>OX459099.1:6040638-6575638 GCA_949775045.1 Metridium senile | reverse complement strand
GCTGCAGCAACGTTTTTGATAAATGTATATCCATTGTATGATATGTTCTTTGTGTTGATTAGGTATGGAGACAGGGTTCCCAAGAGTGTTTGCGGTCGTTTATTTGCTGTTGTGTGGATCAACGCTGGTTTGGTTATATTAGCAATGTTTATGGGGATTGTCACTGCATCGCTAACTTCTAGTAGCTGGGTTGACGTCAATCACTTCTGGGGAACTGAGGTGAGAGTAAATATAAAACAAAAAAGATTGGGACAACCAAATGTTTCAAGCTCTATCAACCATCACAAATTTTGAAAGCCTACCTCGCACGAACCATCAACAAACTAGTTGAGTCTTCAGGCCCGGGCAAACGGTTTCAACATTTGCTTCAACATCGGTTCGATTTTGTTGAATGGCAATGCTTAAACGCTTGTAAACTCTTTCAACATCAACTCAACATCGAGGCAACACGTTTCAACACGTTTTTTGAACGAGTTTAAAAGCGTTTAAACATTGCCATTCAACAAAATCGAACGGATGTTGAAGCAAATGTTGAAACAGTTTGCCCGGGCCTTTAGCTACATTCAAAAGAAAAACGATGAGAAATTGATTGATTGATTATAATTAATTGGAACATGATTGTTAAAATAATACACGCGGCTTGGAAATGTGTATTAAACTTTATCTACATGTGTTAAGGTTGCTGTTATCAACGGGTCAGCCGAGTATCAGTTTGCGATTCTACAAAGTGCGAACGTACAAGGTAAAACCTCAACGCCAACAGACTCTATACTCAAACGGACGTCAATGCCCTCCTGCCCTCCTGCCCTCCTGCCCTGCTGCCCTGCTTTCCTTCCCTCCTTCCCTCCTTCCCTCCTTCCCTCCTTCCTTCCTTCCTTCCTTCCTTCCTTCCTTCCTTCCTTCCTTCCTATGTGTCTTTTAGTTAATTTATTCCTAGCTTCCTTAATTTCTTCTTTCCTTCGTTTCTTTCTTTCCCTTCCTTCCTCAAACCTTCCTTTGCCTCTTAGCTTTTTCCTTCCTTTGTATATTCTCTTCCTATAATCATTTTGTTCTTTCTCTCTCCTCTGTCTCCATTTCCGTCCGTCCTTTCTTCCCATATTGTCTTCCATCTTTTTTGTATTTTTGCCCCCGTATTAAATAAGTTGATTTTGTTTCGTAGCTCAAGTTAGTTATGAAGACATGTACTCTAAGGTATCATCCGGGACTTTAAAAGTGGCCCTAGTCGATCAGTATACAGCAGCGAGTCATCAAGAGTATTTTTCCCGCCATAAATTAACCATAGCAACGATGATAGACGTCCCTGTGGTCTACGGTTTTATACTACCAACACAGGGATCCCGAACTATTGAGCAGTGCTTACAAACTTATTCAAAGTCTTATCGAGTGGAAAGCTACTCATATATTGAAAAATACATAACACATGTACAGGTAAAACAAATCAAGTGAACATGTCATAATAGAGATCTTAATACAAAACAAACCTCAAACACACCAATACACCATTTGCATTATAGCGTCATATACTACCAGTACCAGAATGCTTGGCGTGCTTTCTTTTGTTAAATATAATTAGTGTTAAAACACCTCTTTACCTCCGTATGCAAATTGCCCATTTCAGACCACGTGTCATTCCCTTGAGAATTGTTCTTTTATGATGAACGTGTTATACCATTTACATGTGAAAAGAAAAATTCCCAAGGGTAGCATCACGTGATTTGGAATGGGACAACCAACAAGGAAGGTAAAGAGGTCTATTGCTCTAGTATTCTCAAGAGGGAATAACAATCTGAATAAGAAAGAAGGTTCGTAAAGCATTCTGGTACTGTTAGTAAAATGACGTCATTGTGAAAATGGCCTATTTTGTATCCTTCTTTGTAGAGTACAAACAACATAGAGTGGTTTTCATTAACCCGTGAAATAAAGTGTACTAATGAAAGTGTAATAGTCAAATAACAACAAAAGAACACAATGGAATATGGTGTATTAAAGAGTCATACACTAAAGTGTGTTTCACGGGTTATAGTGCGAATCAAAGAATCGTGGGCACCCACAAATATTTTAGAAATCGTTTATTGTTCGTTGAACAACTCAGAAACACCTTTATCACCGCAAGAAGTTTGACTGATCTGCAGTATGGTAATATTTTTGTAGTTAGAGTTGTTTATGCGTTGTTCAACGAACAATAAAAGAATTTCTAAAATATTTTTCGATTCGCATTGTAATGAAAACCACTCTATCCGTGAGATACGAAACTAAACAGTACAAAATAGTGCTACATTAAACAATAGAAAAAAATAAAATTAGCAAAAAATAATTGTACTATTTGTACATTTTAGACAACTGATGTCAGTGATGGAACAGAATACTTCTGTGGATCGCTGTTTGGGTATTCTGTGTATGCTATGACCGGGACATTTTTGCTTATCTTGGGGATTGGTGTCTGGTGGCAGTTCTATTGGAATCCTAGACATGGCGAATGGGATCAAAGAAAAGGTAACGTTATCTAGTATACAAAAATGACGATAATGATGATGACGGCGAGGGAGGATGATGATGATGATGGTGAGGGAGGATGATGATGATGATGATGGTGAGGGAGGATGATGATGATGACATGGCGAATGGGATCAAAGAAAAGGTAGCGTTATCTAGTATACAAAAATGACGATAATGATGATGACGGTGAGGAAGGATGATGATGATGACGGTGAGGAAGGATGATGATGATGACATGGCGAATGGGATCAAAGAAAAGATAACGTTATCTAGTATACAAAAATGACGATAATGATGATGACGGTGAGGGAGGATGATGATGATGATGATGGGGGAGGATGATGATGATGATGATGATGGGGGGAGGATGATAATGATGATAGGGGGAGGATGATGATAATGATAGGGGAAGGATGATAATGATGATGGGGGGGGGGGAGGATGATGATGGTGGTGGTGGGGGAAGGATGATGATGGTGGGGGGAGGATGATGATGATGACATGGCGAATGGGATCAAAGAAAAGGTAACGTTATCTAGTATACAAAAATGACGATAATGATGATGACGGTGAGGGAGGATGATGATGATGATGATGGGGGGGGGGGGAAGGATGATGATGATGGGGGGAGGATGATAATGATGATAGGGGGAGGATGATAATGATGATGGTGAGGGAGGATGATGATGATGATGATGGGGGGGATTATGATGATGATGGGGGGGATGATGATGATGATGTGGGGGGGAGGATGATGATGATGATGGTGGGGGAGGATGATGATGATGGTGGTGGGGGATGATGATGATGATGATGGGGGGGGGGGGGAGGATGATGATGATGGTGGTGGGGGATGATGATGATGATGGGGGGAGGATGATGATGGTGGTGGGGGGGATGATGATTATGATGGTGAGGGAAGATTATGATGATGATGATGGTGAGGGGGGAAGATAATGATGGTGATGATGGTGGTGGGGGGAGGATGATGATTATGATGGTGAGGGAAGATTATGATGATGATGATGATGAGGGGGGAAGATAATGATGGTGATGATGATGATGGTGGTGGGGGGGGGAGGATGATAATGATGATGGTGAGGGGGGAAGATAATGATGGTGATGATGGTGGTGGGGGGAGGATGATGATTATGATGGTGGGGGAGGATGATGATGATGATGTGGGGGGGAGGATGATGATGATGATGGTGGGGGAGGATGATGATGATGGTGGTGGGGGATGATGATGATGATGATGGGGGGGGGGGAGGATGATGATGATGGTGGTGGGGGATGATGATGATGATGGGGGGAGGATGATGGTGGTGGTGGGGGGGATGATGATTATGATGGTGAGGGAAGATTATGATGATGATGATGGTGAGGGGGGAAGATAATGATGGTGATGATGGTGGTGGGGGGAGGATGATGATTATGATGGTGAGGGAAGATTATGATGATGATGATGGTGAGGGGGGAAGATAATGATGGTGATGATGGTGGTGGGGGGAGGATGATGATTATGATGGTGAGGGAAGATTATGATGATGATGATGGTGAGGGGGGAAGATAATGATGGTGATGATGATGATGGTGGTGGGGGGGAGGATGATAATGATGATGGTGAGGGGGGAAGATAATGATGGTGATGATGGTGGTGGGGGGAGGATGATGATTATGATGGTGGGGGAGGATGATGATGATGGTGGTGGGGGAGGATGATGATGATGGTGGTGGGGGATGATGATGATGATGATGGTGGGGGGGGGGGAGGATGATGATTATGATGGTGAGGGAAGATGATGATGATGGTGAGGGGGGAAGATAATGATGGTGAGGGAGGATGATGATGATATGATGATGATGGTGGGGGGGAGGATGATGTTGATGGTGGGGGGAGGATGATGATGATGACATGGTGAATGGAATCAAAGAAAAGGTAACGTTATCTTGTATACAAAAATGATGATAATGTTGATGGTAGTGGTGATGATGATGATGATGATGGCGGGGAGATGATGATGATGGTGGTGGTGGTGGTGGTGGTGATGATGATGATGCCGATAAAGATGATGGTGATAATGACGATGGTGGTCGGTGATGATGATGGTGATTGTGGTGGTGGTGGTGGTGGTGAAGATGATGATGATGATGCTGATGATGATAGTGGCGATGATAATGATGATGATGATTATGATGGTGATGATGCTAAAGATGATAACGATTATGATGGTGATGATGCTAAAGATGATGACGATTATGATGATGATTATGATGATATTACTGGATTATTCTAACGTCGATGTAATGATGATGGTGGTTGTGACTGTACTCTATAGGCAGGATTTTAAAGATGACTAATCATGTCCTAAATCATTATGACTAACATGTTCATTTGATAAGATACAGCTATGAAAGAAATAGAGATGACACCAACCAGTCAGTTAAATGGATTCCTTAAAGTCAGCCATATTGCGCATGCACAGACTACATCATTGGATCACCCCAGACCACACTGCTCGCGGACTCAACAGTGCATGGGAGTAAGACAATTATTAGACGAATATCGAGAATATGAGAAATCATGGACTAAAAGGTTTCATTATTTACAAGGGAAACATAGACGCGAACAAGTCGAAGTATTTAATCTGGATAATGATGGCTATAATATGTGATATTCTTGGTTTCTATAAACCCGCGAAACAGAGTGTGTTTAATTCAGTAATAGGACGAAATATTTACAATTTAATAGTAGAGCAGAGCAGTTAACACAGAAGACCTGCAAAATGTTGCTATGATTAGAGTGAAGTCATTTAATTAACCCGTGAAATAGATATTAGATTAATACACCTTAGTCGACTCTAATTCTATTGTTTTCTTTTGAAACTATTTGTTACACTTTAGCAAGCAATTTCTATTTCACAGGTTAAATGACTTCACTCTACTACAAACGGCTTTAGTGTTAATCTGTACTCTACTCTAAATAGCCTAGAGTGCAAATAATATACCCGTGAAATAGGTAGCTGACTATTTAATGCAATTTTATGCTATATAATTCTAATGTTTTTATTGTTTAATGAGCACTTATTGGTACTATTTGTTTCACGGTTATATTATTTACACTCTAGTGAATTTCACGGATTTATGATAACCACTCATTCCAAAAGAAGCAATGCATATTTTTGAATTGTGCGAAACAATTTATATGACCGGTGATAAGCGCAACTCTCCTTTCAAATTACGGATTGCTGCGGGGGTGGGGTGGAAATGGGTGGGGTAGTGTCTACTGTAACACTGAGCCACGGTTCGCAAACAAGGGCTTGTGCTGCTACATATATTAAAGACTTGGTGATCCGGTCATGTGGGGTTCGTGTCAGATCACCGAGTAGCTCAATATTTGTATAAATAACAAATAAAACTATAACATTTTCAAGGTTGTTGTGTCTTCTTTATTGCATGGGTGTACGTGTACACATTTTATACACCTATTTCAAAAATCGTTGTCGCAAACAAATCCACAGTCCACACTCTGAAGCCTGCAAAGGAGGTCGGTATTTCTTCTCTTGTTATCGATTTATTCATAGCATATTTTGGTTGTGCGTGTTTGTGTTCTAGGACCATAACACGTTGTTGCAATGGTAGATGGTAAAACAAATATTTCTTTATATAACGTGCAATAAATCACAATTTATGTTCATATTACCGACATCCTTTGCAGGCTTCAGAGTGTGGACTGTAGCTTCGGATGCGGAGGGAGGGAGGAGGGTGGAAGGAGGGAGGGAGGGAGGGTGGGAGGGAGGAGGGTGGGAGGGAGGAAGGAAGGAGGAAGGAGGAAGGAAGGAGGAAGGAGGAAGGAAGGAGGGAGGGAGGGAGGGAGGGAGGGAGGAGGGAGGGAGGGAGGGAGGAGGGAGGGAGGGAGGGAGGAGGGAGGGAGAGAGGAAGGAGGGAGGAGGGAGGGAGGAAGGAGGGAGGAAGGAGGGAGGGAGGAGATGTTTTATCAAGATTTCACTGTAATTGTAAACTTTTTTACAACAATTCTTCTATATATTTCATATCTTGTTGCTTTTTACGATCTATCAGTTACTTTCGATGTTAGCCAGAATGCAGCCTAGTCGCAGGCTTTATTTTTGCTTGTTTCTATAAGTGTGACATCACACGCGCGAACGCCTGCCATGGGGACTAGTTGGAGTTAGAGTTAGAGCTGGTAGGAGTGCATCGTCGTTCTCTGCGAAGATGGAACGCGTACCGCCGCTGTAATAACGAGGCCTTGAATCAATTCATGCATGGGGTAGTAGAACAACCAACTTGAAGCCATGATTATCACAACTGAAGAAGCCGGTGGACAACTGGAAGTAGAAACTTGATGAGGAAGACAGCCAAGCGCACTGTATGAACACTCAAAGACCCACAAAGGAAACTTAAGGTGGCTCGACTGAGTATTTTTGAAGGGCCACCGTCGCTGTTTGATCGCAAAGTACGTCGTGCGTAGAAAAATAATTTCAAATTAATTTCCATAGCGAGTTCAGGCATAGACTGAAGTTTGTTCTGATGTTTCAAATATTGCAATCGGAACTAGCAATAATTTTTTATGATAGAAAAGTAGTTTTGACAAATACGACAATTTTACGCGAAATAGTGTTTTCTATAAAACCGCATTGATTGTTTCACAAACTTCAGATCAAGGTCTTCGTTGTTCCTGAAAATAAAAAATTTATATGGAAGCATTTTTGAATAAAACGCTTTTAAACATTTACACAACAAATAAATTAAATTAATCAAGCATCCATTTCACTTGATCAAAAACATCACTACAAAAGCTCAGAAAAAGTTGCTTTTGGTCTCATTTGGTCAATAAATGTCTTAGTTATCCGTCTGGCGAACATGAACGAAATCACTTCAGGCTATTAGGACATACATGATTTTTCGTTTGGTGAGATATAACTGCGCTTTTTCTTCTTTTGTCTAATATTGCACACATTTTTACAAAATATTTCAAAACTTAAAATTTCCTTGATGAATTTTTTTCTTACCGCAGCATTGGCTTTTTGAAATAGTTACTCGTCGATCCCTGCAGTTTTATGACCATTGATAGATTGGAAGATATCGAAAATAATTTTCAAAATAGGTAAACTTTTTGACCGCTTACTCAAGGCTCGCATTGTTTTGGTTGTCCGAGATCGCTATTGTCTATATTTTTTACTCAAGTTGTGAATTCCGATATGCATTGTCACCTCACAAACAACACTTGACTACCGTTCGTTTATAGCCGAGCAGCTCTGAGTGTGATCGTTTGAATATTATATTGTAATGACAAAGGACGGTAACGCAATTCCAGCTGATATGCTGTACTTCGAATCTTCGCCCAGTGATTTTTCGCTTTTTATCAAGTTTAGTTAGAGGCATGTTATTCGAAGTACTGCATATCAGCTGGAATTGCGTTACAAGCACCCATCGTAACCGTCCTTTGTCATTTATAATATAATATTCAAGCGATCACATTCGGAGCTGCTCGGCTAACGAACGGTAGTCAAGTGTTGTTTGTGAGGTGACAATGCATATCGGAATTCACAAATTGAGTAAAAAATATAGACAATAGCGGTCTCGGACAACCAAAACAATGCAAGCCTTGAGTAAGCGGTCGAAAAGTTTACCTATTTTGAAAATTATTTTCGATATCTTCCAATCTATCAATGGTCATAAAACTGCAGGGATCGATGAGTAGCTATTTCAAAAAGCCAATGCTGCGGTAAGAAAAAAATTCATCAAGGAAATTTTAAGTTTTGAAATATTTTGTAAAAATGTGTGCAATATTAGACAAAAGAAGAAAAAGCGCAGTTATATCTCACCAAACGAAAAATCATGTATGTCCTAATAGCCTGAAGTGATTTCGTTCATGTTCGCCAGACGGATAACTAAGACATTTATTGACCAAATGAGACCAAAAGCAACTTTTTCTGAGCTTTTGTAGTGATGTTTTTGATCAAGTGAAATGGATACTTGATTAATTTAATTTATTTGTTGTGTAAATGTTTAAAAGCGTTTTATTCAAAAATGCTTCCATATAAATTTTTTATTTTCAGCAACAACGAAGACCTTGATCTGAAGTTTGTAAAACAATCAATGCGGTTTTATAGAAAACTCTATTTCGCATAAAATTGTCGTATTTGTCAAAACTACTTTTCTATCATAAAAAATTATTGCTAGTTCCGATTGCAATATTTGAAACATCAGAACAAACTTCAGTCTATGCCTGAACTCGCTATGGAAATTAATTTGAAATTATTTTTCTACGCACGACGTATTTTGCGATCAAACAGCGACGGTGGCCCTTCAAAAATACTCAGTCGAGCCACCTTAAACATAGAACACATTTCGTTAGTACAACCTGAAAATAGACCTTATCGGCTAACGCGTTGCTATGTACGTTTCTAACTAAATTCAACTAAACTTTTGTTCCAAGAATCTTAATTCCAAAAGATTTGAATTGGTTGGAAACGTACATAGCAACGCGTTATCCTATTTGATCTATTAGCAAAACAGTAGCCTGCGTTTCATCCAGAATTCTCTTCGAAAAGATCCCGGATGCAACGCAGGCTATTTAACACTGCTAATCCTGAAAAAAAAAAAGAAAGAAAACGGATTTAGCTTTTTGACTGAGAGAGAAATATGTAATTAGTAATTCTTATTGTTAGAAAACTGAAAAACAAAGAAACCGTATTAGTAGAACCTATAATTTAAATTGTGTTAGTAAGCCGAGAGAGTAACCAGTTTATTAGAAAGCTGAAAAAAAAATTAAATTAGTAAACTAGTTAAAATCTGAAAAACAACTTTGTTAGTAAACCCCAAGTCTAAACTGAAAGGTAAAATATGTCGGTATTTAAAATTCTGAAAAGAATTAAGAGAAAATGTTAGCAATCTGCAATAAAACAGAACTTATTAGTATAGAAAATCTGAAAAAAAGCTTTGTTAGTGGACCTGAAACTAAAACGATGTCAGTAAGCAAAAAGCTGATATAAGAACAGGATTGTTAGTATGCTGAAAAAGAAAATTTAGTGAAAAATAAACTTTTTAAAAAAAAACTAAAAAAAGAAAAACATTAGTACGACCTGTGGAATTGAAAAATGGTTAGAGACTTTTAGCCTGAAACAAAGAGAAAAAACAAATCAGTCTACAAGAACAATCTTCTAAGCACTAACTTTTTTATATAGAAATTATCATGATGCCATTCATCAAAGATCCAAATGAAAATAGTAAAAACAACGGTATAAGTGAATGCGAGTGTTCAGTGTGCTGTGCATGAAAATGTTTAGCGTATATCAGTGGAACATCATTTCATGACTACAAGTGATTTAATTTTTTTATTACACAATTTATTCATTACATATTCGCGTTTTAATATACTAACATTTACTATTACAAAATCCTTGTGTACATGCAGAAGGAAATATGATATACTAATTTATTTACATGTATATATATTACATCTTTTAAAATGTAAAAAGTAATCCTTATATCCATATTTTATAGCTATATATGGCATGAATATTATTCTGATAAATGGCCCAGTAAATGGTTATTGCGATTATTAATTGATCCTATTGCCGGAATCACATGCCTACATAACTGTTTACATTCAAGTAAAAAAGTGGAAAAATGGAAATTATCGAATATAGAGCTTAAAATAGAACCTATTTACTATATGCTCTATAAATGTTCTGGACAAATTGACGCAAACACATGCCTAATAGTGACTGAAATCTTACAATGAAATGTTAAGAAATAATAAGAAATAAGAAAAATATTGAAATGAAATGATGTATCCTAGATAGGTTTATTAAAACAGATTGCCACGAACACAAAACTAATAGTGGCTGAGATCTTACAATAAAATAGAAATAAACGGAAGAAGATCAGATGGACTAATCAAAAATGAACTCATCGGCACAAAAATTAACGTCAACTACTCGGCAGATACCTAATCACCAGAATGCCAACTCGCTCTATTTGAAAACTTTTCATACCAAATGTCCCTCCAAATGTCACTACAAAAGTTAGGCGGGGAGGGGTGGGGAGTTGATGGATGATAACACCCTTCAATTCATCAAAAGACAAGTACAAACTCGTCTTTTGTTGACTCTCGTAGCTAGCTAGCGTGCAGCCTAAATGAACTCTCGTAATCCAGGCTCCGCGCAGGCTACGACAATGGTAGCATAACATAATAAATAACAAATGATAAATATACAAGTAAATTTTAAAGCCAAATAGCCGTCATTTCCATTCTCTAGTCTAAAGCTACCACAACAAACTACTTGGACGCTGCTTGAAGCTCGTCGTTTCAACCGAGTTTGGTTGTTCTTGGAAGACCTGCATGCTGGGAGAAAAGTTTAAATGCCATGGCAGTCACATTAGGACATACTCACGGCATTTACAAATGATAATCGTTAGTATAACTATTCTAAGGCCGTATAAATTGTCCTTCATCACTAAATTTGGGTTTGAGCTAATCTAGAGAAAACCATTACAGCCAATGCGCATGCCCGAGATTTGGCATCAAAACTTCCGTCAGGGGGAGGGAGATGGATAATGAACCATTTTGGGCAGTCACTTGAAGCACATGAAAACACAAAAAATTGAAATACTCATGCAGATGACGAAATGTTCATCTTATCAAATGTCATGTTTTCTTCATCATGTTTATTGCACGAAGACACGATTTCAAAGAGTACAAGGAAATGAGTGGGTTACAGACACATCCCAGCGCATGCGCACTAGCATACAACACAGTTCTAGCCAGCTCTAACCTAAAACCTAAGATCGACGAAAACTAAATCCTAGGGGGAGTGGTGCCAGCAAGAACTGCATTAAATAATGGTCTAACTCTAGATCTAAAGAAACGACACAGAGACAAAGTTTCTAAAACTATAACTAACATTGACTAATAAAGTATTATCACTACCTAAAAACAACCTCTTCCCTATCTAAATTCCAATCCACGCCATGTACAGCCAGCGTCCGTCGTCGTCGTATCAAAGAACCAAAACGTTGCTGGATTTAATCTAACTTTTCCTGGTCTATATATCGACCAGTTAAAAAATCTAACCCTGACTTAGTGGCCGATTGACCCTGGCTGATTGACCAGTAGAAATCTAATGCTATCATCCAATTTCTCCGAGTAGTCTTCGATTAGGCGTTGTCCAAAAACTAATCGATGTCCAGTCGTAGGCCCTAACCTAACCTAAGATTGGTCGAAGGTAGACCCTGGCCGATTGACCAGTAAAAAAATTACCCTAAAGTGGTAGCTTGTCTAATCTGAACCCCTTGTGAAAAACGGTCCTGTCCTAGTCCTAGTCCTAGTGAATTTGGTTTGAATTTAGTTGTAAAATAAACCCTTTTCACTTGTGACTACAATTCAAAATAATAAACAATTTGCCTAAACAGCAACAGGAATAACAACAACTGTCGATATACGTACTTATCAGCCAACAATCTCTCTTCGCCGAGGATGCACCTAATTTTCTTTAACAAGCACACCACAAACATAGCAAAATAAACTCGATTTTGATGCACATACAAAAACTAATTTCGTCACAAGTAAAAAGAGTTTATATATTTTGAGCGTTAATTTTCCCAGCTAAACGCACACAACAAAACCTCGAGGATTTTCAGAAACATACGTTGCTAAACTCTTCCACCGAGTGGAAACAAATTAATCAATTTAGGTCACTCGAGGTCTGTTGCGATTTACTTTAAAGATTAACCTGCTTTCTTCGTCTTTCGATGACTTGGGTGAATCTACAAAAACAAGAAAAAGATTAGGTTTGGTGAGATTTACAGCGGGACGCGCAAAAGTATGACCACATTTAATGTATTCGCATACTTCTACACACGGGAGTTTTACCGAAAACTCGTTTTGCAGCATAAAGTCCGTGCATAGAAGTATGTGGATATATTAAGTGGCCATACTTTTGCGCGTCGCGCTGTAAGCCTGTAAGCAATTCAAAAGTTTGACAAAGTTAAAGAAACAGTTTACTTTAAATTCAGCTTTTAGGCCAAAAATTGCAAGAAAATTAAATAATAAAGAAGTTTACTCCGACGAAGGGTTAAAGCTCGAAACGCCGTCAATAAAGTTAAGTCAACATTTTTTACGGTGTTACAAATTTCATTCTATTACCTATCGTTTATACTGACGCCGACGCAGCCTATACTAGTTTACTCTCTAGTTTCCATTTAATGAAAAAGTTGTTCATCACATGAACAATGTACATTTTCTTACAATATTAAATCTTTTTGTTGTACATTGCTTTTTTCCGTCAATATTTGGACATGAAGAGCACTGCAGCGAAGGCTGCATGCTTGCAGAAGTAATAAAATGTAACCTTTGCTTAAAAACTCAACAATTTAACACTTTGACTTTTACTTCTAGTCGGCTTCCTTTCTAAAAGAAGAAGCTTTTTTGGATTGAAATTTTAAACATTCGTCAGAGCATTGAAGCTAGCTTTGTGTAGCAAATTCATGAATCAGAACACACATTCAAGCAAAATTGTGAATCTTTTTGTACATTTTGAAAACCAAATAGCCAAAAAAATATCCATAAAATAAAATTCTTGTGATTTCTAATCTTTACTTGCTAATTCGAAGCCAAAAAAACTAAAAAAGACTTTCTAAATATATGAACATTTGCGCAGCAACTTACCTCTAGCGGGTCGAAGGCAGAATGATTGCACGGCCGCGCAACTTGTTTCTCAATGAATATTTCTGACCAATCAGAGTAAGGTAAATGGTGGGAGGAGATTTGGGAGCGTGATCTGATTGGTGGACAAGAGAAGGGGCGGGAAAGATTATTCTTCTTCACGAAGGAATTTAAAATTGTAACAAAATAGCTAATTAGTATATTTTATGAAATGTTGAAAATTAGAGCGTGCAAAATTTTCACAATTCCGGCACTAAATAGTTATAGCTAGAAAACAATATAATTAGCATAAAATACCACTATTTAATGTTTGTGTTAGCTATAATATTTAAACCTAGAAAAACAAATAATGGCCAAAATATAAAAAATATTTAAAAATACTTGATTTAAATATTTTGCGGGCTGCCTGTGTTCCACTTGAGAAAGGAACGCCTGCAGCAAACAGCATGCCGACCCTTGTTGGTGTTCGTACATTAAGTCTAAATATCCGTTTTCCTTTGTACAGAATAACAAGATTATATTCAATGTATAGTAGTGGTGTTAAAGATGCTATGGACATGGGAGAGAAGGTTCGAGTAATCGATGTTCGTAGTGACACGGTGACACAGCCGACCGAAGAAATGAGACAAGCCATGAATTCTGCCATGGTTGGTGACGACGTTTTTGGTGAAGATCCCACTGTTAATGGTGAGAACAGCTTGTACAATATGAAGCTTTATTATCAAACAAAAGTTTATATAGAAATGAAAATATAAATGTTGAATAGAGTTGATACAATTTATGAATATAAATCAGAGTCCAATATAGGTTGCAATCCAATAGCTAGTTGCTGTCCAATATATTGCAAAAGAAGGGGTCGCCCCATTACTAATATACAAAGATGTGATTGGAGGATTATTCTTTAGGTATAATAAAATAACATAAATATGATAACAGTTATTTTTTATTTAATATCATCATTATATTATTAGTATGTATTTTTTTATTTAATACTATATGTTAGTCTCCTAGTTTAGTTTCAGCTAGTAATTACTTGTGCTAATTAAGGTTACAGTCCACGTTCGCAGGGTGCTCTCAGTTAAAAATTGTTTAGCGCGTCACTTAACAATAAAGATAGATAAAGTATATATCATTTTAAAGCTTAAGGCTGGTTTTCACTAGACATAAGCACAAGCATAAGCATATTTTAATATTTTAAAAAGGAGCACTTGGACGAAAATGCCCGGATTTTGAAAAGTCCCAATAAACGAATTTTTTTGCTTGTTTAAGACTAAATACTAACCCAAAAATGCCTTGCTAAAGTATTTTTGTAGAAATTCATACGTGAAGACCGATAAAATCGTGATTCGCTATTGTTTTTTTGTAATCAGTAATATTACACCAAGAGGAATGGGGTCGAGTGACGAATGACGTCATTTACTCCATGGTTTCACAACAACACTCGTGGCTTCAAAGGATATGCGCCGGAATTATTATAATCAAGAACGTTTATGAAATGTCAGAAGATTTGGTGAACTTTTTTTCTTTATTTTAAGACAATCACAGGATTTGAAGATCAGTCATGCAGGGCTGCAAATAATTTTTTCTATAAGCCGGTCATTTGTCAGGCCAGGGGCAAGTTTGACCTGTCAAAAACCCAGTCTGGTCGGACAAAAATATTAATTTTAAGTGAACATAATAAAAAAGAAAGAAAGAAATACCTTATTCATACTATTTTAAGCGAAATTTGATTGGTCAAATGTCCGACCAGAAGCGGTCATTTACCAGTCAAATTCCGCTTTTTATCGGACATTTGTCCGATGACTGGCGCTTATTTGCAGCCCTGGTCATGGAGTACTTGACGTCATAAGTCACGCGTCACGCAATTACCGCAGGTCAGATTTCATTTGGCCGTGAGTTTGAGTGGCGTGTTTTCAAAGCCTTATTTCTCCGCAATAGGTGAATTTTAAGCTATTTTTTTTTATACATAGTTCTTAAGAAATCACATAAGAGTAATATTAACCTAGACAAATTCGTTTATTGGGACTTTTCAAAATCCGGGCGTTTTCGTCCAAGTGCTACTTTAAGCACAAGCACAAGCACAAGCATAACATAGTTTCTTCTATTTTTCACTTGACATAAGCAGACATAAGCATAAGCATAAGAAAAACAAACATGTTCGTTTTCTTGTGTTTAGCTTAATATATTCTAACTTATGCTTATGCCTAGTGAAAACCAGCCTTTATATAACAGAGAATAAGACTATGTATGTTTTTTTAAGAAAAAGAATATATTTAACCAATGCTTCACGTAAAACCTCAAAATTGAGCGCTTTCAAAAAAACTGGACATGGTTTTGAAGACCAATATGTGTTGATTGAAATAATGAAGAAAAGACGGCAAAGCAGTATGAACTTTTTGACTTATACTTTTTTATTCTTATTCTCTGTTATGTAAGCTTGAAAATGGTATATAATATGTCTATTATTATTATAAAATGACGCGGTAAACAAACTTTCAACTGAGAGCATGTGAAAGCACACCGCGAACGTGGACCGTATGTTAAGGTTACGGTCCACGTTCGCGGTGTGCTTTCACATGCTCTCAGTTAAAAGTTTGTTTACCGCGTCATTTTACAATAATAATAGACATATTATATATCATTTTAAAGCTTATATAACAGAGAATAAGACTGTGTATGTTTTGTTATATAAAACAATTTTCATTAAGATATGCTCTTCGAAAACCCTCAAAATTAACCGCCTTCAATGCAAGTTGTTTAAAAAAGTATAAGTCAAAAAGTCCATACTGCTTTGCCGTCATTTTTTCGTTATGTCAATCAACACATACTGGTCTTCCAAACCGTGTCCAGTTTTTTTGATAAAATCCTTAGTTTTATAGTTATGGCCCGTTTTGTTATTTAACTTGAAGTTTTAACAATGAGTCGACTTTGAAACACATTTATTCAAGAACGAAGCATTTTATCAAAAAAACTGGACACGGTTTTGAACACATGTATGTGCTGATTGACATAATGCAGAAGTGACGACAAAGTAGTAGGAACTTTTGGACTTATACTTTTTTTAATTTTCACGTGTTCTTATTTACATGGTACTTAAAACGCCAAAATTCAGGCTGGGTGTTCTTAACCCACTTGTTCTTATATGCGGGTTTTTACTGTATATGCATAGTGAGTGAGAAAGTCAACAATCAACAACAAAATATTTGCCCTTGTAGAACTCCAAGAAAAAGCAGCAAAATTACTTGGTAAAGAAGCTGGTCTGTTTGTTCCATCAGGATGCATGGGAAACCTTATATCTGGTAAGTGTCATGTCTGTTTTTGATCACTAATCTGACCTGAGCTATAGTTTTCTTCTCTGTATGTTTAAAGCTATAATGTGTTTTTTAAGTAAATTCTATTGATACCAAAATGTATGCCCCCCCCCAAAAAAAAACCACAGTTCTCACAAAACATACCAATTAGCTTATGTAATCACAGTTTTTCTTCTTTCTTTTTCCTCCTTAGTTTGTATGTGTAGGTGTATAATTTTGTCCGCTATTCTATCGAAAGCTAAACATAAAAATAAACAAATAAACGTTTGCTCATTAGTTTTATTTGTGTTATTAATTAAGTTATGACACACTGCCCTCATCGTGGAGATGAGATACTCATCGGAGATAGGTCACATATCAGCATTTATGAACAAGGATCGGCATCTCAGGTATATATATCAGATGATTATAAATATATTGGGTGTAAAATAGACAGGGATGGGCTCCTCGATCACTGTATACCAGACACAGTCTAAGTAATTCAACAGAACCAACAAAAGACTCCAAGTTAAACAATATAACGAAGATAACACAGACAAAGCCAAAACCTTTATGTCATTTATCATTGAGTAATTAAGATTACACACTAAAGACTGGTAACCAGTATTATGACAAATAAATGGCTCATTTTAAGGGGTAAAAATCATTAACACTCCGACATGGAGGGGGGGGGGGGGGGGGGGCATAAGGGTTTGCAGTGATGCGGTTTCGCATTATTTTTGGTGCAGTTTTTCATTCATAAATAAAGTGTTCTGTGGTTTAGCAGTTTCACAAATCTTGCTGTTGCAGTTATTAGCAAATTTTGGTATGATTTTGCAGTTTTGTCTATTTTTTGTGTGGTGTTGCTGTTTCCAACAGCCCCTTGCACCCCCCTCAACATGGACAAGATAATCAATTGCACAACATTTCCAGTAAGAATATCCCTGCATTGTCCTTTCATAGATTCACCCCTTACATTTTTTGTACTATGTTTTCACATATGGCATTTTGTTTATTGTGTTCAGTTTGGAAGTGTTTTTGCAAGACTTGTTTATACCCATCCAGACGGGACACTGGACTTAGAGGACTTAAAGAAAAAAATTCATGATGGCAGTGATATCCATAATACTCACTCTAAGGTCATCTGTTTAGAACAGACACATAATTTAACTGGTGGATGTGTCTTACCGCTGACATATTTTGACAAGGTAATAATTGATAAACTGTTCAATGATAGGTAGAATTGATACAGACATTTATAAATGCATGCAACATAATTATGTCTCAATTTAGTTCTAAATTGTTTTTAAGAGAACGTTTGCTTTTTTAATTTTAGAGTACAAACACTAAAAACTAGCAAAATAATTAGTACTAAATAGTGATATTGTATGCTCAATAATGTCTCTGACAAAATAATGATTTATATTAAGTGTTATTGTTATTGTTCAGCTCTATAAAACCAGTATTTAGGGCAGCTATATATGGACCAGCTGGTGCTTGATATTCATTTAGGGTTTTCCGATAATTTACCGCCACAAAGGCAGATTTGGCACTAATAGTGCCAGTTACTCAGAGCATGCAATATTTTAAACACATGCATGCAACTCCTAGAAATTCTAATAACGGTAAACACGTATGCTAATTAGTCTGATCTGGTACTATTAGTACCAAATTCGCTAAATCGGAAAACCCTATTGCATGTATTTATTGTCAGTATTCAAACTTCTATCATTTTCATAGCAAGTGTATCAAATATATAATATTATTGCAACTCCCTTATATTGTTTCTAACAAACATTGTTTTTGTCAGGTCAATGAAATAGCCAAAGCTAATAACTTAGCTATACACATGGATGGAGCACGACTTTTCAATGCTGTTGCAGCTCTTAATGTTCCTCCCTCTACAATTGTCAAGAATATGGATTCTGTAATGTTTTGTTTGTCAAAGGTTTGGTTTAATTCTGTTTGCTTAATATATGGGTCATTCCACATGAGACATTGAAATAATGAAAATTTGACAACATTAAAAAGCGTGCTCCAAAAAGAGAATTAACGAAAAAGAGAGTTAACTGACTAAGGTTCTCAAATGTGATTTTACTGTAATATTATATATCTATTCTATGTGATATTTACTAAGCAAATTAGGCAATTTTCTTATATTTGACTTACTGAATTTGCCATTTGTAATGTCCGTCACGCTAAATATTCCCTTTTTTAAAAAAATAGAAAAAACAACTAAAAAATATAGGTCTTCAGTAAGAAAACTTAACCTATAACCAAATGCTAAAAAGCATTTGTTTGCTATAAACTTCTCACAATTCACAGGAATTTCACTTCTAATTTACCCAACTGGAATTAGTGGTAGTTTTAGCTGTAATGTCCGTCACGGTCCTTTTGGACAAAAAACTGACAAGTCGAAAATTATTTCTGAAAACTTTTTTCATGCAAATTGTAGACAAGGTTCTAAGACAGTTGTGTGAAAAAATAAATTGTAAGATAATGCAACTGTGTATGAAACACAAGCTTATTTAGGTCTGTGAATGTAATGTCCGTCACGGTGGAATGGCCCATATATATATGTTTTTTGGGGGGGCTGAATTGAACTATATAGGCAACCATCCGGTATTGTTCTTGACTGGCTATATAGCTTTAATGTGTTTACATTTAAACCCTTCATAAAAATCATGTATGAAATATACAATATTATTAATACAGATGTTATATATATTACATGATTATCATACCAATTAACAACCCAATATCGAGGGTCCTGAAGGGATAAAATGGGAGCTGGGATTGGCCTTATTTTTGACTGGGAAAATGGGATTGGATGCACTGGGACTGGGATTTACAAATAAAAGAACAACAGAAAATGGGATTGAAAACTTGAGCAAAACTGATGGGATTATGTGATTTTTGACTGGGATTTGATCCAAATATAAACTGTGAAATGGGATTCGGACACCCCTTCAGGACCCTCATTATCATGTTAGTCAAACTTGTTTGCTTTCCAGCTCGATTAGCTTTTTAGCTATTCTGGGAAACAAATTATATACCCCTAATATTTAGTATTTCAATTCTGTAAATTTCTTATTTTATTTATCTTGTGGTAATAAAGACATTTGTTGTTGTTGTTATTACTGTGTGACTCGCCATACCGTATAGTCACTTATAGAACCTTTTTATGAATATTTCATATTATTTTGACATTTTTTCATCTCAATCGGACCAATTACAGACATCAAAGTTTCTAAAGTCTCCGCCTCTCGATATAAACTTGTAGCTGATTGGTCCGATTGAGATGAAAAAATGTCAAAAATTCATCAAATGTTTTTGTAAGTGATTACGGTACGGCAAGTCGCACAGCAAAACATTTGTGTGCATAATCCTCATTTGAGAGCCCATATATTATAGTGATGTTTATAAACCTCTGATTTAATTTAGGGTTTGGGTGCTCCTGTTGGCTCCGTTATTGTTGGGTCAAAAGAGTTTATACAAAAGTAAGTAAAGACAAAGTCTTTGTTTGATTCTCTTTTGTTTGTATTTCAATCGTCTATTGTATTTACCATATATTTAAGCAACTTGTCAAACCTTTTACATAATTACAGTGCGAATCATCAAACCCTGGGCATCCAGAAATATTTAAAAAATTGTTTATTGTGTGTTGAACAACTCAGAAACAACTATCTCACCGCAAGAAGTTTGACTGATTTGTAGTATGATAAACTTTTTGTAATTAGATTTGTTTGTGAATTGTTCAACGAACGATAATTGATTTATTAAATATTTCTGGGTGCCCACGGTTTTGTGATTCGCACTGTAAAGCCTTTAATAATGGAGTCAAGATGACTCTGAAATGTTGTATTCTTGGGTTACTTTTTATTTTAAATAAGTAAAGACAGAATTGATAATACTGATGGGGGGATGCTACATACATGTTGCCCAGTTTCGTGCCAAAACCAGTATTATATGTGAACATACATATATACTCCTTTTTTAGTGACAGCTATTTATATAAATATTTCGGAAAATACCAAGCCTACCAAAGAAAACCTAAACATTCTGGAAGACTTGTTTTGATGGCATTTACATGCACAGGTTTTTAATTTAACGCCCTGATAGGGGACAAAGTTAATATGTTATAACAAGATTTAACCCTCAATTGCAGAAAAAAAACATACAAAAAGTCAGGGGCGGATCCATTTTTTTAAAGACTCTTAAGGAATTATGTTATCAACATATGATGTCAGTCTGAGTAAAATTAATGCTAAATAAAAATACAATAATAAGGGTTTTTAGTCTTTGAATGCACTATTCAGTATTCTACGTTTTTTGAAATAGCTGTATTCATTGTTTGTGTAGATGTACTCGTCTGAGAAAAGCCTTGGGTGGAGGGATGAGGCAAGCTGGCATAATTGCTGCAGCTGGTATATATGCACTTGATCACATCGCACCAAGGATTGGTGAAGATCACAAAAATGCCCAGAAGCTAGCCGATGGTAAGGATAGCATTCTCCCACTGGCTGTATGCTTGTGATTTTCATGTTTTTTTGTACATTCTTTGTGTAATGCACCTATCTATGTCTTGCCCCAACAGGGGGTGTGCGGGCAAAGTCAGGCTTTTGAACATAAACTTTGCCCGTACCTGGGGCTGCTCGATGTTTTTTGACAATTTCATCACAAAGTTCTGCGTCCACAACAGTGAATATATGAGTAAGTATATGAATTTGACATCCCCAGGATAGGGACTATTGACAAAAAGATATGAAAAATGTCAATAGCCCCTGGGTATACCCGCACTCCCCCGTTGGAGCAAGACATTGATAAGTGAAAAAAATTAGTTTTACGAATGTAATGGTAGTGAGTGAACCTCGCAGAAGAGCCCCAATAGGGAGTGATGTTCAGTTATTTTAACAATATTTTAACAGACACATATACAAACATAAACAAAGGCACACAATGCAGTGTACAAATAGCAATTCATGTATTTCAACATCCTGTCAGAGCTGATGTCATGAAAATGACTTCTGGTCAGCATGTCAAAATATCAGACATTCATTTTAACCAATCCTTCCCAAGAACATAAATGTAAGTTAACTTTCATTGATCTCTTCTAGAAATGAGCAAACTTGAGGGTGTTGAAGTCAACCCAAAAGTTGTCAGCTCTAATATGGTGTACTTTGAAGTTACAAGTGGTAAAGTTACAGCTGATGATATTGTACAACGCATGGGGGCATGTACCGCTGATGAGGAACCAGTTATAGTTAAACTATTTGCTATCACTTCAACAAGACTACGCATTGTTTTTCATCACCAGGTTCTCAGTAGTGATGTGGACAAAATAGTCCACAAATTGAAGCATGCTTTACAGACATAATCAACCTTTTTACAAAGAGAACTCATTTTACCTGCAAGGGACAAACCATTTGAAATTTGATAGGGGTGTGAAAAAGTTTGTCAAGGTTTTTTACCTTCCAAGTGGTGAACAACATTTTACTGTTCACACGGTATTATTTTGGTCATATTTTTAGGGGAATTGAATGGTATGTAGCAGAATTTCTTGTAGTCCATCCAATGAACATGTTAAAGAACATTGTAAGCAAGACAGAGACTCTGCTTTACTCCAACACAAACAAGATAGCCAACACCCTCCAAAGAACATTGACAACTTTGAAATTCTAAGTGAAGGACACAGCTATTACAATAGGAAGATCGTAGAGGCGCTATTCATAAAACAACAAACGCCCTCCTTAAATAAACAGAGTCAGTCAATCCCCATAGGACTGCTCAACTAATATATTTGCATGTGAACACATAATCAATGTATTTCTCATGATGGTTATCGGATGATGACTGAAATATCACTTTACTAGTAAAATGTTTAAAAAATAATATTATTATTAAAAAATGGCTTCTTGTTTTCACATCCTTAATTCGAATAAATGCCCACACAAATGTTTTCAGTCTATCTAGACAAGGAAATAGTGGAGGGTCTGAAAACTTTGTTAAAGTGGGTTAGGTTAAGGTGATTTTGGGTATCAGCAATAGGGGTAATGAGTTTCTAGAGTATATTTTAGTAATTACAACCGATTTCATTGCTATGTGCTGTCAGACAAAAAGTTTGTGATGCAAAGTTGACAATATTCTCTTTGGTCAATCAAACACAATTTATCTACATGTAGCCCACCATAAACAAGGTCAATGTGAACATAAAACAGGTAGAAATGTTATTTAACCAAAAATACCAAAGTTTTGTTGTATTTATTTAGTTTTAACCATGTCATACCAAGAATAAATCTTTAGGCCTGAATAAGTTTTTTCATTGAATTGTCATTAATACCCTGGGTTATGTTCTCCTTGCTTTAGCATTTGTAAATTTGACAGTTTGTGACTCAATGAGACTAACCCCTGGCCCAAAGAGCTTAGAATCTCACTTCCATGCTGTTTTAATCAACAGTGTCCATTATAGCCATATTTGGAAACTTGATGTTGACATCTTGCTGTCAGCTTTCATCCAATCAAAGGTCTTCATAGACTTAAACCAATCAGAAGGCCAAGGTCACATAGCGACCCTCTGCTTCTGATTGGCTCGGCGAATTCAAAAGAATAGGCTTGTTTGGCTAGAGGGTTTCTCTTGAATATAACGAACACAGACATACAAATGATAAATACGAATACTAGATCAAGAAACCCTCTGGTTTCTAGAGTATGTCATTCAAGACTTGTTTGTAAAATGTCTAGACAAATTGTGTTTGGTTGACAGAAGAGAATCGCCAACTCACTTCAAGAACTGTTGAACGCATAGCAATGAAATCAGCTGTAACACAAAATCAATCACAAATTTTGGATGTTGAACTTTGAGATACAACTTAGTGTTTAATTGCATCTACTATTTTCAATAAAGAAATTAACACAAGTTAATTCAAATGCATTTTTTATTCATCAGCAAATGTTCTTACAACAATGCTTATTTGGGAGGACTTTGGTCTGTGTGTCCATATGAAACAAAAAACAAAAACATAAAGTTAGCAATATACCAATCATAATTTATATATCGATCATAAAAATGCATTCACAAAGTTTTTTGCAAAAATGTCACAACAGACCTTTTCACAGTTCACGTCTACAGCCACGATAGCGTGTTATACACCTATTTCAAAAATCGTAGTCGCAAACAAAGCCACAATCCACACTCTAAAGCCTGCAAAGGATGTTGGTATTTCTTCTCTTTTTATCGATTTATTCATAGCATATTTTGGTTGTACGTGTTTGTGTTATATGATCATAACAAGTTTTTGTTGTGGTAGATATAAATATAAATATTCCTTTAAAAAACGTGTAATAAATCACAAATTAAGTCCATATAACCGACATCCTTTGCAGGCTTTAGAGTGTGGACAGTATGTAGCTTCGACGGTGACAACGATTTTTGAAATAGGTGTATATTCTTTACAATCTGACTACAGGTCGCAAAAATTAAGAAATGTACGCATTATCAAACAATAGGCCCTTTGCAGGACATGGTCACGTGACCTAATTTGACCTTTTCACTCATCAAGTTCAAACTTTCAGAGAGTGTTAGTTTTAGCATGCTCTATTGATTTTTTGGCATTTTGGTTGAGCTTTGCTGACATTTTTTTGAGTGACAAGGTCAAATTAGGTCACGTGACCATGTCCTGCAAAGGGCCTATTGTAACACTTCCATGGGCTGTAGTCAATTTCATAATATATTAGAGTGGTACCCTTTTAATCTGGCCACCGAAGGGACTGCCAAAAGTGGCCATATTAACGGGTGGCCGTATTAAGCACGTAAGTTTTTTAGAAAATGTATAGGCATGCATTTCGTCGGGACCTAAAAAAACTGGCCGCAATAACAGGTTGGCCATAAGGTGGGGTTCCACTGTACATGCTATCGAGGAAGAGGTTGTTTGATGAGAAACATGAAAAGGTCTCTTAGCATGTAGAGATTGCACTGAAGAGTTGAGGACTTTGCAAAGCTGAAGATTGGTATTGAATGATCACTAACAGTTCAAGATAAAAAGGCCAATTCCAGTCAATATGGATTTCACTACAAGTCTCAGAGGCACATGGATAAATCAATAAGCACTTGGCAACACCTCCCCTCAATTAGCAATGTCTCAATATTGTGTGTCACCCTACACAAACCTGTTGCCACTAATTTACCACAAATTGTGAAGGGAGATAACTCACCTAATCTTCATCTTCCTCCTCCTCCCCACCAGCATCGGCACTACCCTTGTGTTTCTTGGCGTTCTTTCTCTTGACACGTCCTGGACGGCCACCACCATAGGGTGAGTTCAGAGAGAAATCAATGTGCTTCTGGGAATCCAAACGCACTGTGAAAGATGGGACATTCACCAACTGCTTACGAACGCTATGGAAAAGAAAGTGTACATCAGAAGCAGAAATGTGCAAACAAACTCTATCTTCTGTAACAATGGCTGTGTTGTCTTTAACTATTTAATGGATACCTAATGAAACTTATAGCAGTAATAACAAAATAGAATAGTAAGAACTGGTTACAACCACATGTGTTCTAGAGGAATCCCTACGTTGTTCCAAGTAGTAGCATTTTAACAAGTCTCACTTTGATTTAAATTGTACATACGAACACAATATATAAAAGCAAAAACTTTGAGGTTGCTGTAACATATCGCTGCAACTTTCCTTTGTGTTGAATACATGTGAAATCGTTGTCCCTGCGACAAAATGTGTGCGACAAAATGTCTGCAACAAGTTGCACAAATTAATCTGGTTTGAATTTGTGGGAATGGTCGCAGCCACAAGAGAAGACATACACACAAAGTGACTTGTATTATCACCTAGTGTGCACTGGCCTCCTTTGGCGAGTTATTACAAACTACTTAAACATTTATATGCACTGTCCCTTTCATGGAAACTAATGATTTCATATATTATATGCTTAAATCAAGCAACAAAGCTATGTAATTCTCTCTTCAAGCCATGGATGGAACTTTCACAATACAACTTACTAGGCGAATATTGCAATACAACTTACTAGTAGAATATTGAACGACAAATTTCATCTGATTTATAAGTGATATTTTTTATCATCAAACTACTCATAATAACTCCAGTGGTAAATTACCTACACTTTTAACTATCACTTAGCTATGTACAGTGACTGTAAGCTTACCGAATGTGCCTTTGTCTGATCAGAACTCTAGCGTGGTGGATCGACTTTGCCAAACCAAGTTTAAACACTTGTGTTTGGAGTCTTCTCTCCAAGAAATCTTCAATACGAAGACCCAACACGTAATCGAGCTTCATTCGGCTCTCATCGAGGACACCGATACGAACTAGACGACGCAGAAGGGCATTTCCTTCGAAGAGACGACGAGGGTCTTTCTCCTCTAGAGTAAGCAATTCTCTGGCTGCCTTACGGATTTTAGCTAAGGACAACTTAACACGCCATACTTCACGCTTGTTTCTCAGACCATATTCACCAATGATCTTTAACTCTTGATTAAGACGCTCTTTCTCGAAGGGTCGCCTTGGCGTTGTGTAGGTTTTACTATATACTGGCTTCGGCATCTTGTTGCCGGATCCAAGATGGCGATGAAAAGGAAAGAACGATTCGCTCGCGGGGACCTTACTACACGTGGATCAGCAATACCATCAACCCCCCTCTAATATTACACAGGGTGACCATCTACGATTTTTACCCATCAAAAATCTTATAAAATTCAATATTGTTTCGGTTACACTTTACAGAACAATTCTTAAAATGTATTCTTATCATATTTTACCTTGTTAAATGGAAAATATGCGAATTCTATACTTTTATTTAATTGCAAAATGTTAAAAGACAAAAAATACAACCACCGGGCTCCCTGTGGTAGTAAGTCAGCGTTTCGAAAAGAACCTGGATTTTGTTGCTCAAAGCACAAAATCGTTTACACGTAAAAAATACATTAAACACCTGGAGTTTTAAGGGAAAACGGCATAAAACAGGTAAAAGGTTGTACTTGTTTTCTACCATTATCATATACTTCCAAAAAGAAAGGGTTTCTGCAGGAGAGAAATATGCTTTCAGAGTGATATGTCGCATAAACTAGATCAATCATACTTTGACTTCCTCCTTCTCCTCCTCCTCATCTTTTTTTGGTAATACAAGCAAATTTGCCTGGTGTGCACCTACAATTAATTAAGTATACTATAGAATTTGTGAAAAATACCCATCATTTTGTGTCAGGAAAATGTCTTTCTAGCTACTAGATTAAAGTGAATTTGACTATAAATAAATAACAAAATAAAGACAACCCTGGTCTAAATATCTAATGCTAGTCAATGTAATAATAATAATAATAATAACTTTAATATTTATATTGCGCATATTACATATGAATATGATCACATGCGCACTAAATTTACAATAATAAGTAATAGATATATAAATATGATATAGTATGTAATAATATAAATGTATAAAAATCTAAATAAACGAGCAATTTTAAAAGGTATATAATGTAAAAAGATATATAGTATATGGTCATAATATTGTATAAAATTCTATGTAAAAGCTAATTTAAAAAGAAATGTCTTAACAGCTGACTTAAAACTATTTACACATGGTATATTTCTTATTTCAAAAGGTAGAGCATTCCATAGTTTAGGAGCAGCAGATTTAAAAGCTCTGTCACCTAAAGTCTTACGTTTTCCACTAGCTGGATCTAAAAGTGTGCCGTTTCTATTGCGGAGATTGTATCTTGACACCTTAGTTATTGAAACTAAATCGGACAGATATTTAGGTGCAAGCCCATGTAAACATTTAAATGTTAGCAATAAAATCTTAAAATGGATTCGATATCTGATGGGTAACCAGTGTAGATCGATTAAAACTGGCGTAATGTGACAGAAACGAGGAAGCCCTACAATAATCCGGGCAGCAGAATTTTGCACTCTTTGCAACTTATTTATGTGAATGTCAGGAAGGCCATACAATAAACTATTGCAGTAATCAACTTTACTCGCTATGAAAGCATGGATTAAGGTCTCGGTGGCACTACGTGTTAGGTATTTTCTAATTCTTCTGATATTATATAGATGGTAAAAGGATGAGCTACAGGTTTTCTTAATGTGTTCGTTCATATTCAAGTGGGAGTCAAACCAGGCTCCCAAGTTCTTTACGACAGACGATTGTTTAATCTGGGACTCTCCTACTTGTACATGGTTGACGTTAACTTTCTCCAGCTGTCGTTTGGTGCCTATCACTAAAAATTCTGTTTTACCAGGATTTAGCTTCAGTTTGTCAGATAGCATCCATTCTTTGATGTCTGAAATACACTCTTCCATAGCAGCCATAGCTGACTTCTCATCAGTGTCTTCACCTGGCTTGAAGGCCAGGTACAGTTGTGTATCATCTGCATATGCGTGAGCTTGAGGGAGATGACTTTCAATAATTCTGAATAGTTTGCTGGAATATAATGTAAATAGCAGAGGACCAAGGCAGCTGCCTTGTGGAATACCGTACTCTAGGTTGAAGGTATCAGATTCAACACCCTCGATGGTGACACGTTGACGTCTGTATGAAAGATAAGACTCGAACCAGTTTAAGGCAATCCCTGATATGCCAAAATCAAATGAGAGGCGGTTAAGCAGAACGTTGTGATCTACAGTGTCGAAAGCAGCACTGAGATCAAGTAGGACCAATAAGGTTACACGTTGCTTGTCCATGTTCATTAGTAGATCGTTCTTAACCTTAAGTAAGGCAGTTTTAGTACTGTGTCCTGGTCGATAGGCCGATTGAAGATCAGGTATCAAACTATTATCAATCATGTAGGCGTAAAGTTGATCTGCTACTGCTCGCTCAGCAAGCTTTGATACGAACTGCAGGTTGCTGATTGGGCGGTAGTTCATGAAGACTGTGTCGAGTCCGTTCCTCTTCAGAATGGGGTTCACAAGAGCTTCTTTCCATGTGTCGGGGAATTCACCAGTTTGTAATGATGAATTTAGCATTTCAGTCAAAGGTGGTAAAAGTTCTTCTAAACAGTCCTTCAGTATAGACGTAGGTAAAGGATCAAGGGGACAGGACTTTGTAGGTGATTTAGTTACAAGTTTCCTAACAGCGTCAATATCAAGAACACAAAACTGAGAAAACGTTGCGTTCATTCCTTGAGGATCAACAGCTGGAAGTAAGGTCTTGTGAGCTGCATAGGCCATATCAAGCTCATCACGGATGTCAGATATTTTCTTCACAAAGTAAGCTCCCATGTCGTTTGCGAGAGACTGTTTATCACTATGCAAAGGGAACTGCATCTCAGATTGTCTACCCAACAACTTCTTTGTGGCAGAAAACAGTTTTCTCTGATCATGAGAATTATCATTAACGAAATCAGTGTAAAATTCACGACGAGCGCTGTTCATAACATACGTTGTCTTGTTCTTTAGAGCTTTGAAAGCATTTAAGTCAGTATCAAGTTTTGTTCTTCTCCACTTACGTTCGGCATGCCTACGTTGCCTCCTTAAAGCACGGATCTCATCAGTGAGCCATGGGACACGATGGCGTGTGACGACTGAACGGGTTAAAAGAGGAGCATGCTTGTCAAGCAAAGATGACAATGTCTCGTTGTAGGAGCTAACCAAGTCTTTCAGTTGAGAAGGTGTCTGTACAAGGAGTTGAGAAGCGCGTAGATCATCTTTGAGAGCTTCTAGATCAATTGATTTCAGTTTCCTGTAAGATACCCTCTTAGTAGAAGAGTTTGCTTTGCTCAATGATAGACGACAAAGAACAGCTGCATGATCAGAAAGAAAGCTGTCTGATGTAGGTGAATCCAAAATGATGTTATCAGAGTTCCTAGTAATAATCAAATCAAGGCAATGACCATGGATTTGGGTAGGAGTACATACATGTTGCTTAAGGGCCATCGTTTCAAGCAAGTCAGATAACGCAGTAGCATAAGGATCAGATTGGTCATCGGTGTGTATATTGAAATCACCACAAATCAATATAGGTTCCGTACAAAGTACAAAGGACTCCAGGTAATCCGAAAATTCAGTGATGAATGTCCCTGTAGACACAGGGTTGGCAGTAGAATAAGGAGGTCTGTAGATGATAGATAAACGCAGACGTGATGATCGGGCACTCGTCAAAGTCCATTCAGCAACCTCAAAAGACTGACGGTTAAAAGAGTGAATATTCTTCACAACAATGTCAGATCGACAGACTAGTGCAATTCCACCTCCTTTTCGTCCAGATCGTGAATGATCAAATAGCTTATATCCATCTGGTAGACATTCGGCTTTAACAGCAGAGTCAAATTCATTAAACCAAGTTTCTGTGAGTGCAGCCAAGTCTATATTCTTCTCACATAGGTAGTCAACAAAACAAGCCGTTTTGTTCTTAATTGACTGGGCATTCCATAAACAAAAGTTTGTGAATTTATAAGTAGTATCAGTGGCCCCTTGAGAATTGGTTGGTTGAGAGTCAATTTGGTTGTTTACATTCCTATCCTCTGGTTTAAAGTTTGAATTATCATAATGTTCAAAATTTGATGAAACCACTGTTATATCCGATGTTGAATCCACTTTAGGTCGACCACCACGACTACCCCTGAATCGCTTCAAGATTCCAGCTCGTTTTAGAGAGTTCCAGACTTGTTTAGGCACAGGTTTTACTTCATTCTCAGAACAATGGCGGGAAGTTTGAATATCATTCTGTGACGAAGTTTTCCACCAAAATCGCAAATCAAGCAATTGGTTCCTTGAATATCCCATGGTATTAACAAGAAACCTGTTAGAATCCGACTAACTGAGGTTTAACAGTATAAAAAAGTGTAAAATGGATGTAAAACTAAAAAATTTGTAGGAGCGAAGTCAGCCAACCGGCGCCCTCTAATCCTACCGTACTACCGTAAGACTATATTTTAATACATAGTGATGATCACAACTTATTAACATGAAATCATTTCCATTTAAACCATAGTGCTGTATTTTATTTTATAGACATTTATGTTTTCAATCACTAGGTATATTAACATGGAGAAATTCAAGGCGTCCATGATATTGAGTGCTGCGGGGGATGCATTAGGATACAAGAATGGAGAGTGGGAGTTTTGTTATCAAGGTCGTTTGATACATGACCAGTTACAAGCATTAGGTGGTTTGAAGAATATCAAGATTGATGTAAAACATTGGCGCATCAGCGATGATACAGTCTTGCACCTTGCTACTGCCGAGGGACTGGCATCTGATTGGTCATCCAAACAACAACTTTATATGACACTAGCAGGGAACTATAAGAAAGCTATGGTATGCAAAGAAATATAAAATTATGTTTGTTTTTTTTTTCATTATTTTTGTTTCTTTTAGTGATAAAGACATCTTATATATTAAAGGTCCTGGAAACGATGTTGAGTCGTCATGCCAAATTTTTTTACACAAAATGAAGCTAATCATTCCAAATCAAGTTTATTTTATGAAGGGAATCATGCATCATGATCAACATAGAATTCGTGGACTCGTTATTTTCACGAATCACATGTCACACATTATCCTTTGGCGCGAGCAAGGAGGTAACACAAGTTTTAGATATCGGGCCATATTGCAAAACCTTGATGAAATTGATATATTTTCGTATATCACGATTTAAAAAACAAAACACCATGTGTTGCTATCTTTGAGACTGCCGAGCAGAGAAATTGTATTTACCATGATGCCAAGCAAAATCTGGCGATAAATTTGGTGATACAGCAATCCCCCACGCCCCCCTCCTCAGATGATCACAGTTCACTTTTATTGTTTACCATTGGATTTTAACATCAGACACTAACACCAAAATAGATTACACACCAACAGATGATCACAACTTATCAACATTACATCCATTTACATTACATGTATATTTAACATTAAGGTGTTTCCCAGTAGTTTTTTTAATGACCACACTTCCCATTTTTCAATTAGTGAATTGATAAACTTTCCCTGATCTGATCAAGATGTATTTTGCACCAGATACAAAGCCTGAGATGGAAGTTTTGATTGATGTGAACTTCAACTCAATTATTGTTGCTATGACAATTTAAATTAACGTGAAACAAAGATGGCGGAAATACTAAGGTTTTTCTAAAATATCTCGCATTTTCAATGAGCTTCAGAAAAATGACTATATAGGTATTAAACGTCACATTCATGCACTGTTAATCGGACACTAATTAGAATGTTTGATTAGAGCGATTTTGAATAATTTTCAAAAACATTCGTTTTGCGATTTATTTGAAATTGCTCTTATCAAACATTCTAACAATGGTGAAATTAATAGCGCATGAATGTGAAGTTTATCACCTATATAGTCATTTTTCTGAAGCTCATCGAAAATCTGAGATATTTTAGAAAAACTTACTTCTGCCATCTTTGTTTTATGTTGCCATAGCAACACCAATTGAGTGGAAATTTACATCAATCAAAACTTCCATCTTTGCTTTGAATCTGGTGCAAAATATATATTGATCAGATCAGGGAAAGTTTATCAATTCGCTAAATGAAAAATGGGAAGTGTGGTCAATAAAAACCTACTGGGAAACACCTTAAGTTGACAGTACATTTGTTTTGAGTTTTATGTTGTTTTCGGGAGTTTTGCTATTGTGAACATTCTTTTTGACTTAACTTTACTGACGTTTCAAGCTTTAGCCCTTCGTCAGAGTATTCACTCCGACAAAGGGCTAAAGCTCGAAACGTTGGTAATTTCAAACACTTTACAAGATTATGAAACTTTGAATTTATTATTATAATGTGAAATTACGCTTTTGAATTTGATGTACATTTAATGTAGGTGAGAGCACCATCAATTGGGAAGTCTTGTAAAATATCATACATTGAGGAAAAAAAATACTATGAATCATTACATGTATATTATATGACATAATTGTTCATTTTTCATCAGACCGACATGTGGGGACGAGCACCTGGAGCAACAGTTCAAGCATCGTGTGAAAAACTAAATCCTGACCAGCCAAATGGATACATTATTCCATTTGATACACATGGTGGTGGGTGCGGTGCATGCATGAGGTCAATGTGTATTGGTCTATTGTTTAAGAAGCCACAGCAGCTGGAGGATCTGATTGAAGTCAGTATTGAAAGTGGAAGAATGACGCACAATCATCCTACAGGTACTAGATACTTACCAATGTTTCCATGAAGTTAGCCACCTAAAAGCTTGGAATTATGGGTAGATGTATTTTTAATAATGTTGTATTTCTAGTGTAGGTTGGTAGGTTGGAATCATTGTTTAAAGAACTAAAAGTCATCAACCTTTTTTTGGATTATTTATTCTGTATTCTATAACATCCCTGAAGATGGGCGCTTAGCCCAAAACTTCGGAATAAATAATCCAAAAAAAGGTTGATGACTCTTACTTCTTTAAAAAATGTTGTATTTTTTATACTGTGAGAGGTACATAAATTTTATTAATCTTCCTATAAAAGGTTTTTCAAGAATAATTTACAATGATAACAAGTGGCTAAGTAAGTTGGGATATGCACAGGGAGCCCAAGCTCATCACGTGATGTTAGTAATTACAGTAAATGTATGGAGTCGCGAAATATCCTTTGGCTGTGCCTTAAATATACAATAATAAAGACTTTTTTGACATAGATAGTTGTGTATAACTGTTTTCTTTCTCTTTCTGGGGTATTTTCGTCAAAATCATTCTAATTGAGCTAAAACTCGATCACAGACTAGAAAACAGTTATACACAACTATCTATGTCAAAAAAGTGTTTATTATTGTATATTTGAGGCACAGCGAAAGGATATTTCGCAACTCCATACATTTACTGTAATTACTAACATCACGTGACGAACTTGGACTCCCTGTGGTGCTAAGGTGATGGATGCTACTTCTTCTGACAAACCTCTTGCACAAATAGTGAGGTGCTAGATTATTATTTAGGCATTTAAATGCTAAACAAGTTTTTTTTTGTGTTGTGTAAACGCTGCTTGATAGTGAGCCATCTCAGTTCATGTAAAGCTAATGTTATGTGGTCATATTTATAATAATAATAATAATTTATTATTTATATAGCCCTATTTACAAGAAAAGATCAAATTTACACCTTTCTGTAATTAATATTCTGGCTGCAGATTCTGGACTTGTTGTACTTTCTTGATGTTGTTATCTGATGTACTAGGTTTCATTTGAATGATATTACATGTGTCAATCACCTTTTGTATGTTCTGCCAGAGTAAAGCCTTGATTGTGAAATCTTCAAAAGGCTACTTGAAAAGCCAACAAAGACTATCACACAATTGGGTGTTTTGGTACCCTATTGACCAATGCCTAATCAAGACTTTAGTCACTTGATTGATCACATAGTTATTCTTTTGATTGATTTGTAATCTTTTCCATCCTCGGGAACCCAGGGGTAATCTTCTGTCGCTCGTTTCTCGCCCCAGAATAAATACCCCTGGGAACGTAGTCTGTTGGAGCTTGTTCCGGAAGTCAAAATTCAGCTCTTTCTTGATTGGTCGACCTTATTAGGTCGACTAATGAAAATCAAGATAACCATTCAAAGAAAGTCGTTAAATAAGTTTGAATTTTGATTTCCGGAACAAGCTCCAACAGACTACGTTCCCAGGGGTATTTATTCTGGGAGCGAGAAACGAGCGACAGAAGATTACCCCTGGGTTCCCGAGGATGAATCTTTTCCTTTACTTGTCAAAGATGTTTTCTCTGCTGTCCAAGATTTGTAAGTTGTTTATGACAACCATTCTTGACAAAAGCATATACTGGCAAATTAATATACTAAAATATATATATACTGTATATATATAATAATAATATATAAATATATTTTAAGGTTATTGAATTGATAACATGAATAAACTCATGAATTCCTTTTTTTTCCAGGGTTTCTTGGTAGCTTAACAGGAGCCCTGTTCACATCATATGCAATCCAGAATAAACCTGTGCGAGAATGGGGAGCTGGATTGATGTCAACTCTCCCACAAGCACTAGAGTACATCAAGCATTCTGGACGGGACACTGAAGAAAACATACAAAACTGGTCCTACTTTAACGACAAGTGGACAACATACTTGAAAGACAGAGGAATAGAAAATGGCGACACAGATCCTGTCTTTTCTTCTCTCTATGGCGTTGAACAGCGCGACACTTACTACAGCGCAGTCAGCTGGTCAGGGTGGGGAGGATCAAGTGGACATGACGCACCTATGATTGCTTACGACGCACTACTTGGTGCTGGAGGATCATGGGAAGAGCTGTGTAACAGAGCAATGTTTCATGGAGGTGATAGTGATAGTACGGGGGTGCTCGCTGGGGCGTGGTGGGGTGCTATTAATGGTGTCAACAGTGTTCCTATTGGGAATTATGAACACATTGAATACAGAAAAAGAATTGAGGACATTGCTGAAAAACTCTATCACAAATCTGAATCTCTTGGTTAAACTACACGATCAACTATCAGTAAATAAAAATTGGTTTATAAAGAAACTCAAGGAAGTATTAAATAGTTATAACATTTGTAGATAGCAATACTAAAGTATTATTGATTTTGTAGATATAGCATATTTTTACGAGAGATTAAAGGTGCTTGGCTGTGCATTAGTGTTCGGATCCAGTATATTTGTTATCGATACTTGATTGATGGATGGATTTATTGATAGCTTTACCCTGCAAAACATACGTTGTTTTGGGTTTTGGGGAAAAATCGGATTTTGGGGTTCCTGTGTTGTCTACATAGCCGCGACAAAGATGGGGCCCATGCCTCCGTTTTGCTTGCTCGTTCAACACAGGAACCCCAAACCCCGAATTTTCCAAAAAAACTCTAAACGAACGCCTGTTTTGTAGGCTATGATAGCTTATGCATGTATAATTATCTAATGATCATTATTTACGTATACTCTTTAGTTACAGTACAATTACTTCAACTGTTTCAACCCAAACAAATTTACTCCTACGCGTATACGAAGGGCTAAAACTCGAAACGTCAGTAAAGTTAAGTCAACATTCTTTACGGTGTTACAAATTTCATTATATTACCTAACGTAAATTTTCAAATGGATATGTTCGGATTCAAATAATAATCATGTGGGTGTCCTTGCAGGATAAGATATTTATTGTTAAAAGTTGATGTTTTCCGTTCACTTATTCAAGCATAAGAGATTCTATTGTTCATGTTCTCGATTGTGATTGGATAATTTTATTCTGAGTGGCCTTGGTTGAAATAATTAAGTTGTACAGTTAAAATTCATTCGCTGAAAACCTCACAAAAGTGATAGATTTTTCAATGCTTTTATTTCATCTACTACATTTGTTTTACATTTACCTTTAATTACAAATCACTTCTCTCCACTAGTTTCTCAAAAGCGAATTAAAAAAAACCCGCTTTATGTTGGAACAACAGAATTATACATGACTGATTAGTTAATATTAGTTTAGTTTAACAAAGTTACTACTAGTTGGGGTTTGTTCGTTTTCCGGTCTTTGGTAGTGTCTTGGCCATGTTGTTTCTAACCTCTCCAGTTAATGTGACACTTACGGGGAAGTCTGCAGGCATAGTAGACACGCCTATGGACCCACCTATAACGGTACACACAGCGATACCTATACCAGATCTTAGACTTAACCACACGCGAACGGCGGCATGTTCTCCTGCAGCATTTATGCTGACGACAATGGTACCTGTACCCGTGCCCATACCTGTACCTATGGCATCTTTTCGTACAGACTAAACAAATCCTTCCACCGCGTAACCTCCTTTGGCTTAGGTAGTAACGGCAATAGCGACGGCATACCATTCGGTGACCATATTTACGACAGCGACGAACACAGCGTTTGAATTTTTGGTAATGGTAACCGGGTCCGCACCATTTGTAATACTTCACAGTTTTGTATCTGTGGCTACGGGGATCTAGATATATAAAAACAGATACGTTTCGACAATCACGTTGAAAAAAACCCCCTGATCAACCCCGTGATGGTAGGAGATGGATGGTAGTAGTGGGATGGTAGTATGGTAGTAGTGGTGTTGGTATAGTAGTGGTGATGGTATAGTAGTGGTGATGGTTTAGTAGTGGTGTTGGTAGTAGTGGTGTTGGTATAGTAGTGGTGATGGTATAGTAGTGGTGATGGTATAGTAGTGGTGATGGTATAGTGGTGGTAGTAGTCGTGATGGTATAGTGGTAGTGGGATTGTAGTATGGTAGTAGTGGTGTTGGTATAGTAGTGGTGATGGTATAGTAGTGGCGATGGTATAGTAGTGGCGATGCTAGTAGTGGTGATGGTATAGTAGTGTTGATGGTATAGTAGTAGTGATGGTATAGTGGTGATGGTATAGTAGTGGTGATGATATAGTAGTGTTGATGGTATAGTAGTGGTGATGGTATAGTAGTGGTGATGGTATAGTAGTGGTGATGGTATAGTAGTGGTGATGATATAGTAGTGTTGATGGTAGTAGTGGTGATGGTATAGTAGTGGTGATGGTATAGTGGTGATGGTATAGTAGTGGTGATGGTATAGTAGTGTTGATGGTATAGTAGTGTTGATGGTAGTAGTGGTGATGGTATAGTAGTGGTGATGGTATAGTAGTGGTGATGGTATAGTAGTGTTGATGGTATAGTAGTGGTGATGGTATAGTAGTGGTGATGGTATAGTAGTGGTGATGGTATAGTAGTGGTGATGGTATAGTAGTGTTGATGGTATAGTAGTGTTGATGGTAGTAGTGGTGATGGTATAGTAGTGGTGATGGTATAGTAGTGGTGATGGTATAGTAGTGTTGATGGTATAGTAGTGGTGATGGTATAGTAGTGGTGATGGTATAGTAGTGGTGATGGTATAGTAGTGGTGATGATATAGTAGTGTTGATGGTAGTAGTGGTGTTGGTATAGTAGTGTTGATGGTATAGTAGTGTTGATGGTATAGTAGTGGTGATGGTATAGTAGTGGTGATGGTATAGTAGTGGTGATGGTATAGTAGTGGTGATGGTATAGTGGTGATGATGGCTTAGTAGTGGTGATGGTATAGTAGTGGTGATGGTATAGTAGTGGTGATGGTATAGTAGTGGTGATGGTATAGTGGTGATGGTATAGTATTGGTGATGGCATAGTAGTGTTGATGGTATAGTAGTGTTGATGGTATAGTAGTGGTGATGGTATAGTGGTGATGGTATAGTAGTGGTGATGGTATAGTAGTGGTGATGGTAGTAGTGGTGATGGTAGTAGTGGTGATGGTATAGTAGTGGTGATGGTATAGTAGTGGTGATGGTATAGTAGTGGTGATGGTATAGTAGTGGTGATGGTAGTAGTGGTGATGGTATAGTAGTGGTGATGGTATAGTAGTGGTGATGGTAGTAGTGGTGATGGTATAGTAGTGGTGATGGTAGTAGTGGTGATGGTATAGTAGTGGTGATGGTATAGTAGTAGTAATGGTATAGTAGTGGTGATGGTATAGTAGTGGTGATGCTAGTAGTGGTGATGGTATAGTAGTGGTGATGGTTTAGTAGTGGTGATGGTATAGTAGTGGTGATGGTATAGTGGTGATGGTATAGTAGTGTTGATGGTATAGTAGTGGTGATGGTAGTAGTGGTGTTGGTATAGTAGTGGTGATGGTTTAGTAGTGGTGATGTTATAGTATTGGGATGGTAGTAGTGGTGTTGGTATAGTAGTGTTGATGGTATAGTAGTGGTGATGGTATAGTAGTGGTGATGGTAGTAGTGGTGATGGTAGTAGTGGTGATGGTATAGTAGTGGTGATGGTATAGTAGTGGTGATGGTAGTAGTGGTGTTGGTATAGTAGTGTTGATGGTATAGTAGTGGTGTTGGTATAGTAGTGGTGATGGTATAGTAGTGGTGATGGTATAGTAGTAGTAATGGTATAGTAGTGGTGATGGTATAGTAGTGGTGATGCTAGTAGTGGTGATGGTATAGTAGTGGTGATGGTTTAGTAGTGGTGATGGTATAGTAGTGGTGATGGTATAGTGGTGATGGTATAGTAGTGTTGATGGTATAGTAGTGGTGATGGTAGTAGTGGTGTTGGTATAGTAGTGGTGATGGTTTAGTAGTGGTGATGTTATAGTATTGGGATGGTAGTAGTGGTGTTGGTATAGTAGTGTTGATGGTATAGTAGTGGTGATGGTATAGTAGTGGTGATGGTAGTAGTGGTGATGGTAGTAGTGGTGATGGTATAGTAGTGGTGATGGTATAGTAGTGGTGATGGTAGTAGTGGTGTTGGTATAGTAGTGTTGATGGTATAGTAGTGGTGTTGGTATAGTAGTGGTGATGGTATAGTAGTGTTGATGGTATAGTAGTGGTGATGGTAGTAGTAGTGGTGATGGTAGTAGTGGTGTTGGTATAGTAGTGTTGATGGTATAGTAGTGGTGTTGGTATAGTGGTGATGGTATAGTAGTGTTGATGGTATAGTAGTGGTGATGGTAGTAGTGGTGTTGGTATAGTAGTGGTGATGGTTTAGTAGTGGTGATGTTATAGTATTGGGATGGTAGTAGTGGTGTTGGTATAGTAGTGTTGATGGTATAGTAGTGGTGATGGTATAGTAGTGGTGATGGTAGTAGTGGTGATGGTAGTAGTGGTGATGGTATAGTAGTGGTGATGGTATAGTAGTGGTGATGGTAGTAGTGGTGTTGGTATAGTAGTGTTGATGGTATAGTAGTGGTGTTGGTATAGTAGTGGTGATGGTATAGTAGTGTTGATGGTATAGTAGTGGTGATGGTAGTAGTAGTGGTGATGGTAGTAGTGGTGTTGGTATAGTAGTGTTGATGGTATAGTAGTGGTGTTGGTATAGTAGTGGTGATGGTATAGTAGTGTTGATGGTATAGTAGTGGCGATGCTAGTAGTGGTGATGGTAGTAGTGGTGATGGTATAGTGGTGATGGTATAGTAGTGTTGATGGTAGTGGTGGTGTTGGTATAGTAGTGGTGATGGTATAGTAGTGTTGATGGTAGTGGTGGTGTTGGTATAGTAGTGGTGATGGTAGTAGTGGTGATGGTATAGTAGTGGTGATGATATAGTAGTGGTGATGGTATAGTGTTGATGGTATAGTAGTGGTGATGGTAGTAGTGGTGTTGGTATAGTAGTGGTGATGGTAGTAGTGGTGATGGTAGTAGTGGTGATGGTATAGTGGTGATGGTATAGTAGTGTTGATGGTAGTGGTGGTGTTGGTATAGTAGTGGTGATGGTATAGTAGTGGTGATGGTATAGTAGTGGTGATGGTATAGTAGTGTTGATGGTATAGTAGTGTTGATGGTAGTAGTGGTGATGGTATAGTAGTGGTGATGGTATAGTAGTGGTGATGGTATAGTAGTGTTGATGGTATAGTAGTGGTGATGGTATAGTAGTGGTGATGGTATAGTAGTGGTGATGGTATAGTAGTGGTGATGATATAGTAGTGTTGATGGTAGTAGTGGTGTTGGTATAGTAGTGTTGATGGTATAGTAGTGTTGATGGTATAGTAGTGGTGATGGTATAGTAGTGGTGATGGTATAGTAGTGGTGATGGTATAGTAGTGGTGATGGTATAGTGGTGATGATGGTTTAGTAGTGGTGATGGTATAGTAGTGGTGATGGTATAGTAGTGGTGATGGTATAGTAGTGGTGATGGTATAGTGGTGATGGTATAGTATTGGTGATGGCATAGTAGTGTTGATGGTATAGTAGTGTTGATGGTATAGTAGTGGTGATGGTATAGTGGTGATGGTATAGTAGTGGTGATGGTATAGTAGTGGTGATGGTAGTAGTGGTGATGGTAGTAGTGGTGATGGTATAGTAGTGGTGATGGTATAGTAGTGGTGATGGTATAGTAGTGGTGATGGTATAGTAGTGGTGATGGTAGTAGTGGTGATGGTATAGTAGTGGTGATGGTATAGTAGTGGTGATGGTAGTAGTGGTGATGGTATAGTAGTGGTGATGGTAGTAGTGGTGATGGTATAGTAGTGGTGATGGTATAGTAGTAGTAATGGTATAGTAGTGGTGATGGTATAGTAGTGGTGATGCTAGTAGTGGTGATGGTATAGTAGTGGTGATGGTTTAGTAGTGGTGATGGTATAGTAGTGGTGATGGTATAGTGGTGATGGTATAGTAGTGTTGATGGTATAGTAGTGGTGATGGTAGTAGTGGTGTTGGTATAGTAGTGGTGATGGTTTAGTAGTGGTGATGTTATAGTATTGGGATGGTAGTAGTGGTGTTGGTATAGTAGTGTTGATGGTATAGTAGTGGTGATGGTATAGTAGTGGTGATGGTAGTAGTGGTGATGGTAGTAGTGGTGATGGTATAGTAGTGGTGATGGTATAGTAGTGGTGATGGTAGTAGTGGTGTTGGTATAGTAGTGTTGATGGTATAGTAGTGGTGTTGGTATAGTAGTGGTGATGGTATAGTAGTGTTGATGGTATAGTAGTGGTGATGGTAGTAGTAGTGGTGATGGTAGTAGTGGTGTTGGTATAGTAGTGTTGATGGTATAGTAGTGGTGTTGGTATAGTAGTGGTGATGGTATAGTAGTGTTGATGGTATAGTAGTGGCGATGCTAGTAGTGGTGATGGTAGTAGTGGTGATGGTATAGTGGTGATGGTATAGTAGTGTTGATGGTAGTGGTGGTGTTGGTATAGTAGTGGTGATGGTATAGTAGTGTTGATGGTAGTGGTGGTGTTGGTATAGTAGTGGTGATGGTAGTAGTGGTGATGGTATAGTAGTGGTGATGATATAGTAGTGGTGATGGTATAGTGTTGATGGTATAGTAGTGGTGATGGTAGTAGTGGTGTTGGTATAGTAGTGGTGATGGTAGTAGTGGTGATGGTAGTAGTGGTGATGGTATAGTGGTGATGGTATAGTAGTGTTGATGGTAGTGGTGGTGTTGGTATAGTAGTGGTGATGGTATAGTAGTGTTGATGGTAGTGGTGGTGTTGGTATAGTAGTGGTGATGGTAGTAGTGGTGATGGTATAGTAGTGGTGATGATATAGTAGTGTTGATGGTAGTAGTGATGTTGGTATAGTAGTGTTGATGGTATAGTAGTGTTGATGGTATAGTAGTGGTGATGGTATAGTAGTGGTGATGGTATAGTAGTGGTGATGGTATAGTAGTGGTGATGGTATAGTGGTGATGATGGTTTAGTAGTGTTGATGGTATAGTAGTGGTGATGGTATAGTAGTGGTGATGGTATAGTAGTGGTGATGGTATAGTGGTGATGGTATAGTATTGGTGATGGCATAGTAGTGTTGATGGTATAGTAGTGTTGATGGTATAGTAGTGGTGATGGTATAGTGGTGATGGTATAGTAGTGGTGATGGTATAGTAGTGGTGATGGTAGTAGTGGTGATGGTAGTAGTGGTGATGGTATAGTAGTGGTGATGGTATAGTAGTGGTGATGGTATAGTAGTGGTGATGGTATAGTAGTGGTGATGGTAGTAGTGGTGATGGTATAGTAGTGGTGATGGTATAGTAGTGGTGATGGTAGTAGTGGTGATGGTATAGTAGTGGCGATGGTAGTAGTGGTGATGGTATAGTAGTGGTGATGGTATAGTAGTGGTAATGGTATAGTAGTGGTGATGGTATAGTAGTGGTGATGCTAGTAGTGGTGATGGTATAGTAGTGGTGATGGTTTAGTAGTGGTGATGGTATAGTAGTGGTGATGGTATAGTGGTGATGGTATAGTAGTGTTGATGGTATAGTAGTGGTGATGGTAGTAGTGGTGTTGGTATAGTAGTGGTGATGGTTTAGTAGTGGTGATGGTATAGTATTGGGATGGTAGTAGTGGTGTTGGTATAGTAGTGGTGATGGTATAGTAGTGGTGATGGTATAGTAGTGGTGATGGTAGTAGTGGTGATGGTAGTAGTGGTGATGGTATAGTAGTGGTGATGGTATAGTAGTGGTGATGGTAGTAGTGGTGTTGGTATAGTAGTGTTGATGGTATAGTAGTGGTGTTGGTATAGTAGTGGTGATGGTATAGTAGTGTTGATGGTATAGTAGTGGTGATGGTAGTAGTGGTGATGGTAGTAGTGGTGATGGTATAGTAGTGGTGATGGTATAGTAGTGGTGATGGTATAGTAGTGGTGTTGGTATAGTAGTGGTGATGGTAGTGGTGGTGTTGGTATAGTAGTGGTGATGGTATAGTGGTGATGGTATAGTAGTGTTGATGGTATAGTAGTGTTGATGGTACTAGTAGTGGTCATGGTATAGTAGTGGTGTTGGTATAGTAGTGGTCATGGTAGTAGTGGTCATGGTATAGTAGTGGTGATGGTAGTAGTGGTGATGGTAGTAGTGGTGATGGTATAGTGGTGATGGTATAGTAGTGTTGATGGTAGTGGTGGTGTTGGTATAGTAGTGGTGATGGTAGTAGTGGTGATGGTATAGTAGTGGTGATGGTAGTGGTGGTGTTGGTATAGTAGTGGTGATGGTAGTAGTGGTTATGGTATAGTAGTGGTGATGATTGTTGTGGTGGTTTTAATGAATGATGATAAGGATGGTGATAAGTATTGACGATCAGCAGAGGGGAGTTTGGTATGAGCATGCGCGACTTTGTCAACCTTGTCCGATAACCATCAAAGATGGGTAATGTTTACGTTTTTGAATGTCGTTTATCGTCGTTGTTTTCTTGCTTGGATAGCCGTAAATTACCAATAGAAGCTTTTTAGGTCCTTCTTCGACATGGAGAATATGTTGCTGTGCCAATTAGATGTCAAGAAAACGAGATATATTGTTATATGTAACGCGAATAAACGCCTTTAACTACACAACATGACCGCTAACTCAGTGGATAAACAAAGACTTCGTGGTCATTTTTCTTTGGCTCAGTGGATACTGTGACTGTGGATATTTAAACTAAGGTTAATGCTTATGAGTAAAAGAAAACTAAAATAGGCACCGTTCCAATCGCTTCAGTTATTTCTGCGGAAATTTCGTATGAAATCGCAGTCCCGTACAAGAAACTGCTAAAATGTTACTATTTCATAATCATTTATCTCAAAATCTAAACTAATTACTTCCAAAAATTTTATTGCAAAAATGCTTTGCCCATTTTTCATGGAAAGATAATTTCACAATCTTGATTTTATAAAAAATGGGGAAATGTTATATTTTTGAAAATATTCATCGGTATACCACAGCCATCAGTATTTAACTGCAATGTTCTTCTTCTTATTTTTCAAAATGAATCAATGACTTTCCTCGTTCTTTGCCTAAATAACTTTAACTAAAGTGTTAAAAATTATGTAGCAAAGAATGTGGTGAGATCGGTAAACGATTTATTCATTTTTTATTGAGTTGATTCTGGAACACATTATGCACTCATTCACTTCCCAATTTCATGATGATTTTTAATTTTTTTGGCCAACTTCCAAAAATTTTATTTCAGAAAACATCAATCAGTTGACTGTTCTTTCATGCCATACTATTGATTTTAGTGGCAAAAATGGGGAAATGAGTCAAAATAACGATTTTTTTATTGTATTGCAGCGCCTTTCGTACTATTATGTGACATCCGTGATGAGTACGCCGTGACACCGTAATTAGTTGGTATTATGAACAATGCCTTTTGCACCTTAAACAATGGCTGCCTAATTATCAATGCGACGAGAAATGTTTTTCTGAAATTGTATAAATTAACTAACACTTATTGACCAATCAAATTAAGAAAATCAAAGTAAACACTCTAGCGATTAGCAATTGCGGTCATGCGAATTTTTAATAGTTCAGCGGTTTAGCGCATGCTCGTACAAAACTCCCCTCTTATTATATAACATATAGTGGTATACCGAGTGATATCAACTAGATAAAAAGCCTATCCTAGTCATGAAGATATCATTGATATCGCACATGTGTGATATCACTCTCAACCAATCAACTATAACTTCTTCCATAGATATATACAAGATATAGTCATGGAGTTTATCGCGGAAAAAAATTGATATCAATGATGATATAATAACTGAATGATTATTCAATAATTTAGTAAATATTCACTTTTCCATACAACGTACCGTTTTCTTCCACAGCATCATCACTCTCAGCAACCTCGTTCTCATTCTCGTCTGTTAATTCAACAACGAAAACAGTTAAAAGTTGCAAAATTCTCATTCTTTTTGCAAATAATTTTCATCAACTTGTATTGATTAATTTTGTAAGCAGATCAGTTTGTATTTCGTAAATTATTGTGAAGGTCAAGCAACATTGAAGGGTGTGGACGGGTAGCTTTAACTTCATAGCAAATTTGTAAGCAGGATCGTAAAATACAGGACAGTAGCTTTGAAGCCATTTTGGCCTGACCGTCCAACGATGTTTGTTAAATTGCAACAAGAATGAAAAGAAAACATCTTCATGGCAGGATCAAACTTCTAACCTTCTAAGTAATGTTCTAAAGGAGGGTGGAACTACAATCTCGGCAAAAACTAAGTGAGACAACTGCTTTGAAAATGGGACATTAGTCTTATACCGTAATGCGCGTGCTTTTGGGGCCTAAATTTGTTGTTAATGCCACTCCCCCCTCCCCCCACTACACAATGTTGGCCTGGCAGTCATCAAGGCAACATGTTAACTGAAAACCAACATTGTGTGGAGGGGGAGGGGAGGATTATACCGAAAATGTATAGGTAAAGGTCAAAATAGAGAAAACCGTAAAAGTGTCTCACTAGTTTCTGCCAAGATTGTAGCTAGTATTTATAAAGTAGCTGAGAGGGGCGTGCACTAGCCCTAGTATTGATTCCACTGAATAGTGTGGATGGGAAGCGTCGCTCATAGCAAATTTGTAACTGAAGCCGGATAGGACAGTAGCTTTGAAGGCATTTCCTGGACGTGCAATGATAACAAGAATGAAAGATAACATCTTCGAGGAAGCGGAATCAAACTGCTAACCTACTAATGATCTGTATAAGATAGAACTAAGGAGGGTGGAACTAGCTAGCATTTATTTATAAAGTAGCTGAGAGGGGCGTGCACTAGTCCTAGTATTAAATCTACTGAATGGCTCATTTCGGCGCGGGAAAACGATCAAAGAAAACACAAAAAACAGTCGTTTGTTACCTTGTTGATCATCGTCTTGTTGGTCATCTTCTTGTTGACCATCTTCTTGTTGATCATCTTCTTGTTCAGTTTCTTGTTGATCATCTTCTTGTTGATCAGTTTCTTGTTTTTCATCTTCTTGATCAGCTTCTTCTTGGGGCTCGTCTTCAGTCTGTTCATCAGAGGCCTGAGCAAGTTCTTTGTCTTGTTCAGGACTTTCAAGAGCATCATCTGATGCTTTCTCCACAGGAACAGCTGCAGCTAGAACCAGCAGCCCAAAAAGGCACAGCAGAATAAGCTTGTAAGACATCTTGGTAGAGGTGTACCACTTTTATCAAAGTCAGCTACAACTCCAGTGAAGTTTCTTAACAAACTGTGCCGTATTTATGCATCCTGATGATGCGATTCATTGATCTCATTAAATCATTATTTTGACATTATTGACCTTATTTTTAATAATAATAAAATAGCAATTTTGAAAATCACTGAACAATAAATAATTAATAGTTAAATATTGGACCCCCTAAATATCAACAACAAAGGAGCTACGTTGATTACCACGCAAGTGCTGTGAACCAAAGTTAATAGTCATCATTTCAATATGTATAAATTACTTTATTTTATCATCATTGCCTTCTAAAACATCAAGAATCGTTTCGAAATCGTCTCCAAATACCTATATTTCCCTATTCCACTTATATGTTTCTTTAGGTCTGTGTGCAAAAATATACGTAGAGGTTGCGTGATTGTGCGGTCCAACCTCAAAACCGAAACAATAGGTCTGCGGGGTCTCATAACCATTCCCCTCTATTAACTATGTGTGAACTAAGTAAATATGGAAAAGAGTATTAAAATGCTTTATTATATAACACGGTATATAAAATTGTATCATTAACATGTGTCCGATGTTAATATTTCTATTGATGTTTTTAACGTTTTGAAATAATTTCTTGAATTAAAATATAGTGTATCTATTGAATGACGTCAATACAGCAGACCATAACTCATTTAGTCTTTTAGCCATTCTATATATACATTAATATTTGCCCATCATACATGGCGGTGAAAATAGCTTAAATCATCTTTCATCCTAGATTTTCTTGTACAAAAATACATGAAAACGTCACTATTTGAGCTTTTTTTAAATTAAGTTACAGTACTGTTGTTGTCGCTATTGTCATGATTGTCTTGTGGTATTTTTAGACTACCGATAATTAAAAAACAAAACTTAATATAATCGATAGTTGGGATTGAACACTTCTATTTTGCTGATTCTTCAGTATTTTTTCAAAGTTTTATATTAGAAAATACACCCGTATATACGTCTTTAAATATAAATCACATTTTGCCTGGGACTCTTGAATCTCTATCCAAGCATACAGTAAGCAATGTTTGACAAAAAGAGGTCGCAGAATGCTTTTATACTATAGTGCAAAAAAAAACTAAAACCACAAAATATAAACAACATAGTTACGTACACTACCTCATAGTTTTTATTTCGTGAAATCAATCAGATATATATTCATAAAATACAAAAGGAAACAATACCTCATTACAACTTTACTTGTCTTTGATAGAGTTCAAGCAATATACCCGTGAAATACAAAACAAATACAGTAAACACCTGCATAAACGAGAATAACAGTATTTCGCAGAAGGGATCAGTTGGAGTTGCTAGAGTAATTATGAATTTGACTTCAATTTGTTGAGAGTAGCCAAATTTTCTTTAGAATTTTTAATTTGGCTCAATTGCGAAGGGGCCATAGTGAACTGACGTCCTCGATACGCTTTTTAACAAACAACTACGCCCATAGGATAAAATATTTCAAACATCAATTTAATTTAACTCACTTTTATGTAGTACCCTGAGATATAATTTAAGTGTATACATTATACATATTTTTGATTACTAAAACACTGTACTGTCAAAGTTAGAAACAAAATGGCTGCCGAAATTGAAGCTCAGAACTTCGACGATACTGCGCGTGCGCGTCTTTTTGGCGACGACGACGAAAAATAAAAATAAGAATAACGCCGAACTTAAACTCGGTGATTCCACAGGAATCCCGAGTAATTATAGACATTTTAACTGTCATCATAGTTGTGAGACAAGTACAAAATGTAGAATATCAACACGATTAATACAGGCGTTTAAACACCAAAAGTAGGAAGCTTAGACGGTTTGTTTATCATAGAATACGCTCAAATATACCCAGGTCTTCTAAGTTACATAATTATATTAACTGTGCAAAGGTCAAAATCGAGATTATTCTTCAAAGTTCAAGGGGATTGGGACACAAGCATTTATTTCTCAAAAAAGGTTCAAATGTAAAGCCAGTCGGTATATATCGTCCCTTTCTTGTAATAGACCGATGTCTCTCTATAAGACTCAGTCACATGTAATGAATTACTGTAAGTGTAAACTATATTATATTACCTAACGTAAATTTTCAAATGGATATGTTGGGATTCAAATAATAATTATGTGGGTGTCCTTGCAGGATAAGATCTTTATTGTTAAATGTTGGTGTTTTCAGTTCGCACTATATTCTCGATCGTGATTGGATAATTTTATTTAAGGTGGCCTCGGTAGAAATGATTAAGTTGTACAGTCATTTGCTGAAAACCTCACAAACATGATATATTTTTCAATGCTTTTATTTCATCTACTACATTTGTTTTACATTTACCTTTAATTACAAATCACTTCTCGCCACTAGTTTCTCAAAAGCGAATTAAAAAAAACCCGCTTTATGTTGGAACAGCAGAATTATACATGATTGATTAGTTGATATTAGTTTAGTTTAACAAAGTTACTACTAGTTGAAGGTTTGTTCGTTTTCCGGTCTTTGGTAGTGTCTTGGCCATGTTGTTTCTAACCGCGTCGACAGTGATGGTGTTTGCAGGTATAGACACGCCTAAGAACCCACCTATAACGATACACACAGCGATACCTATACTTGATCCTATACCTAACTATACGCGAACGGCATATTTTTGTACAGACTGCACAAATCTTTCCACCGTGAAACTTCCTTCGGTAGTTTCTGCATACCATTCGGCGATGGCATACCCTTCGGCTACCATGTCTATGACAAAAAGAGCGATGAAAACAGCGTCTGAATTTTTTGTAATGGTAACCGCGTCCGCACCATTTGTAATACTTCACAATTTTGAATCCTCGTCTCTTGGGATCTAGATTTGTAAAAACAGATATGTTTTAACAATCACGTTGGAAAAAAAACCCCTGATGAACCCCGTGATGGTAGTAGTGGTGATGGTGATGGCATAGTAGTGGGATGGTAGTAGTGGGGTGGTAGTAGTGGTGAGGTGATGGTATAGTAGTGGTCATGGTATAGTAGTGGTCATGGTATAGTAGTGGTGATGGCTATGGTGATGGTATAGTTATGGTGGTGATGATTGTTGTGTTGGTTGTAATGAATGATGATAAGGATGGTGATTAGTATTGACGATCACGATGACCAGCTTTTAACATAATGAATATCAATGATGAAGATGATAGTAACAGTTCTCTTCCATGGGTACATACAAGATATAGTAATGGAGTTTATCGCGGAAAAAATTGATATCAATGATGATATAATAACTGAATCATTATTTAGTTAAGTCAAGTAAACTATTCATTTTTCCATACAATTAACGTACCGTTTTCTTCCACAGCATCTTCACTCTCAGCAACCTCGTTCTCGTTCTCGTCTGTTAATTCAACAACAAAAACAGTTAAAAGTTGCAAAACTCTCTTTCTTTTAGCAAATAATTTTCATCAACTTGTATTAATTAATTTTGTAAGCTGATCAGAAAAAAAAAACAAAATAGGTCAAGCAACATTGAAGGGTGTGGACGGGTAGGTTTAACTTCATAGCAAATTTGTAAGCAGGATCGTAATATACAGGACAGTAGCTTTGCAGCCATTTTGGCCTGACCGTCCAACGATGTTTGTTAAATTGCAACAAGAATGAAAAGAAAACATCTTCATGGCAGGATCAAACTTCTAACCTTCTAAGTAATGTTCTAAAGGAGGGTGGAACTAGCTAGCATTTATAAAGTAGCTGAGAGAAGCGTGCACTAGCCCTAGTATTGATTCCACTGAATAGTGTGGATGGGAAGCGTCGCTCATAGCAAATTTGTAACTGAAGCCGGATAGGACAGTAGCTTTGAAGGCATTTCCTGGACGTGCAGTGATAACAGGAATGAAAGATAACATCTTCGAGGCAGCGGAATCAAACTGCTAACCTACTAATGATCTGTATAAGATAGAACTAAGGAGGGTGGAACTAGCTAGCATTTATTTATGAAGTAGCTGAGAGGGGCGTGCACTAGTCCTAGTATTAAATCTACTGAATGGCTCATTTCGGCGCGGGAAAACGATCAAAGAAAACACAAAGAACAGTCGTTTGTTACCTTGTTGATCATCGTCTTGTTGGTCATCTTCTTGTTGACCATCTTCTTGTTGATCATCTTCTTGTTTTTCATCTTCTTGATCAGCTTCTTCTTGGAGTTCGTCTTCAGTCTGTTCATCAGAGGCCTGAGCAAGTTCTTTGTCTTGTTCAGGACTTTCAAGAGCATCATCTGATGCTTTCTCCACAGGAACAGCTGCAGCTAGAACCAGCAGCCCAAAAAGGCACAGCAGAATAAGCTTGTTAGACATCTTGGTAGAGGTGTACCACTTTTAGCAAAGTCTACAACTCCAGTGAAGTTTCTTAACAAACTGTGCCGTATTTATGCATCCTGATGATGCGATTCATTGATCTCATTAAATCATTATTTTGACATTATTGACCTTATTTTTAATAATAATAAAATAGCAATTTTGAAAATCACTGAACAATAAATAATTAATAGTTAAATATTGGACCCCCTAAATATCAACAACAAAGGAGCTACGTTGATTACCACGCAAGTGCTGTGAACCAAAGTTAATAGTCATCATTTCAATATGTATAAATTACTTTATTTTATCATCATTGCCTTCTAAAACATCAAGAATCGTTTCGAAATCGTCTCCAAATACCTATATTTCCCTATTCCACTTATATGTTTCTTTAGGTCTGTGTGCAAAAATATACGTAGAGGTTGCGTGATTGTGCGGTCCAACCTCAAAACCGAAACAATAGGTCTGCGGGGTCTCATAACCATTCCCCTCTATTAACTATGTGTGAACTAAGTAAATATGGAAAAGGGTATTAAAATGCTTTATTATATAACACGGTATATAAAATTGTATCATTAACATGTGTCCGATGTTAATATTTCTATTGATGTTTTTAACGTTTTGAAATAATTTCTTGAATTAAAATATAGTGTATCTATTGAATGACGTCAATACTGCAGACCATAACTCATTTAGTCTTTTAGCCATTCTATATATACATTAATATTTGCCCATCATACATGGCGGTGAAAATAGCTTAAATCATCTTTCATCCTAGATTTTCTTGTACAAAAATACATGAAAACGTCACTATTTGAGCTTTTTTTAAATTAAGTTACAGTACTGTTGTTGTCGCTATTGTCATGATTGTCTTGTCGTATTTTTAGACTACCGATAATTAAAAAACAAAACTTAATATAATCGATAGTTGGGATTGAACACTTCTATTTTGCTGATTCTTCAGTATTTTTTCAATCAAAGTTTTATATTAGAATACACCCGTATATACGTCTTTAAATATAAATCACATTTTGCCTGGGACTCTTGAATCTCTATCCAAGCATACAGTAAGCAATGTTTGACAAAAAGAGGTCGCAGAATGCTTTTATATTATAGTGCAAAAAAAAAACTAAAACCAAAAAATATAAACAACATAGTTACGTACACTACCTCATAGTTTTTATTTCGTGAAATCAATCAGATATATATTCATAAAATACAAAAGGAAACAATACCTCATTACAACTTTACTTGTCTTTGATAGAGTTCAAGCAATATACCCGTGAAATACAAAACAAATACAGTAAACACCTGCATAAACGAGAATAACAGTATTTCGCAGAAGGGATCAGTTGGAGTTGCTAGAGTAATTATGAATTTGACTTCAATTTGTTGAGAGTAGCCAAATTTTCTTTAGAATTTTTAATTTGGCTCAATTGCGAAGGGGCCATAGTGAACTGATGTCCTCGATACGCTTTTTAACAAACAACTACGCCCATAGGATAAAATATTTCAAACATCAATTTAATTTAACTCACTTTTATGTAGTACCTTGAAATATAATTTAAGTGTATAGATTATACATATTTTTTAAATTATAAGCTATCTATATACAGTAGATATTTAATAGTTCAATTGACTTCATGCATGCCTTTTTATATCTGTATTGTATTGTAATTATGTACTATGTATATATTAGTTGTATATTGTCAATCTTATTTGAGAGCTATACTTGAAAATTATCCTAGGATAAAGTGTTCCTTTCGTAAAATAAAGTTTATTATTATTACCACTAATAATTGTTAGGTTTTGTGATTACTATTTGTGACAAAACATAAAAAATATCTTATAGTTAGCCCCCTTGATGTAAGCTTTGCTTTTGTGGCAAACGTGTCTGAGCCAAAACAACAATTATTGGCTGATTAATATTTGAAATAACTATGCATTTATACTAAAAAGATTAGCAAATTTCGTTAAATAAACATTGTGCAAAAAAACCTAGCTAAATCTACACTATATTACTGTTAGAAAATTAATCTGTTCCTCGACTTTGCATTTTGAATTTGCATATGACTTTGTTTTCCAAGGTTGTTTGTTAAGCTTGGTTGGACTTGCATGATGTTTTCCAATTTATTCAGTCTTGTTTTGATCGAGAAGCTAGCAATTATTTCGAACATCTTTGGTTCTCACGGCTTGTTACTAATGACCTAAATCATTAGAGCATTTTCAAGAACAAATATGCACTAGTCAATTGAAACCCCCGCCCCCCGACCCCCGGGAAATACCGGGGAATTTAACGTTTGGGTAGTGTTAAAATCAGACATTTCCCCTGGTAGTCGGGGGCACATTCACTGTTAAAGCCCCCGCTATTGTGGCCCCGCTATTTTGGTCTAGTAGTAAATAACAAAACAAACACATTTCACTCCAACTGCAATTTCCTGTGCCACGCATAGCTAATCTTTGTGTGTTCCATTCTGATTCACAAATATTTAATGTCCAATATTTTCAGGGGCGTCAGTTGGGTTTCATAATGTCATTTTAAGTATAAAATGAACAATGCTTGTAAATATTGCTTAATGAATAGTGGTTTTATTTGCACTTTTGACAAAGCCATTTTCCCTCAGGGGCAGCTCTGAGGCCCACACAGGAGAGATGATACCACATTATATCACACTCTTTGCTGTCACAGCAATCCAAACGGCTGCATGATTACAGAGGCAAAATTTCTCAGGATCATCTACAAACAAAATTAACCAAAACAAATTAATGTAAGATATATCAATAATGGCAAAATATCATGGATAAAATCTTCAACATTCGTGATTTGTTTTCATTAAAAGTACGCATGTTGACTCACCTTTCGTTTTTCCATTCTAGCAAAGGATCGGAATATTAATATCATCCACACCTATAGAATACCGATGTTAGAATACCAATGCTTTCTGGGTATTTTCCAAGATGGCCGACCTCTAGTTTCCAGGCCCTTACATATTCAAACGAGCGTTAAAATCCCCGCTCGCTGCCCCGCTGCGAAGACAATTAGTTAAAATCCCGACCCCCCGGTGCAATATTGCTGTAAAAGCACGTTAAAAACGCGTCACGTCCCCGTTCAGTGCCCGCTAGTCCCGGGGGTCGGGGGGCGGGGGTTTCAATTGACTAGTGCATTAGCCATACCACCAAGATCACTCAATGTCAAATAGTTTAAATAACTTAAAGCTGTTTACAATAACCCATGAAACACTCTTTAATAGTGTATTAGGCCCTGTCCACACGTATGTGCATGGACATTTTTCAAAACTACGGAGATTTTTTCGTCCGTATTTAAAAATATTCGCGTCCACATGTAGCGTTTTCAAATCGTATTTGCCCGTCCACACGTACGTATACACGAAAACGCTAGCTTCGATACAATTAATTACGCGCACCTGCGTTTTCAAACTGATCTCAGGTCTTGTGAGCGTAGAGGTTTCCAAACCTCCGTTTTCGGTCAACAAAAACGTCGTTTACGTTTGGACGGCAGGCAAAAACGAAGAAAAAGCCCTCCGTTTTCAAAAATACCCAGATACGTGTGGCCTTATACTCTTTAATGTACTTTAATTCCATTGTGTTTATTTGTTTTTATTTGACTATCACACTTTAACTATTAAATAAACTTACGACTGATTAAAAAGTAGCCTCCTCCGCATGCAACCCTGCTGGGTTTCCTTTGTCCACTGCTGGGTTTCCTTTATCATGCGAACCGGAGAGGAAACAAAGGAAGCCCAGAGTCAAGAGTTGCATGCGGAGGAGGCTAATTAAAAAGTTGCATTCGCAGTCTCATGGGAGAAGTCGCCGCTACATGGCGCCGTAGTAGTTTATACTAACAGAATATAGATAAATAAAAACGCGAATATTTAATCCAAGAATGCAACTTAATACTACCTTTTAGTTTTTATTTATTTAGTAGCTATTAGACATTATCTAACTAAAGTTGAATCGTGTCAATCGTACAAACACTCATAAGGGACTTGTCAGGAATTAGCAGGGGGGAGGGGGGTGGAAACTGGGGGAGGGTCATCACTTTTTAAGAACCTAAAAAGGGAGGGTCACAAAATAATAAACCACCAAAAATGAGGATTGTGCAAAAGAAGACACTGACATAGGGTAGGGTCAGGATATTATGATCCTTTACTTTGGGAGGGCCGTGAAATTTTCATCACTTCATTTCAAAACTCCACCCCCTCCCCCCTTGCTAATTTCTGACAAGTCCATAATCGCTCTACTAGATACAGCACCTCATAACAGATCCCACTCCGATAGACTGCAAGCGGTCAGAGATCATTTTCCTATCGAGCAACATCACTATCATGCAACTGTCTTGAAACTACAGCCAAACAATCACCTAGTTTAAGCACCTTCAAACAAAAAATACACTGGACATGTATTTCAAAATATCATACACATAGACACTTTGTTTCAGTAAACTCATGGAACTTTCACGCAAACATGTATTTATTCATTGTTTAGTAATTATTATAACATTCATAAGTTGTAATTTCGTTTGAAAAGCCCAAGTGGAAACATAAATAAAGTATGCATGTACTATTTCCTTTTGTATTTGATGTTAGTAACTAGATTGTCACTGAATCAAAACTATTAGGGGATAACAATTTTGATGTTATTTCATGTTTTAATTAAATGCATTAATTACTTTATCAATACTTTAAATAGTCCAGTTTCGAGTATAGTGCTTAATAAACAATGGCAAACAAAGGATTTAGTATAAATAAGTACTATTTAGAACAAGTTATTGCTCACAGGTTGGATGCAAGAACTCTATCATGCAGCTTGGTTTTCTGTGTCTTTGTTGATATATTTAATGCACAAATTTCCGTGCACTAAGACTGTCCACTTACTAAGACAGGCATTTTTTAATGCTCAATAGACAAGAAATAGCGTTCTGGATGACTGTATGTATAGTGCGAGGGATGAAAGAACCTTCTAGATCGTCATTAATGTTTAAACTCAGCATCTACCCTATAATTTTTTGCATGTCAATTTCATTGACATGAAGACTTTCAGCAGATTAACAATTTTTCGATGGTTTAACGTAGTATGCTCTCTGATTTACCACGATATGACGTCAACAATATATACAGGACAAGTCCCTTGAATGTTCATCTTGATTGATCATAACAGCCAGCACTTTGAAGCAGCCAATTATCCCTATTTTGCCTGAGGTGATAATACATTAAATGTTTGAAATATAATCAAACTAAAAGAGCACAACAATTAATTCCATAGCCTAAAAAAATTAATAAATAGCATGAATGCCGCATAATAGAGTTGCAATAATTTTTCATGTCGGAAGTCAGAAAATAGAAGTGGGAAATGGGTGGTTCTTCTCGAGTCTCGTAAAAAACGTACACTCAATACTGAATACTGCATTGCAAGACCGAAATGAATTTTGGATCATGTAATATGGTTTAAATTAAAATCTATAATAATTAGTTACTATATTCTTAGTTGATTCCATTCAAAACAATATATAAGCTAGTTATGGGGAGTTATTATCGCTGTATATTTATGTTTTATTTCAAATTAATGAGACCCACAATGCCCTTGGGTCATGGAATGCATTATTCAGTATACAGCTATTTCAAAAAACGTAGAATACTGAATACTGCATACTGAATAGTGCATTGCAAAACCAAAATGCATTTTGGGTATCGTTTAAGTAAAATAAATAATAATTAGTTATTTTATTCTTAGTGCATTCCATTCAAAACAATATACGAGCTTGTTATGGGGAGTACATATCGATGTATATGTATTATTTATTACGAATCAATGAGACCCACAATGCTCTTTGGTCTTGGAATGCACTATTCAGTATTCAACGTTTTTTGAATTAGCTGTATACAGTGAGGATACTCGAACCGTGAACACGTGACTTTTTTCATGTTATTATTTTCTGAGCCTTCTAATGCTTCAAAACCTCTAAAAATGAAGCATTGAGCTCAAATACGCTAAGTGTTCATAATAAATGTTATTTCTAATCTATTCACTCAAGGAATGTAGGTTAAAAAAGTCACGAAAAAACTCAAAGTGTTCACGGTTCGAGTGTCCTCGACACTGTAACGTTTTTTGAAATAGCTATATACACTTTGTGATGTAATGTTTCAAATTAAATCGAGTATTCTATGGGGGTTTCAAAATCTGAGTGGAATTTCAAATGCTGTCATGTCGCGCAGCCGAAGTATATTTGAAATTTTCACAAGTATTTTGAATAGTACTCATTAATTACTATTGCATGCATGGTTGATCTTTTGAAAATGAACTGTCCGTGTTACGTTTCTTTTTATTGCAAAGTCCTTGTACTTTGAAATCAATCTCTTGTATCTCTTGTCATAAATGAGTGGACAATTCCTGTATTTAGGAAGACTCCGAAAGGAAAAAAAAGCGGCCATTTTGTTCGAGACGTACGGTGTTTTTCTCCCAAAAGGTAAATATTTTGACGCGGTTTTGTGTCAACAAATACAAATATTATGGGTCTCAAATGCATTTTAGGGCCTTCTTTTATTATTACTGGCAATTCGGATGTAATCATTATTTTGTACTGTTAAAAATCATTTGCTGAAAACCTCACACAATCCTGATAGATTTTTCAATGCTTTTATTTCAAATACTACATTTGTTTTACATTTTTACCTTTAATTACAAATCACTTCTCACCACTAGTTTCTCAAAAGCGAATTAAAAAAAACCCGCTTTATGTTGGAACAGCAGAATTATACATGAAAGATTAATTAATATTAGTTTAGTTTAACAAAGTTACTACTAGTTGGGGTTTGTTCGTTTTCCTGTCTTTGGTAGTGTCTTGGCCATGTTGTTTCTAACGGCCCCAGTTAATGTGACACTTACGGCAGACACGGACAACCCTATAGCCATACCTACAGCGACTGATCCTATACCTACGGAAATAGTAAGAGCATCTTGCCCTGCAGCATTTAAAGTGTGGACAATGCCATCGGCGGCCCCGCAACATGCATTTTCTCTTACAGACTTTACAAACTTTCCGTCCCCAGCGGCAACATGGTCTACCTTTACACCTCCCACACCTTTTTATGCGGCCGCAGAATCTGTAAAAAGTCTTATATTTGATCCTGGGACGACATCCTTTATGGTGGGGATCTAGATATAAAAAAAAACAGATACGTTTTGACAATCACTTTTTAGAATGGATTTACTAGTTATAGACTAGGTGTGAATCCCAAAAGATCATATAATCATGTGGAGAGTCGTTAGTTGATATTTAGATATTGTTACGTACAAAGACACTGACTTAATTTCAATAATGATGGTGTTGGCTATGGATGGTAGTATTTGTGCTGATGGTGATGGCCATGATGATGGTAGTAGTGGTGTAGGTATAGTAGTGGTGATGGTTTAGTAGAGGTGATGCTGATGGTATAGTAGTGGTCATGGTATAGTAGTGGTCATGGTATAGTAGTGGTCATGGTATAGTAGTGGTCATGGTATAGTAGTGGTCATGGTATAGTAGAGGGATGGTAGTAGTGGTCATGGTATAGTAGTGGTCATGGTATAGTAGTGGTCATGGTATAGTAGTGGTCATGGTATAGTAGTGGTGATGGTTTAGTAGTGGTGATGGTATAGTAGTGGTGATGGTATAGTAGTGATGGTGGTATAGTAGTGGTGATGGTATAGTAGTGGTCATGGTATAGTAGTGGTCATGGTATAGTAGTGATGGTGGTATAGTAGTGGTCATGGTATAGTAGTGATGGTGGTATAGTAGTGGTCATGGTATAGTAGTGATGGTGGTATAGTAGTGGTCATGGTATAGTAGTGATGGTGGTATAGTAGTGGTCATGGTATAGTAGTGTTGGTGGTATAGTAGTGGTGGTGATGATTGTTGTGGTGTTTGTAATGAATGATGATAAGGATGGTGATAAGTATTGACGATGACGATGACCAGCTTTAAATATAATGAATATCAATTAAGATGAAGATCATAATAGCAGTTCTCTTCCATAGATACATACAAGATATAGTAATGGAGTTTATCGCGGAAAAAAATTGATATCAATGATGATATAATAACTGAATGATTATTCAATAATTTAGTCAAGTAAACTATTCACTTTTCCATACAACGTACCGTTTTCTTCCACAGCATCTTCACTCTCAGCAACCTCGTTCTCATTCTCGTCTGTTAATTCAACAACAAAAACAGTTAAAAGTTGCAAAAATCTCATTCTTTTTGCAAATAATTTTCAACAACTTGTATTAATTTTGTAAGCTGATCAGTTTCTATTTCGTAAATGATTGTGAAGGTCAAGCAACATTGAAGGGTGTGGACGGGTAGGTTTAACTTCATAGCAAATTTGTAAGCAGGATCGTAAAATACAGGACAATGTACAGTAGCTTTGAAGCCATTTCGGCCTGACCGTCCAACGATGTTTGTTAAACTATACAAGAATGAAAAGAAAACGTCTCCATGGCAGGATCAAACTGCTAACCTACTAATATTCTAAAGGAGGGTGGAACTAGCTAGCATTTATAAAGTAGCTGAGAGGGGCGTGCACTAGCCCTAGTATTCAATCTACTGAATAGCTCATTTCGGCGCGGGAAAACGATAAAAGAAAACACAAAGTACAGTCGTTTGTTACCTTGTTGATCATCGTCTTGTTGGTCATCTTCTTGTTGACCATCTTCTTGTTGATCATCTTCTTGTTCAGTTTCTTGTTGATCAGCTTCTTCTTGAGGCTGGTCTTCAGTCTGTTCATCAGAGGCCTGAGCAAGTTCTTTGCCTTGTTCAGGTGCATCATCATCTGATGCTTTCTCCACAGGAACAGCAGCAGCTAGAACCAGCAGCCCAAAAAGGCACAACAGGATAAGCTTGTAAGACATCTTGGTAGATCTAGAGGTGTACCACTTTTAGCAAAGTCTACAACTCCAGTGAAGTTTCTTAACAAACTGTGCCGTATTTATGCATCCTGATGGTGCGATTCATTGATCTCATTAAATCATTATTTTGACTAGTAAAAAAAAAAATTTTGAAAATCACTGAACAATGGATAATTGATGGTTTAATATAATTAAACTATTAGGTTAATATATACGTGTATACGTCTTTCAAAATAAATCACATTTTGCCTGGGGTTAGTTTGTCTTTGGCGTCTTCGGTCTTAGCCAGTCTATTGGAATCTCTATCCAAGCATGCAGTAAGGGAAGTTTGACAAAAACGCAGAATGCTTTTATACTGTAGTGCAAAACAACTAAAACCATTTTATTTCGTGATAATCGATCAGATATTCATAAAATACAAAAGGAAACAATCACCTCATTACAACTTTACTTGTCTTATTTATCAAATACAAAAGGAAACAATGCCTCATTACAACTTTACTTGTCTTATTTATCAAATACAAAAGGAAACAATAACTCATTACAACTTTACTTGTCTTATTTATCAAATACAAAAGGAGACAATACCTCATTACAACTTTACTTGTCTTATTTATCAAATACAAAAGGAAACAATGCCTCATTACAACTTTACTTGTCTTATTTATCAAATACAAAAGGAAACAATAACTCATTACAACTTTACTTGTCTTATTTATCAAATACAAAAGAAACAATGCCTCATTACAACTTTACTTGTCTTATTTATCAAATACAAAAGGAAACAATAACTCATTACAACTCATTTACTTGTCTTATTTATCAAATACAAAAGGAGACAATACCTCATTACAACTTTACTTGTCTTATTTATCAAATACAAAAGGAAACAATACCTCATTACAACTTTACTTGTCTTATTTATCAATTACAAAAGGAAACAATGCCTCATTACAACATGGCGGTGAAAATAGCTTAAATCATTTTTCATCCTACATTTTCTTGTACAAAAATACATGAAAACGGTCACTATTTTAGCTTATTTTCAAATTAAGTTGACAGTGTTGTTGATTGCTGTTGTCATGATTGTCTTGTGGTATGTTTAGACTACCGATAATTAAAAACAAAATAAGTGTTATCGATAGTTGGGAATGAACCTTTTTTATTTTGGATTATTTAGTATTTTTTCAAAGTTCTAGAATACACCCATATATACGTCTTTCAAAATAAATCACATTTTGCTTGGGGTTAGTTTGTCTTTGGCGTCTTCGGTCTTAGCCAGTCTATTTGAAAGTTGGAAGTTTGACAAAAACAGGACGCAGAATGCTTTTTAGACTTGCCCAAGTCGAACACGTTTATCACAGGACTAGTTATGCAAAGTTTGTTACAGTAACGAGCGAAGCGAGCCAGTAAGTTGAGCGCGAAGCGCGAAACGAGCTAGGGGAAGGGACTTTGTGAAAGTCTAAATGCTTTTATACTGTAGTGCAAAACAACTAAAACCATTTTATTTCGTGATAATCGATCAGATATTCATAAAATACAAAAGGAAACAATCACCTCATTACAACTTTACTTGTCTTATTTATCAAATACAAAAGGAAACAATACCTCATTACAACTTTACTTGTCTTATTTATCAAATACAAAAGGAAACAATACCTCATTACAACTGTACTTGTCTTATTTATCAAATACAAAAGGAAACAATACCTCATTACAACTTTACTTGTCTTATTTATGAAATACAAAAGGAAACCATTACCAGAAATCTAAGACATTTTACGTCCGCGATATTATGACCAGCGGTCTACTGGCAGTCCAGAATTATCCTCGAATTTCTATCGAAATAAATTAATTTATCAAAACCAAACTATTATAAGTTTGTTTAGAAGTACCAAGCGCTTCTGGTGCAGTTGATATATTTAAAATTGAAGCGCCCGCTTACGCTCGGCATAGAATAATTCGAACGAATTAGGTCACTTAGAAAATTTCAAAAGGACACAGGAAGCCCATTCTTATGAACTTTGAATTTTGAATTTCCCGCTTAAGAAGCCTTCGGATTCTTTAAACAGCGGAATTACACGTAAAATCACCAGGCTACTAAGCTGTAAACATTGCAATCGACTCGACGATCGAAACAAGCTTCTTTGCAGGATTTATCGGTCATTTTTTATGATATTTTGGTGTAAAATGGAAATTTTTAAAACTAAAAAATTATCACTTTTTACTGTTAATCTGCGTCATTAGTGTATTACTTGGAAAGACTTCTAAAACAGTATTGAAAAGCCTGTAATCTCAGGAGCATTTTAAGAAGGCGGCAAGGATAGATCTATGTAAACTATCGATGGCAGGCGATGCTAAACACAAGGTAAATTACACATTTTTCGCTGAAATACAGACTAAAGTAAAGCAATTATTTCTCGATAATGTTATTCCTTCGTGCTGCATATTGAGAAAACTAAATCAAACGTAACTTGCATAAATGAATAGAACTTATACTTGAGTTAAAAGTTAGGAGGCGGCACCGATAGTACAATGATATTTAGCAAATATATTAGACATTTTCTTTCTGAGCCCATACATTTATCAGTAATTCTGAGCGGCCATTTTTAAATGCCACAAATCTAACTTTAGCATGCGGTGACGTCACATGTCTTCGATTTCTGGTAATGAATGCCTCATTACAACTTTACTTGTCTTATTTATCAAATACAAAAGGAAACAATGCCTCATTACAACTTTATTTGTCTTATTTATCAAATACAAAATAAACAATGCCTCATTACAACTTTACTTGTCTTATTTATCAAATACAAAAGGAAACAATACCTCATGACAACTTTACTTGTCTTATTTATGAAATACAAAAGGAAACAATGCCTCATTACAACTTTACTTGTCTTATTTATCAAATACAAAAGGAAACAATACCTCATTACAACTTTACTTGTCTTATTTATCAAATACAAAAGGAAACAATACTTCATTACAACTTAAGTTGTCTTTGATAGAGCTCAAGCAATGGCTTGGCTTTAGAATACCCCGCCACACTTTTTAGGCCACAGTATAGACCTGTCACCGTGGTCCGCAGTGATTGACTGTGGACCGCGGCTACACTTAGTTGTATATCATTACTTTACTTCGGACTGCGGACCGCGGTTACACTTAGTTGTATATCTTTATTTCACTTCGAACTTAGTTTATATTAGTATTTCGCCGTTCTCAAAAGACAACGGAGTACGGGTACAGCAATTTCCATTGCATGCCTTCAAAAATGTCGGGGTATTCTAAAGTTGCTCCCAAGCAATATATCCGTGAAATACAAAGCAAATATAGTAAACATCCGCATAAAAGAACAAGTGGACTAAGAAAATAAAGCGCCATTGAGCTTCATGCGCTATATATTTCTGGCAATGTTTGATTCAAGCAGAAAAATTAACTTAGTTAGCCCCCTTTATATAAGCTGTGCAAAAAAAAAATATTGGCTGATTAATATTTGAAATAACTATGCATTTATACTAAAAAGATTAGCAAATTTTGTTAAATAAACATTGTGCAAAAAACCCTAGCTAAATCTACACTATATTACTGTTAGAAAATTAATCTGTTCCTCGACTTTGCATTTTGAATTTGCATATGACTTTGTTTTTCAAGGTTGTTTGTTAAGCTTGGTTGGACTTGCATGATGTTTTCCAATTTTATTCAGTCTTGTTTTGATCATCTTTGGTTCTCACGGCTTGTTATTAATGACCTAAATCATTAGAGCATTTTCAAGAACAAATAGACAGTAGACTAAGACCCCGTCTACACGGATCCGGATACTTTTGAAACCGCATACTTTTTGATGCGAATCGGCCTATCGTCCACACGAATCCAGTGAATCCGGTCACCGAAACCGCATACTTTTACTTGAATCCTCCGGATACGCGGATTCGTGTGGACGCAAATATTTCTATGCGGTTTCAGCCGGATCGGATTCGTGTAGACGAGGCCTAATACACTAGTAGTAGACCATAATTCCATTCTTTTCTTTTGAGTCTATTTGACTATTACACTTTAGCAAGCCATTTCTATTTCACGGGTTAAATATCTTCACTCTATTTGTGCTCTTTGAGTTTGATTATATTTCAAACAATTTAATGTATTATCACCTCAGGCAAAATAGGCCGGATAATTGGCTGCTTCAAAGTGCTGGCTGTTATGATCAATCAAGATGAACATTCAAGGGACTTGTCCTGTATACACCTATTTCAAAAAACGTTGTCAGAAGGAGATCTGAATCTGCAATCTGAGACCGAAATTAATTCAAGAAAATTGCGTACTGCAAAAACCAGGCCTGGCCCTGTTTTTTGTTTTTTGTGCTTAGCACCTTCAGACTTATATTTACCGTCGCCATATCGGAAGCCAGAAAGTGCACGCAATGAGAAAAAACAGCCGTACCCCACAATTCATTTCGGTCTCAGATTACAGATTGCAGATCTCCTTCTAACAACGTTTTTTGAAATAGGTGTATATATTGTTGACGTCATATCGTGGTAAATCAGAGAATGATACCACGCTAAAGCATCGGAAATTTGTTAATCTGCTGAACGTCTTCACGAGCAAACAAAATGAAATTGTATATAAACATATTACATATTACATATTACATATGTTTATAAACAACAATCACGATCTAGAAGATTCTTTCATCCCCTGCACTATACATACAGTCATCCAGAACGCTATTTCTTGTCTAGTGAGCATTAAAAAAAATGCCCGTCTCTGTGCACGAAAATGTGTGCATTAAATATATCAACAAAGACACAGGAAACCAAGCCGCATGATACAGCTGCTTCAAAGTGCTGGCTCAGTATGATCAATCAAGATGAACATTCAAGGGACTTGTCCTGTATATATTGTTGACGTCATATCGTGGTAAATCAGAGAATGATACCACGCTAAAGCATCGGAAATTTGTTAATCTGCTGAAAGTCTTCACGAGCAAACAAAATGAAATTGTATATAAACATATTACATATGTTTATAAACAACAATCACGATCTAGAAGATTCTTTCATCCCCTGCACTATACATAAAGTCATCCAGAACGCTATTTCTTGTCTAGTGAGCATTAAAAAAAATGCCCGTCTCTGTGCACGAAAATGTGTGCATTAAATATATCAACAAAGACACAGGAAACCAAGCCGCATGATACAGCTGCTTCAAAGTGCTGTGAGCAATAATTTGTTCTAATTAGTACTTATTTATACTAAATCCTTTGTTTGCTATTGTTTATTACGCACTATACTCGAAACTCGACTATTTAAAGTATTGATAAAGTAATGCATTTAATTAAACATGTAATAAAATCAAAATTGTTATCCCCTAATAGTTTCGATTCAGTGACAATTTAGTTACTAACATCAAATACAAAGGGAATTACATACATACATACATACATATTTTATTTACGTTTCCACTTGGGCTATTCAAACAAAATTACAACTTATAATATAATAATTACTAAACAATGTATAAAAGGTTGCGTTAAAGTTCCATGAGTTTATAAACAAAGTGTCTATGCGTATGATTTTTTGAAATACATAGATTGTTTCTTTGTGTGAAGGTGCTTAAACTAGGTGATTGTTTGACTGTAGTTTCAAGACTGCCCCATGATAGTGATGTTGCCCTCTAGTTTACTCGCTAGTTTACTCGCTAGTTTACCCTCTAGTTTACTCGCTAGTTTACTCGCTAGTTTACTCGCTAGTTTACTCTCTAGTTTACTCGCTAGTTTACTCGCTAGTTTACTCTCTAGTTTACTCTCTAGTTTACTCTCTAGTTTACTCTCTAGTTTACTCTCTAGTTTACTCGCTAGTTTACTCGCTAGTTTACTCGCTAGTTTACTCTCTAGTTTACTCGCTAGTTTACTCTCTAGTTTACTCGCTAGTTTACTCGCTAGTTTACTCGCTAGTTTACTCGCTAGTTTACTCGCTAGCCGGTTTACTCTCTAGTTTACTCTCTAGTTTACTCTCTAGTTTACTCGCTAGTTTACTCTCTAGTTTACTCTCTAGTTTACTCTCTAGTTTACTCTCTAGTTTACTCGTTAGTTTACTCTCTAGTTTACTCTCTAGTTTACTCGCTAATTTCCATCTATTTAATAAAAGAAGACAATGGAATTTAGGTGATTAAAGAATGATGCACAAAAGTGTGTTTCACGGGTTAATGAGAACCGCTCTAATCAAAACGGATATAAAACGCGAAAATTTAAACCACGAATCCATAGTTTTATTTCAGGTAACTATTAGTCACTACCATGCCAAAGAGAAGTAAAGTTGTAATGAGGTATTGTTTGCATATTGTATTTGATGTTCGGCTTCAGTGAGATCGAGTGACTAAATTGTCACTCAATCAAAACTATTAGGTGATAAAAAGTTTTCAATACTCAAAATGTAGAGCTTTTTAACAAAGAAATAAGGCCATTTACAAACTCACTCGACTACGCCCATCGAGTAAAATAAATCGACAAGAAAGCACTTTGATTATTTCTTGTCGATGTATTTAAGTCGATGGGCGTAGACAAGACATAGATAAGAATTAATAACTACTTATTTTGTACTGGTTGATAAAGAACAAAAGAAAACATTGGGTTTAGAGTCTACTACTAACTATATCAGGTTGACCTGTTCTTGCATTGACGAAGAAAAATATTTTCTATCCCATGAAATAATAATACTAATTGGTACGGAATAGACTCTAGGATAGTGCTAGTAAATAGCAAACAAATGATTTAGTATAAATAAGTACTATTTAGAACAAATTATTGCTCACAGGTTTAATGCAAGAACACTATCACGCGGCTTTCATGCTAATTATTTTTATTTTTTAGGCTATGGAATTAATTGTTGTGCTCTTTGTGTTTGATTATATTTCAAACATTTAATGTCAGTTATCACCTCAGGCAAAATAGGGATAATTGGCTGCTTCAAAGTGCTGGCTGTTATGATCAATCAAGATGATAGCCTGCGTGGCCGGCTCTTGGGGACGAGGAGGGAAGGGGAAGGGGGGGGGGGGGGGGGGAGGAAAGGGAATGGAGAGCCTGCTAGCAAACCCCACTTTTTCGTGTACCCGCCTACTTCAAGACACTTCAAAACATCAAATTATTCAGCCAATCAGAGCATACAACAGAGTTTACAGGAAGTGATCTGGAAGTTGTCACTTTTACGTGTCGACTGTTGAGTTTGTAAACAAGAGCCAGCGACTTCATATTATCAAATCTTTCAGTATTATTTTAATACCTATATCATTTGAAATAAAACTATGTTATACAATGCCTCAAACCCTGCAGTTTACGTTGTGTTAGAAACTATCTGAACTCATTCTATCACTTTGATCTTTCACAATGGTTTTTCTTCTTGATCTTTGACCTTTGAAGAAGCTCTTGAAATACTTTTAAAATAAAAATATATACGACTTTCATTACCATGACCGTAGTGGGAAACAAAGCCAAAACATCTTTACCTTCGAGTAAATTGTCAGCAGCTTTTTTTTTTGTCGTCTGTTTTCAAGTCTCCGAAGAAGTCTTATTAGTTGAACAAGCACGCGAAGACGCTAAGTTAGTAACATTGCGTCGAATTACAAATACTATGATTGACAGCGTCATGCTTCATTTTGACCAATAGGAGCGTGCGGCCTCTGGCGGCCGCAGGTACACGAAAATGTGGGGTTTGCTAGCAGACTCTCCTTTCCCTTTCCTTCCTCCTCCACCCCCTCCCCTCCCCTCCTCGTCCCCAATTCCCCAAGAGCCGTCCACGCAGGCTATCAAGATGAACATTCAAGGGACTTGTCCTGTATATATTGTTGACGTCATATCGTGGTAAATCAGAGAATGATACCACGCTAAAGCATCGGAAATTTGTTAATCTGCTGAAAGTCTTCACGAGCAAACAAAATGAAATTGTATATAAACATATTACATATGTTTATAAACAACAATCACGATCTAGAAGATTCTTTCATCCCCTGCACTATACATAAAGTCATCCAGAACGCTATTTCTTGTCTAGTGAGCATTAAAAAAAATGCCCGTCTCTGTGCACGAAAATGTGTGCATTAAATATATCAACAAAGACACAGGAAACCAAGCCGCATGATACAGCTGCTTCAAAGTGCTGTGAGCAATAATTTGTTCTAATTAGTACTTATTTATACTAAATCCTTTGTTTGCTATTGTTTATTACGCACTATACTCGAAACTCGACTATTTAAAGTATTGATAAAGTAATGCATTTAATTAAACATGTAATAAAATCAAAATTGTTATCCCCTAATAGTTTCGATTCAGTGACAATTTAGTTACTAACATCAAATACAAAGGGAATTACATACATACATACTTTATTTACGTTTCCACTTGGGCTATTCAAACAAAATTACAACTTATAATATAATAATTACTAAACAATGTATAAAAGTTTGCGTTAAAGTTCCATGAGTTTATAAACAAAGTGTCTATGCGTATGATTTTTTGAAATACATAGATTGTTTCTTTGTGTGAAGGTGCTTAAACTAGGTGATTGTTTGACTGTAGTTTCAAGACTGCCCCATGATAGTGATGTTGCCCTCTAGTTTACTCGCTAGTTTACTCGCTAGTTTACCCTCTAGTTTACTCGCTAGTTTACTCGCTAGTTTACTCGCTAGTTTACTCTCTAGTTTACTCGCTAGTTTACTCGCTAGTTTACTCTCTAGTTTACTCTCTAGTTTACTCTCTAGTTTACTCTCTAGTTTACTCGCTAGTTTACCCTCTAGTTTACTCGCTAGTTTACTCGCTAGTTTACTCTCTAGTTTACTCGCTAGTTTACTCGCTAGTTTACTCGCTAGTTTACTCGCTAGTTTACTCGCTAGTTTACTCTCTAGTTTACTCTCTAGTTTACTCTCTAGTTTACTCTCTAGTTTACTCTCTAGTTTACTCTCTAGTTTACTCTCTAGTTTACTCTCTAGTTTACTCGTTAGTTTACTCTCTAGTTTACTCTCTAGTTTACTCGCTAATTTCCATCTATTTAATAAAAGAAGACAATGGAATTTAGGTGATTAAAGAATGATGCACAAAAGTGTGTTTCACGGGTTAATGAGAACCGCTCTAATCAAAACGGATATAAAACGCGAAAATTTAAACCACAAATCCATAGTTTTATTTCAGGTAACTATTAGTCACTACCATGCCAAAGAGAAGTAAAGTTGTAATGAGGTATTGTTTGCATATTGTATTTGATGTTCGGCTTCAGTGAGATCGAGTGACTAAATTGTCACTCAATCAAAACTATTAGGTGATAAAAAGTTTTCAATACTCAAAATGTAGAGCTTTTTAACAAAGAAATAAGGCCATTTACAAACTCACTCGACTACGCCCATCGAGTAAAATAAATCGACAAGAAAGCACTTTGATTATTTCTTGTCGATGTATTTAAGTCGATGGGCGTAGACAAGACATAGATAAGAATTAATAACTACTTATTTTGTACTGGTTGATAAAGAACAAAAGAAAACATTGGGTTTAGAGTCTACTACTAACTATATCAGGTTGACCTGTTCTTGCATTGACGAAAAAAAAAAATATTTTCTATCCCATGAAATAATAATACTAATTGGTACGGAATAGACTCTAGGATAGTGCTAGTAAATAGCAAACAAATGATTTAGTATAAATAAGTACTATTTAGAACAAATTATTGCTCACAGGTTTAATGCAAGAACACTATCACGCGGCTTTCATGCTAATTATTTTTATTTTTTAGGCTATGGAATTAATTGTTGTGCTCTTTGTGTTTGATTATATTTCAAACATTTAATGTATTATCACCTCAGGCAAAATAGGGATAATTGGCTGCTTCAAAGTGCTGGCTGTTATGATCAATTAAGATGAACATTCAAGGGACTAGTCCTGTATATATTGTTGACGTCATATCGTGGTAAATCAGAGAATGATACCACGCTAAAGCATCGGAAATTTGTTAATCTGCTGAAAGGTTTCACGAGCAAACAAAATGAAATTGTATATAAACATATTACATATGTTTATAAACAACAATGACGATCTAGAAGATTCTTTCATCCCCTGCACTATACATACAGTCATCCAGAACGCTATTTCTTGTCTAGTGAGCATTAAAAAAAATGCCCGTCTCTGTGCACGAAAATGTGTGCATTAAATATATCAACAAAGACACAGGAAACCAAGCCGCATGATACAGTTCTTGCAAAACCTGTGAGCAATAATTTGCTCTAATTAGTACTTATTTATACTAAATCCTTTGTTTGCTATTGTTTATTACGCACTATACTCGAAACTCGACTATTTAAAGTATTGATAAAGTAATGCATTTAATTAAACATGTAATAAAATCAAAATTGTTATCCCCTAATAGTTTCGATTCAGTGCCAATTTAGTTACTAACATCAAATACAAAAGGAAATACATACATCATACATACATACTTTATTTACGTTTCCACTTGGGCTATTCAAACAAAATTACAACTTATAATATAATAATTACTATAAAACAATGTATAAAAGTTTGCGTTAAAGTTCCATGAGTTTATAAACAAAGTGTCTATGCGTATGATTTTTTAAAATACATAGATTGTTTCTTTGTGTGAAGGTGCTTAAACTAGGTGATTGTTTGACTGTAGTTTCAAGACTGCTCCATGATAGTGATGTTGCTCGATATGAGAATGATCTCTGACCGCTTGCAGTCTATCGGAGTGGGATCTGTATTAAATGAGGTGCTGTATCTAGTAGAGCGATTATGAGTGTTTGTACGATTGACACGATACAACTTTAGTTAGATAATGTCTAATAGCTACTAAATACATAAAAACTAAAAGGTAGTATAAAGTTGCATTCTTGGATTAAATATTCGCGTTTTTATTTATCTATATTCTGTTAGTATAAACTATTACGGCGCCATGTAGCGGCGACTTCTCCCATGAGACTGCGAATGCAACTTTTTAATCAGCCGTAAGTTTATATAATAGTTAATGTGTGATAGTCAAATAAAAACAAAAGAACACAATGGAATTAAAGTACATTAAAGAGTAAGGCCACGCGTATCTGGGTATTTTTGAAAACGGAGGGTTTTTTCCTCCGTCTTTGCGTTCCGTCCACACGCAAACGAGGTTCGAAAACCTCTACGCTCACAAGACCTGAGATCAGTTTGAAAACGTAGGTTTATCGTATACTTGTGTGGACAGCGAAAAGGGTGTTTTCGAATACGATGACGTCAGAGCTGCAATCCAGTCATGCGTGCGCGTTATTATTTGTATGGAAGCTAGCGTTTTCGTGTATCATCGTACGTGTGGACGGACAAATACTATTTGAAAACGCTACTTGTGGACGCGAATATTTTCAAATACGGACGAAAAAATCTCCGTTGTTAAAAATGTCCACAAACGTGTGGACAGGGCCTTATACACTAAAGAGTATTTCATGGGTTATTGTAAACAGCTTTAAGATATTTAAACTATTTGACATTGAGTGATCTTGGTGGTATTGCTAAGGGACGGACCATTAGAAAAACCCGGATGGGGGGGGAGAAAAAAATCTGTGCAGGGGGATTGTAGCGACGACTTCTCCCATGAGACTGCGAATGCAACTTTTTAATCAGCCGTAAGTTTATATAATAGTTAATGTGTGATAGTCAAATAAAAACAAAAGAACACAATGGAATTAAAGTACATTAAAGAGGCCACACGTATCTGGGTATTTTTGAAAACGTCAGACAAATGTCTGCAGGATTTTTTTTTTCTTGGGTTCAAGCCTTTTTGGGGGGTCTTGAATTGATTGCCTGCAGGATTTTTTTTTCTCACAATATTCCCCTGCAGGATTTTTTTCTCACAATATTCCTCTGCAGGATTTTTTGGGGGGAATCAAATGGTCCGTCCCTAATTGTTCTTGGAAATGCTCTAATGATTTAGGTCATTAGTAACAAGCCGTGAGAACCAAACATGATCGACATAATTGCTAGCTCCTCTATCAAAACAAGAATAAAATTGGAAAAGATCATGCAAATCCAACCAAGCTTAACAAACAACCTTGAAAAACAAAGTCATATGCAAATTCAAAATGCAAAGTCGAGGAACAGATTAATTTTCCAACAGTAATATAGTGTAGATTTAGTTAGGTTGAGTGATAGTGACTAATAGTCACTAAATAAAAACTACTGATTAGTTAGTAACTATTTAGATTTTATTTCATGGACATAGTGTAAGCACTCTACAATATTTACAAATATATTAAAATCGTGATCAACGTTTGTAAGTTCATAGTTATTTATTTCAGTACGTTCCTAATTGTTTATAAGTTCCTCATTGATTCTATTATAAATGATTCAGTAAAACGTTCGCGCGGGGGGACGAGGAGCGAAACAACGTCTGTTTTCTCAGGCTAGGTTCGGGTCGAAACAGTCTATATATATTTCATGGTTTTAGTTGTTTTGCACTATAGTATACAGGTCAAACCTGAATATAGTTAGTAGTAGACTCTAAAGCTATTGTTTTCTTTTGTTCTTTATAATCAACCATTAACCCGTGAAACACACTTTAGCGTATTACACACTATTGCACTTTGGTTGTTTTGTATTTTATTGTCTTTACATGACTATCTTTCATGGGTTAATGAAAACCACTCTATCTATGTCTTGTCTACGCCCATCGACTTAAATACATCGACAAGAAATAATCAAAGTGCTTTCTTGTCTATTTATTTTACTCGATGGGCGTAGTCGAGTGAGTTTGTAAATGGCCTTATTTCTTTGTTAAAAAGCTCTACATTTTGAGTATTGAAAACTTTTTATCACCTAATAGTTTTGATTGAGTGACAATTTAGTGACAATACAATGCAAACAATTCCTCATTACAACTTTACTTCTCTTTGATAGAGACTAATAGTTACCTGAAATAAAACTATGGATTCGTGGTTTAAATTTTCGCGTTTTATATCCGTTTTGATTAGAGCGGTTCTCATTAACCCGTGAAACACACTTTTGTGCATCATTCTTTAATCAACTAAATTCCATTGTCTTCTTTTATTATATAGAAGGAAATTAGCGAGTAAACTAGAGAGTAAACTAGCGAGTAAACTAGAGAGTAAACTAGCTACTATAACTGAAGAACGTCTGACACTGAGTACGTAGCAAATATTTATTCTACTTTTAGGGCTTGTAAACACTACAGAAGCAATAGGCGTGACGTCAAAGATATGAAATGTTGTATTTAGTAACCATATTTGTTTAGCTATTTTATCGTTATTACCACAGGAAGACCAATTTCTGCCGGCTCTATCAAAAACACAGATCGAAAACCAAGCTCAAACAAACATAAAATAACGCACCGTGCATAAACACAAAATGCCGTGGTTATATTATATCAGATTATCATTCGCACAAAAAAACTTGATGGATCATGCAACTTGAATTGCTTGTTGGAATCTTGTTTTCTTCATAAGCCCAAATTATTGATCCCAAATGGTTTCAATGATGAATTACATGAATATCGAGTACTTTTTGTATGTTTTAGTGCATTAAAAATGAAAAATCCCATCGTTTCTCGCGCTTTTTTCTGTACAGAATCGTCTGTATGGTGTTTTTGAAAACTTTGAAGACTAGCCTGATTTTCAGAGCGGGCCTGGGTCCTACGCTATCGCTTTCTCCCCAAACTCCGTCTGATGGACTTCGCCGGATACCGTGTTCTTGACGTAACTGCCCCTTGTCTTATCAAGGGCCAATGAGATCGCTTGTAAGAACTTAGTGCAATGACCCTCTGAAGGTCATAATAACTGTGAGTGTGATGTGAATCTAGCCTCCTCCGCAGGCATCTCTTAGGCAGAAAAAAAACGAAGAAAAAGAAAAATTACGTCGCGGGCTTCCTGTGGCATATGGCAAAAACGACTGAGGGGAGAGGGGGAGGAAAATCTCGGGGGCTCGTCACCAGGCTTCGCCGTCCTCGAATTTTCAACACAGGAACCCCAAAATCACTAAACTCACTCTCGGACTCAGGAGTTGCCTGCGGAGGAGGCTAATGTGAATCAGTGTTTTCAATGACATTTACACACCTAAAAAACTGTAATGTTATCATCAGATGAAAATTATGAATTCCATTCTATAAACTGTGGCATTGAAGTTTTACCTCAAGAGCGATTATCAATATTTGGACGTCCAAAGTCACATTTAAATGGCGGGATTTCACAACGTTTAGGAGCTGTTTACTTCAATGAAAGTGAGTCCCTTGCGACCAAGAATATTATGTTTGCACATATTTTTGCATGAAGAAATGCATATACCGAGATCTAGAGTTAACATCGGCTGTAAGCTGCCATCAAACTTGTGCCAACTACATGAATACAATGAGCTCCATTTACAAATTTGTTGAATTGTGTAATCGTTAGATTACTAACTTAAAGCCTCAAAATAACTCCTAAACTTGCAACTTTTCGTGAATATGTTTTACAAATAAGAGAATTAAATGTATAAAGTATATGCTGTCATGAAATTCTTAAACAAAGGAAGAAAAACACCGAATTATTCAGCATCCATACATCGTTTGTAATATGAGTGCCTCCTAAGTCCTTCCTGTTATTGTGCATTCCTTACATACCTCACTTGGCGAAAAACATAAAGTTCGCTCTGATTGGTCAATATTAAACAATGCAGAACACGGTATCCGGCGAAGTCCATCAGACGGAGTTTGGGGAGAAAGCGATAGCGTAGGACCCAGGCCCGCTCTGACAATCAGGCTATTTGAAGACTTGATGAACTTTGAAACACTATTTCTCGGCGTAAAGAAAACAAATAAACACAACTCAAACGCCGGCTTTCGAAATACAATTTATTTGAAATGTTTTGGTAAGAAAAACTTGTTTATCGGTTTTGCAGTTCTCTTTCACCATACTCCACATTATGACCTCATTATGCGTATCTCCTTTGCGCATGCGCAATACCACGTTTCAAAGTACCATTGTTATGCAAATTAACATGGTATAAAAAGACAGTGACCAGCAAGGCTCGTCCTCTTCTTCTTTCGTGCTGGCGCACTCAGGTAAGACCACGTTTCCTTTGGTTTTAAATTTTTATAAAGCCATTAGGTTATCGTCTTCTCAGATTTTGTACTGAGACCTTTTTCTTTCTGTGTTGTATATTTCACACAGTTCCTGGCGATAGATCAGCATGCCGTCCTCACCCACGTGCGATAATGGCCGTCGTGATGAAGAAGAAAGGCTGTTGGACGAGGAGCCAACTGCCGAGTCTCAGCGTGACAACTCAGAGTACCTGAATAACCTGAAGGAACAACTCGGAATTGATACAATCCAAACAGCAATACAAAGTTTGACTTCTGCTCTTGCTAAGAGTAACGATAAAAGAAGTTCGCAACGGCACGAAGCTGGTCCAGCTCGTAAACGAAGCCGTACAGCTAACGGTGAGGGTTTCGATCCCACCGAGCCTCTAGATACATCGTCTAACAGTGAGATTAACTCTGAATCGGACGGCGAGGAAGATGATTTGCCTCCCTCTATCTTCAACGCGAACGAATCTAAGGGCCCAGAAGTTTCTGCGGCTTTAGCCAAACGAGTAAACGAAGCTTTCACGGTAAAACCTTTAGAAGGCAAAATGAAATCTTTGATGGAGAAATACCAAACACCTTCTAACTGCGAATACATGTGTGTTCCCAGAGTAAACTCCACGTTGTGGAACAAGTTAGCCAAAAAGGCCCATCATACTGATCTTGGGCTACAAGAAGCTCAAAAGGCAATCGTGAAGACGGGAGAGATTATCGTCCAAATCACTGATGAGATGCTAAAAGCTAAGAAAAACAAAGAACAGATAAAGCCATCGAAGTATATTGGGCCTTTATCGGACGCCATCAATTTCCTTGGACACGCTGGTTATCAAACGTCGTTAAAGCGAAGAGAGTTGTTGAAACCGGAATTAAGCAAGAATTTTCAATCCTTGTGTTCCGCAACAGTCCCTATAACAAGCCAATTGTTTGGAGACGACCTCTCAAAGTTTGTGGATGACATTGCAAAGGCTAATAAAGTGGCTACAAGGATCACTCAATCAACTGAGCCTCGCCGAGGCCGCAACCGTGGCTTTAGCCGTCGTCCGAGAAATTCTAGTGGCTATAATAACTATGATTATAACTCGGGTGGTAATTTTTTACGGCGAAGAGCCCCGTCGACTTGGTCGCGGGGACAACAACGAGATTCCCAACCAAAGTACAACCGGAACAGAAGTGCGTCGAAATCGCAATTCAACCGAGACAAGTAAACAATGTGAGTTTTATTGGTAATGTTGGTAATTTAGCCAACAAATTCAATGAGTGGTCTAAAATCACCTCGGACCCGTGGATTCTTGAAACTATCCAGGGTTACCGGCTGGAATTTAAGTCGACTCCATGGCAAAATGGTCCGCCTAAGACTCCCAATTATTCGGAGTCTGATTTTGTATTGATTAATGCAGAAGTTGGCAAACTTCTGTCAAAAGGCGCCATTGAGCAAGTGTCTCACGGGCCAGGTGAATTTGTCTCCACATTGTTTTTGGTCCCTAAAAAATCGGGTGATTTTAGACCAGTCATTAACTTGAAGCCGTTCATTTTAAAATGGAGAGCATTGATCTTCTTAGCAGTTTGCTACAACCAGGGGATTATTTAGCCTCAGTTGATCTCAAAGATGCATATTTTAGTGTGAATATGGACCCTCGAGACCGAAAATATTTGAGGTTTTGTTGGAACTCTATTGTTTACGAGTTCACGTGCTTACCGTTTGGTTACAGTTTAGCACCTCGCGTGTTCACCAAAATTCTTAAGCCAGTGTACGCTTCACTACGCTTTCAAGACATTCGTATTATCTATTATATTGACGATACACTGATAATTAGTAATTCAAGTGATCAATGCTCTCAACATGCACGGGAAGTATGTGAGTTGTTGACGCGGGTTGGTTTTACCGTTAACAATACTAAATCGCAGCTTGTTCCATCACAACAAATTCAATTTCTTGGGTTTGTGGTGGATTCTGTTTCGATGACTTTGTCACTTCCAGCCGAGAAGGTTGAAACTATTCTAAATTCTTGTCAAGGTCTTTTAAAGAACCGTTGTCCGTCGATTCGAGATATCGCTCACGTGACTGGTTTATTAGTTTCAGCCTTCCGTGCCGTGAAATATTTACGCTTATTTTATTGCTCCATCGAATTCTGCAAATCGAATCTTATTTCTATGGGTGCGAGTTATGAGGATCAAGCTAGTTTGAGCGCTACTGCTTGCGCCGATTTAAGTTGGGTAATTCATAATATTAAACATTTGAACGGTTTACCCATCGTTCCTCCTGCTGTAGACTTGTATATTAAAAGTGATGCCAGCCTATCGGGCTGGGGGGCTTGTTGCAATAGCAGTGAGACCGGCGGTCTTTGGTCTCGTGTAAAAGCTAGTTATCACATAAACTATCTAGAAACCCTGGCTGCGTTTTTTTCTCTGAAATGCTTCGCAAGTAATGCTAGAGGCAAGCATGTCCAACTAAAGCTCGATAATACTACAGCGGTATTTTATATTAATAACATGGGTGGCATACGATCGCCCTCGTTAAATCGTCTGGCTAGGGAGATTTGGACATGGTGCATATCCAAGGACATTTGGGTGTCGGCTGTTCACGTGCCTGGCGTGGATAACGACATAGCGGATTTTAGGTCACGCCATTTCAGTATTAATACTGAGTGGAGTTTGCACCCAAGTGTCTTTGAGTGGCTATGTGAGCGGACTTTTGAGCCTGACATTGATTTATTTGCGTCCAGGCTGAACGCGAAAGTGACTAGGTTCGTGTCCTGGTCACCAGATCCGTTTGCTTTTGCATGCGATGCATTTTCATTAGATTGGAGTAATTTTGAACCGTATGCTTTTCCTCCTTTCAGCCTGATCCCAAGAGTGCTGACTTATTTACGATTACACAGTGTTCAAAAGTTCCTCCTTGTAACTCCAGTGTGGCCATCGCAGGCGTGGTACCCAGCTGTGCTTCGGATGTTAATAGATCGTCCAATTCTCCTGCCAAGGTGGCCGAACCTTCTGCAGCTGCCCCATTCGTGTCAACTGCACCCGCTACGAGATCAAATTCAACTTGCCGCTTGGACGCTGTCAGGAACAGACTGTGCACCCAGGGAGTTTGTCGAAGGGCAACCGAGGTCATCTGTGAATCTTGGACCAAGGGAACGAGGAAACAGTACGAGCCTGCGTGGTCCAAATGGGAGAGCTGGTGTAGTGAACGGTCGGTTGATCCTTTTCAAGCACCTGTGAACATTTTTCTGAATTTCCTGAACCATCTGTATGAAGACGGAAAGGCTTATAGCACGATAAATACTTACCGTTCTGCAGTATCTAGTACTATAGAAGCAGTCACAGGAAAGCAGGTTGGATGTCATCATCTGGTATCAAGATTTATGAAAGGGGTGTTTGTTGGCCGACCCCCTCAATCTAAGTACTCTACAGCATGGGACGTAAGCCAAGTAACAGAGTACTTACAGACTCTGTGCCCATTATCAGGCTTATCATTAAAGGAACTGACATTGAAAGTAGTTACACTGTTAGCGTTAGTGTCAGCTCAGAGATGCCAATCTCTTCATTTTCTGAACTTAAATAATATGTCTGTTATGGAAAAGCAAATTGTTTTTGTTATTAAGGATCGCGTGAAAACATCACGCCCAGGAAAGGACCACCAAAGGATTGTTATTAGTAGTTTTTCTGACGATATACGTCTGTGTCCTTTCACTCATTTAAAAGAATACCTTAAACGAACTGAGTATTTAAGGTCTAATAATGATTATTTATTCATTTCATATTGTAAACCTTACAAAGAGGTGTGTTCTAGTTCTATTGCCAGATGGCTAAAAACTGTTTTATCGCTTTCGAATATAGACACTACAATATTCAAGGCGCATAGTTATCGAAGCGCAGTAGCCTCTAAAGCGCTACTTAAGGGAGCTTCTGTCTCAGATATAATGAAACTGGCAGACTGGTCCAGAGTTTCGACATTTAATAAATATTATCGAAAACCTATTATTGGTTGTAATACGACAAGTAACGTTGTTTTGTTATAGTTAGTCACCAAATAAAAAGTGTCGTTGCTGCGAGCCTTGGTGTCATTGCATCTATTTTGATGTTAATTTATTTGACATCGAGCTTTGAACACGCATAATGAGGTCATAATGTGGAGTATGGTGAAAGAGAATTTTAAATTAGACAAGAGGTACACTTACCTTGCAGGATAATTGTAATTCTCCGAGCCATACGGAACATTATGACATATTTTCCCTCCCATTTATTTTTCATTTCACGCGTCTGTTACCCTCCCTTTGTTCTTCGATGTCAAATATGATATGCGGTCTTGCACGAAAGAAGAAGAGGACGAGCCTTGCTGGTCACTGTCTTTTTATACCATGTTAATTTGCATAACAATGGTACTTTGAAACGTGGTATTGCGCATGCGCAAAGGAGATACGCATAATATGTCATAATGTTCCGTATGGCTCAGAGAATTACAATTATCCTGCAAGGTAAGTTTACCTCTTGTCTAATTTAAAATTTTGCAAGAGATATTATTTTTTGTGTGAAAGTGTTCGACGAAATCTGGCTTCGCTAGTTGTTGGATAGCCTGATTTTCAGAGCGGGCCTGGGTCCTAGTTGTTGCACACATTTCCTAAATATATGTATATTAGAAAGCGGGTGAAAATTCGAACCGTTCAAAATCACCCTAAAACGCACTGTTATTCACAAAATTCTAGTTCAAAGTGTTCATTAACTAACAGAACATAGTCTTGTAAGATTTTCTTCAAATTGTTGGTAGTTTGAAGTAGTTTTAGATCGCTTTTTCGAGACCATGTGTAAATCCTAACGGACGTCAATGATCAGTCGACTGAAAACCCGTTTGGGCTACCTGTGATCTCTCACAAATGCGCAGTAAAACCGGAAACAGAGAATCCTGTTTCCGGTTTTGAATTGAATCAGCCCGAGACCCCTCCGGGCGAAACTTTCCGCTGGACGGTTGACCGTGGGCTCTGGGAACGAGAATGTGTTAAATGTTGCCCACCTGTACTGTAATTATAGTGTATTTTCTCGTATCCAACAGCAAAATTAAGGTTTATTAAAGTTAAATATGTCATTTACAAGCTACAACCACCCCTCCCCCTCTCTCCCCAATCCCCCTCTCCCTCTGTCCAACATTGCTGAAAGCTAATTTAGGCCAATAATTGATGAATTTACAGTACTATTCAAGGCTGTTGGAGACTGTTGTCACGGGTGATGATTGAATGCTGTTTGGAATGCCAATAGAGGTTAATGATACAAAGGCTGATTAACATGAGTGCTATTGAAGGCTGAAAAAGGACAACGAGGAATCACGAAGGTTAATTAACAGTGCTATTGAAGGCTATTGAAGGCTATTGAAGGCTGTTGAAGGCTGTCAAAGGCTGTCAAAGGCTGTTGAAGGCTGTTGAAGGCTGTTGAAGGCTGTTGTAGTCTGTTGAAGGCAGTTGGAGGCTGTTGAAGGCTGTTGGAGGCTGTTGGAGGCTGTTGAAGGCTGTTGAAGGCTGTTGAAGGCTGTTGAAGGCTGTCGAAGGCTGTCGAAGGCTGTTGAAGGCTGTTGAAGGCTGTTGAAGGCTGTTGGAGCCTGTTGAAGGCTGTTGAAGGCTGTTGGAGGCTGTTGAAGGCTGTTGGAGGCTGTTGAAGGCTGTTGAAGGCTGATGAAGGCTTCTTATTCACGAGGTATTCAGCCAATGAAATGGTCTGATTTTAATCCCTTGAGGACACTGGATACCTGGTCTAGTCCTCCTTTTTTTCCAGTTACAACGAATAATTCCTTGCACAGATATTACCCTCCGCAGGCTACTCCTTAAGGCCGATTTACACGGCACGATTTTGACCTAAGTCTATCGCATGCAACCTGCTCACGCCACACGTACAACTCAATCGTACTGTGTAAATCAAGCCCACAACTCGTCTACGACAGACTCATACAACACGAAAAAAGTCGTAGGATTTTGAAACATGTTTTAAAATGCTACGACAATCGTAGCCGTCGTAGCCAAATATGGTAAAAAAGTGACGTATCATGTAACAAAACTTCTTTGTGGGGTACCGTGGAGTGTTTTTGCACAAAATGGCGGTTAAAAACAAAGCTGCCGGTTGTGCTGATATTTCGACGAAAAAGAAAGGGAAAAGAGTCAGAAAAATATCATTCTTTACTACCGAAAGAACAAAAAGACTTATTACCTAATGGAGCAAGAAACCAGTACCTTTCTAATGCTCATATAAAGATTATTTTAAGAAAATAGCAAGGCTGGCTTCACTCGAAATCGTACGAGACTTTTCCGTGTGTTGTGCGACAAGTTGTGCATGTGTAAATCAGCAGCAAGTCAAGTTGCATGCGATAGACTTAGGTCAAAATCGTGCCGTGTAAATCAGACTTTAGGGATTCCTTTGTTGTCGCGATCGGGATTCCTGTGTTGAAATATTTGGCAGGGAAGAACTGGATACGAGTTAAGTGAAGAGAAAACACGGAGGAGTACAGGAAGCCCGATGAAAAGAGATATAAGAGATGCCTGCAAAGGAGGCTAACTACCCTCCCCTCGTCTCTACTAGTACAGTAAACATCAGACTTAGAAAGAATTTTACTTTGTCGAAAAAAGTCTAAAGTAATAATGCCAGGATTCGAACTGAGAGTCATTCGATGATAAGTTTGAAACAAAAACACGTTTAATGTCATCAAGTTGAGTTAGAAATCAAGTTCGTTAGCATTCCTCTGAATAGATTTGAAAAGCGATTGTTTAATATTTCCTTATGGGAATTCATTGACAATGAACATTAAATTATGAACAGATTATTGTTAAACGATATGTCGGAACTGTCTCATACCACAGGAATCCCAAAATAAAGAGAGAGAAAAGAAAAAGAACGACAAAGAGCCGGGATCCCTGTGGTTTTATCAACTGTCAAAGTCTCAGAAAATTGACATTTACTTTAAATTTTGCCGCAAACGACCTTAATCAAAATTCTAAACATTTTTACTGATTTTAAGCAAGAAATTAAACATGCATTTGTAGAGATTCTTTATTGTTCATGTTCTCGATCGTGATTGGATAATTTTGGGTGGCCTTGGTAGAAATAGTTAAGTTGTACTGTTAAAAATCATTCGCTGAAAACCTCACAAAAGTGATAAATTTTTCAATGCTTTTATTTCAAATACAACATTTGTTTTACATTTTAACCTCTAATTACAAATCACTTCTCGCCACTAGTTTCTCAAAAGCGAATTAAAAAAATTCCGCTTTATATTGAAACAGCAGAATTATACATGACTGATTAGTTAATATTAGTTTAGTTTAACAAAGTTACTACTAGTTGGGGGGTTTGTTCGGTGTTTTCCGGTCTTTGGTAGTGACTTGGCCATGTTGTCTCTAACCGCGGAAGTGTCTGCATCTAGAAACCTTACAATGATGGCGCCTGTAATGCCTACGATAGTAGTAGTAATAGCATCTTTTCCAGCATACTGCACAAATCCTTCGTACGTATCTCCTTCTTACGTAGCTACAGCAAAGCCTGAAACAACGGTGATGGCGTTTGTAACCAGTCCTGAAACATCGTCTGCGACAACGTCGGTGAACGCTGAGAACGGCTTTGCGACAGTATTTGTAAAACCTAAACTTTCTGACTCTTCTGTGATGTCGGCGCTTAGGATCTAGATATGTAAAAACAGTTACGTTTTTGACAATCATTTTTTTTATAGTCGAATGATGATTATATAGTAACTGAATAACTATTCAATAATTTAGTTAAGTAAACTATTCACTTTTCCATACAACGTACCGTTTTCGTCCACAGCATCTTCACTCTCAGCAACCTCGTTCTCATTCTCGTCTGTTAATTCAGCAACAAAAACAGTTAAAAGTTGCAAAATTCTCTTCCTTTTTGCAAATACTTTTCATCAACTTGTATTAATTTTGTAAGCTGATCAGTTTCTATTTCGTAAATTATTGTGAAGGTTAAGCAACATTGAAGGGTGTGGACAGGTAGGTTTAACATCAACAAATTTGTAAGCAGGATCGTATAATACAGGACAGTAGCTTTGAAGCCATTTCGGCCTGACCGTCCAACGATGTTTATTAAATTGCAAAAAGAATGAAAAAAAAAAAACCATCTTCATGGCAGGATCAAACTGCTAACCTACTAATATTCTAAAGGAGGGTGGAACTAGCTAGCATTTATTGATAAAGTAGCTGAGAGGGGCGTGCACTAGCCCTAGTATTAAATCTACTGAATAGCTCAACTCGGCGCGGGAAAACGATCAAAGAAAACACAAAGAACAGTCGTTTGTTACCTTGTTCATCAGCTTCTTCTTGATCATCTTCTTGTTCAGTTTCTTGTTGATCAGCTTCTTGATCAGCTTCTTCTTGAGGCTGGTCTTCAGTCTGTTCATCAGAGGACTGAGCAAGTTCTTTGCCTTGTTCAGGCCGGTGCATCATCATCTGATGCTTGCTCCACAGGAACAGCAGCAGCTAGAACCAGCAGCCCAAAAAGGCACAGCAGAATAAGCTTGTAAGACATCTTGGTAGAGGTGTACCACTTTTAGCAAAGTCTACAACTCCAGTGAAGTTTCTTAACAAACTGTGCCATATTTATGCATCCTGATGATGCGATTCATTGATCTCATTAAATCATTATTTTGACATTATTGACCTTGTTTTTAATAATAGTAAAATAGCAATTTTGAAAATCACTGAACAATAAATAATTAATAGTTAAATACTGGACCCCCTAAATATCAACAACAAAGGAGCTACGTTGATTACCACGCAAGTGCTGTGAACCAAAGTTAATAGTCATCATTTCAATATGTATATTTATTTTATCATCATTGCCTTCTAAAACATCAAGAATCGTTTCGAAAAAGTCTCCAAATACCTATATTTCCCTATTCCACTTATATGTTTCTTTAGGTCTGTGTGCAAAAGTATACGTAGAGGTTGCGTGATTGTGCGGTCCAACCTCAAAACCGAAACAATAGGTCTGCGGGGTCTCATAACCATTCCCCTCTTGATTAACTATGTGTGAACTAAGTAAATATGGAAAACAGTATTAAAATGCTTTATTATATAACAAGGTATATAAAATTGTATCATTAACATGTGTCCGATGTTGATATTTCTATCTATGTTTTTAACGTTTTGAAATAATTTCTTGAATTAAAATATAGTGTATCTATTGAATGACGTCAATACAGCAGACCATAACTCATTTAGTCTTTTAGCCATTCTATATAAACATTAATATTTGCCCATCATACATGGCGGTGAAAATAGCTTAAATCATCTTTCATCCTAGATTTTCTTGTACAAAAATACATGAAAACGTCACTATTTGAGCTTTTTTTTAAATTAAGTTTACAGTATTGTTGTTGTCGCTATTGTCATGATTGTCTTGTCGTATTTTTAGACTACTGATAATTAAAAAACAAAACTTAATATAATCGATAGTTGGGATTGAACACTTCTATTTTGCTGATTCTTCAGTATTTTTTCAATCAAAGTTTTATATTAGAATACACCCGTATATACGTCTTTAAATATAAATCACATTTTGCCTGGGACTCTTGAATCTCTATCCAAGCATACAGTAAGCAATGTTTGACAAAAAGAGGTCGCAGAATGCTTTTATATATTATAGTGCAAAAAAAACTAAAACCACAAAATATAAACAACATAGTTACGTACACTACTTCATAGTTTTTATTTCGTGAAATCAATCAGATATATATTCATAAAATACAAAAGGAAACAATACCTCATTACAACTTTACTTGTCTTTGATAGAGTTCAAGCAATATACCCGTGAAATACAAAACAAATACAGTAAACACCTGCATAAACGAGAATAACAGTATTTCGCAGAAGGGATTGGAGTTGCTAGAGTAATTATGAATTTGACTTCAATTTGTTGAGAGTAGTCAAATTTTCTTTAGAATTTTTAATTTGGCTCAATTGCGAAGGGGCCATAGTGAACTGACGTCCTCGATACGCTTTTTAACAAACAACTACGCCCATAGGATAAAATATTTCAAACATCAATTTAATTTAACTCACTTTTATGTAGTACCCTGAGATATAATTTAAGTGTATACATTATACATATTTTTAAATTATAAGCTATCTATATACAGTATATATTTAATAGTTCAATTGACTTCATGCATGCCTTTTTATATCTGTATTGTATTGTAATTATGTACTATGTATATATTAGTTGTATATTGTCAATCTTATTTGAGAGCTATACTTGAAAATTATCCTAGGATAAAGTGTTCCTTTCGTAAAATAAAGTTTATTATTATTACCACTAATAATTGTTAGGTTTTGTGATTACTATTTGTGACAAAACATAAAACATATCTTATAGTTAGCCCTCTTGGGCCTCGTCTACACGAATCCGATCCGGCTGAAACTGCATAGAAATATTTGCGTTCACACGAATCCGCGTATCCGGAGGATTCAAGTAAAAGTATGCGGTTTCGGTGACCGGATTAACTGGATTCGTGTGGACATTAAGCCTATTCGCATCAAAAAGTATGCGGTTTCAAAAGTATCCGGATCCGTGTAGACGGGGTCTTGATGTAAGCTTTGCTTTTGTGGCAAACGTGTCTGAGCCAAAAACCAATTATTGGCTGATTAATATTTGAAATAACTATGCATTTATACTGAAACAATTATACTCTTTATGCAGGCTAGTTGCATATCAAGAAATAATAAACTCAACTTTGTTTCGGTTAAAAAGCAAATTCCGTTTAACATTGTTCAAAAAACTCTTACTAAATCTACACTATATTACTGTTGGAAAATTATACTGTTCCTCGACTTTGCATTTTGAATTTGCATATGACTTTGTTTTTCAAGGTTGTTTGTTAAGCTTGGTTGGATTTGCATGATGTTTTCCAATTTTATTCTTGTTTTGATAGAGAAGCTAGCAATTATTTCGATCATGATCTTTGGTTCTCACGGATTGTTACTAATGACCCAAATCATTAGAGCATTTTCAAGAACAATAATCAATACCACCAAGATCACTCAATGCCAAATAGTTTAAATAACTTAAAGCTGTTTACAATAACCCATGAAACACTCTTTATTATTATATAGATTGATTCTAACGCGCGCTCTGATTGGCCAAACAAGCGTGGTTTATGAGAGTATAAACCACGGCCGTAAGAGAGGGAAATTTTTTTGAATGATTTTTGAACAATTTCTAATCGAAATCTATATAATAAAATAAATAATTAAGGTTCAGCCGTGGTTTATACTCTGATAACCGCACGCTTGGCATTTGAACACACTTAAAAATGTCCAAAAGCACTCGCTTTCAGCTCGTGCTTCTTGACATTTTCTCGTGTGTTCAAATTGCCAAGCGTGCGGTTATCAGAGTATAAACCACGGCTGAACCTTAATTATTTGTTAAGTGTATTAGGCCCTGTCCACACGTATGTGCATGGACATTTTTCAAAACTACGGAGATTTTTTCGTCCGTATTTAAAAATATTCGCGTCCACATGTAGCGTTTTCAAATCGTATTTGCCCGTCCACACGTACGTATACACGAAAACGCTAGCTTCCATACAATTAATTACGCGCACCTGCGTTTTCAAACTGATCTCAGGTCTTGTGAGCGTAGAGGTTTCCAAACCTCCGTTTTCGGTCAACAAAAACGCCGTTTACGTTTGGACGGCAGGCAAAAACGAAGAAAAAGCCCTCCGTTTTCAAAAATACCCAGATACGTGTGGCCTTACTCTTTAATGTACTTTAATTCCATTGTGTTTTTTTGTTTTTATTTGACTATCACACTTTAACTATTAAATAAACTTACGACTGATTAAAAAGTAGCCTCCTCCGCATGCAACCCTGCTGGGTTTCCTTTGTCCCCTGCTGGGTTTCCTTTATCATGCGAACCGGAGAGGAAACAAAGGAAGCCCAGAGTCAAGAGTTGCATGCGGAGGAGGCTAATTAAAAAGTTGCATTCCCAGTCTCATGGGAGAAGTCGCCGCTACATGGCGCCGTAGTAGTTTATACTAACAGAATATAGATAAATAGAAACGCGAATATTTAATCCAAGAATGCAACTTAATACTACCTTTTAGTTTTTATTTATTTAGTAGCTATTAGACATTATCTAACTAAAGTTGAATCGTGTCAATCGTACAAACACTCATAAGGGACTTGTCAGAAATTAGCAGGGGGGGGGGGGGGGGTGGAAACTGGGGGAGGGTCATCACTTTTTAAGAACCTAAAAAGGGAGGGTCACAAAATAATAAACCACCAAAAATGAGGATTGTGCAAAAGAAGACACTGTGACATAGGGTAGGGTCAGGATATTATGATCCTTTACTTTGGGAGGGCCATGAAATTTTCATCACTTCATTTCGAAACTCCACCCCCCTCCCCCATGCTAATTTCTGACAAGTCCATCGCTCTACTAGATACAGCACCTCATTACAAATCCCACTCCGATAGACTGCAAGCGGTCAGAGATCATTCTCCTATCGAGCAACATCACTATCATGCAACTGTCTTGAAACTACAGTCAAACAATCACCTAGTTTAAGCACCTTCAAACAAAAAATACACTGGACATGTATTTCAAAAAATGATACACATAGACACTTTGTTTATAAACTCATGGAACTTTAACGCAAACATGTATTTATTCATTGTTTAGTAATTATTATATCATAAGTTGTAATTTCGTTTGAAAAGCCAAGTGGAAACGTAAATAAAGTATGTATGTATGTAATTCCCTTTGTATTTGATGTTAGTAACTAAATTGTCACTGAATCAAAACTATTAGGGGATAACAATTTTGATTTTATTTCATGTTTTAATTGAATGCATTAATTACTTTAAATATCAATACTTTAAATAGTCCAGTTTCGAGTATAGTGCTTAATAAACGATGGCAAACAAATGATTTAGTATAAATAAGTACTATTTAGAACAAGTTATTGCTCACAGGTTGGATGCAAGAACTCTATCATGCAGCTTGGTTTTCTGTGTCTTTGTTGATATATTTAATGCACAAATTTCCGTGCACTAAGACTGTCCACTTACTAAGACAGGCATTTTTTTAATGCTCAATAGACAAGAAATAGCGTTCTGGATGACTGTATGTATAGTGCGAGGGATGAAAGAACCTTCTAGATCGTCATTGATGTTTAAAAGCAGCATCTACCCTATAATTTTTTGCATGTCAATTTCATTGACATGAAGACTTTCAGCAGATTAACAATTTTTCGATGGTTTAACGTAGTATGCTCTCTGATTTACCACGATATGACGTCAACAATATGTACAGGACAAGTCCCTTGAATGTTCATCTTGATTGATCATAACAGCCAGCACTTTGAAGCAGCCAATTATCCCTATTTTGCCTGAGGTGATAATACATTAAATGTTTGAAATATAATCAAACTCAAAGAGCACAACAATTAATTCCATAGCCTAAAAAAATTAATAAATAGCATGAATGCCGCATAATAGAGTTGCAATAATTTTTCATGTCGGAAGTCAGAAAATAGAAGTGGGAAATGGGTGGTTCTTCTCGAGTCTCGTAAAAAACGTACACTCAATACTGAATACTGCATTGCAAGACCGAAATGAATTTTGGATCATGTAATATGGTTTAAATTAAAATCTATAATAATTAGTTACTATATTCTTAGTTGATTCCATTCAAAACAATATATAAGCTAGTTATGGGGAGTTATTATCGCTGTATATTTATGTTTTATTTCAAATTAATGAGACCCACAATGCCCTTGGGTCATGGAATGCATTATTCAGTATACAGCTATTTCAAAAAACGTAGAATACTGAATACTGCATACTGAATAGTGCATTGCAAAACCAAAATGCATTTTGGGTATCGTTTAAGTAAAATAAATAATAATTAGTTATTTTATTCTTAGTGCATTCCATTCAAAACAATATACGAGCTTGTTATGGGGAGTACATATCGATGTATATGTATTATTTATTACGAATCAATGAGACCCACAATGCTCTTTGGTCTTGGAATGCACTATTCAGTATTCAACGTTTTTTGAATTAGCTGTATACAGTGAGGATACTCGAACCGTGAACACGTGACTTTTTTCATGTTATTATTTTCTGAGCCTTCTAATGCTTCAAAACCTCTAAAAATGAAGCATTGAGCTCAAATACACTAAGTGTTCATAATAAATGTTATTTCTGATCTATTCACTCAAGGAATGTAGGTTAAAAAAGTCACGAAAAAACTCAAAGTGTTCACGGTTCGAGTGTCCTCGACACTGTGACGTTTTTTGAAATAGCTGTATAAACAAGGGCCGTTTTGTGTGCGCATGCGCCAGTTGTCTAAATTTCATGAGTGATTCACTTCAAGCGATAAATTACGCCGACATGAGAGACAATTTCAACAATATTATTTGGATGTTTTCGACGCTGAAACGTTCTGTCATGGCTCAAGAATACTCATAAATGGTTCAACCTAGAACGAGGAGAAACACTGGCGTTATTGGACCGATTGGGACTGTTTAAAATCTTATTCTAGAAATGTTGATATAAAGAACTTTGTGTTTACAATATGGAGGCTGCTGAGGTTTATACAAATACTAAGTTAGTTTTGATGAGTGTTGGTCAAGATTTACTGCAGGCATTGAAGTAAATGATAAATGTACATGTGTAGTAATATAATTAAGCAGCGTTTATGGACATCGCACTCGCAATGTTCGAACGACAATTTCTTAAAATGTATAATAATTACGCTTAACTATTATTAGCTGTTATGTAAAATATTCGAAAATATTACTTTTCCGAAAAAATACCACTGTTCTAAGGTTACCAATATCAAGATTTAAGCTTTACAAATGTGTTCATAATGTTTTCTTGCCGATGAAAATTGGGGAATGATGTGAATTCTGCAAATTCTTACGTGATATTTAGCACTCACAGCATTTTAAGCATTTCTTTGCTTGGAGAATTCAACTTGTCTGAATTGATTTATCATATAGATATTTGCATAGTTCTATAGCTGTATCATTATTAACATTGAAATAAACTATTGCAGTACGATCGATTCACATTTTAGGACTTAATTGTTGACGAAGATGTGTACATATATTTTACTACATTATGACTGTACAAATTGGCTTCGTGTTAAAGATCTAGCCAGAATACCAAGGCGATTTTTATAAAATTGGAAAGAAAATCATGTGAACTTTTCTTATATCTTATTGATTTTGATAGAAAAATTGTCCCAATAAATAAAAATAGCAATTATGCTCACACTGGCCTCCAGAATCAAAGCCTCCGCAGCAACAACAATGTCATTCCGAGAGCCCACGGTTGTTATAGCGCAGCAGTTGCGCGCATGCTCATGCCAAATGGCCCCTTGTTAGCTGTATACACTTTGTGATGTAATGTTTCAAATTAAATCGAGTATTCTATGGGGGTTTCAAAATCTGAGTGGAATTTCAAATGCTGTCATGTCGCGCAGCCGAAGTATATTTGAAATTTTCACAAGTATTTTGAATAGTACTCATTAATTACTATTGCATGCATGGTTGATCTTTTGAAAATGAACTGTCCGTGTTACGTTTCTTTTTATTGCAAAGTCCTTGTACTTTGAAATCAATCTCTTGTATCTCTTGTCATAAATGAGTGGACAATTCCTGTATTTAGGAAGACTCCGAAAGGAAAAAAAAGCGGCCATTTTGTTCGAGACGTACGGTGTTTTTCTCCCAAAAGGTAAATATTTTGACGCGGTTTTGTGTCAACAAATACAAATATTATGGGTCTCAAATGCATTTTAGGGCCTTCTTTTATTATTACTGGCAATTCGGATGTAATAATTATTTTGTACTGTTAAAAATCATTTGCTGAAAACCTCACACAATCCTGATAGATTTTTCAATGCTTTTATTTCAAATACTACATTTGTTTTACATTTTTACCTTTAATTACTTCTCTCCACTAGTTTCTCAAAAGCGAATTAAAAAAAAACCCTCTTTATGTTGGAACAGCAGAATTATACATGAAAGATTAATTAATATTAGTTTAGTTTAACAAAGTTACTACTAGTTGGGGTTTGTTCGTTTTCCAGTCTTTGGTAGTGCCTTGGCCATGTTGTATCTAACCGCTCCAGTTAATGTGGCACTTTCGGCAGACACGGACAACCCTATAGCCATACCTACAGCGACTGATCCTATACCTACGGAAATAGTAAGAGCATCTTGCCCTGCAGCATTTAAAGTGTGGACAATACCATCGGCGGCCCCGCAACATGCATTTTCTCTTACAGACTTTACAAACTTTCCGTCCCCAGCGGCAACATGGTCTACCTTTACACCTCCCACACCTTTTTATGCGGCCGCAGAATCTGTAAAAAGTCTTAAATTTGATCCTGGGGCGACATCCTTTATGGTGGGGATCTAGATATAAAAAAAAAAACAGATACGTTTTGACAATCACTTTTTAGAATGGATTTACTAGTTAGACTAGGTGTGAATCCCAAAAGATCAGATAATCATGTGGAGAGTCGTTAGTTGATATTTAGATATTGTTACGTACAAAGACACTGACTTAATTTCAATAATGATGGTGTTGGCTATGGATGGTAGTATTTGTGCTGATGGTGATGGCCATGATGATGGTAGTAGTGGTGTAGGTATAGTAGTGGTGATGGTTTAGTAGAGGTGATGCTGATGGTATGTAGTGGTCATGGTATAGTAGTGGTCATGGTATAGTAGTGGGATGGTAGTAGTGGTGTTGGTATAGTAGTGGTCATGGTAGTAGTGGTCATGGTATAGTAGTGGTCATGGTATAGTAGTGGTGATGGTATAGTAGTGGTTGTTGTGGTGGTTGTAATGAATGATGATAAGGATGGTGATAAGTATTGACGATGACGATGACCAGCTTTAAATATAATGAATATCAATTAAGATGAAGATGATAATAGCAGTTCTCTTCCATAGATACATACAAGATATAGTAATGGAGTTTATCGCGGAAAAAAATTGATATCAATGATGATATAATAACTGAATGGTTATTCAATAATTTGTCAAGTAAACTATTCACTTTTCCATACAACGTACCGTTTTCTTCCACAGCATCTTCACTCTCAGCAACCTCGTTCTCATTCTCGTCTGTTAATTCAACAACAAAAACAGTTAAAAGTTGCAAAAATCTCATTCTTTTTGCAAATAATTTTCAACAACTTGTATTAATTTTGTAAGCTGATCAGTTTCTATTTCGTAAATGATTGTGAAGGTCAAGCAACATTGAAGGGTGTGGACGGGTAGGTTTAACTTCATAGCAAATTTGTAAGCAGGATCGTAAAATACAGGACAATGTACAGTAGCTTTGAAGCCATTTCGGCCTGACCGTCCAACGATGTTTGTTAAACTATACAAGAATGAAAAGAAAACGTCTCCATGGCAGGATCAAACTGCTAACCTACTAATATTCTAAAGCAGGGTGGAACTAGCTAGCATTTATAAAGTAGCTGAGAGGGGCGTGCACTAGCCCTAGTATTCAATCTACTGAATAGCTCATTTCGGCGCGGGAAAACGATAAAAGAAAACACAAAGTACAGTCGTTTGTTACCTTGTTGATCATCGTCTTGTTGGTCATCTTCTTGTTGACCATCTTCTTGTTGATCATCTTCTTGTTCAGTTTCTTGCTGATCAGCTTCTTGATCAGCTTCTTCTTGAGGCTGGTCTTCAGTCTGTTCATCAGAGGCCTGAGCAAGTTCTTTGCCTTGTTCAGGTGCATCATCATCTGATGCTTTCTCCACAGGAACAGCAGCAGCTAGAACCAGCAGCCCAAAAAGGCACAACAGGATAAGCTTGTAAGACATCTTGGTAGATCTAGAGGTGTACCACTTTTAGCAAAGTCTACAACTCCAGTGAAGTTTCTTAACAAACTGTGCCGTATTTATGCATCCTGATGGTGCGATTCATTGATCTCATTAAATCATTATTTTGACTAGTAAAAAAAATTTTTTTGAAAATCACTGAACAATGGATAATTGATGGTTTAATATAATTAAACTATTAGGTTAATATATACGTGTATACGTCTTTCAAAATAAATCACATTTTGCCTGGGGTTAGTTTGTCTTTGGCGTCTTCGGTCTTAGCCAGTCTATTGGAATCTCTATCCAAGCATGCAGTAAGGGAAGTTTGACAAAAACGCAGAATGCTTTTATACTGTAGTGCAAAACAACTAAAACCATTTTATTTCGTGATAATCGATCAGATATTCATAAAATACAAAAGGAAACAATACCTCATTACAACTTTACTTGTCTTATTTATCAAATATAAAAGGAAACAATGCCTCATTACAACTTTACTTGTCTTATTTATCAAATACAAAAGAAACAATGCCGCATTACAACTTTACTTGTCTTATTTATCAAATACAAAAGGAAACAATACCTCATTACAACTTTATTTGTCTTATTTATCAAATACAAAAGGAAACAATACCTCATTACAACTTTACTTGTCTTATTTATCAAATACAAAAGGAAACAATACCTCATTACAACTTTACTTGTCTTATTTATCAAATATAAAAGGAAACAATGCCTCATTACAACTTTACTTGTCTTATTTATCAAATACAAAAGAAACAATGCCGCATTACAACTTTACTTGTGTTATTTATCAAATACAAAAGGAAACAATGCCTCATTACAACTTTACTTGTCTTATTTATCAAATACAAAAGGAAACAATACCTCATTACAACTTAAGTTGTCTTTGATAGAGCTCAAGCGCCATTGAGCTTCATGCGCTATATATTTCTGGCAATGTTTGATTCAAGCAGAAAAATTAACTTAGTTAGCCCCCTTTATATAAGCTGTGCAAAAAAAAAATTATTGGCTGATTAATATTTGAAATAACTATGCATTTATACTAAAAAGATTAGCAAATTTCGTTAAATAAACATTGTGCAAAAAAACCTAGCTAAATCTACACTATATTACTGTTAGAAAATTAATCTGTTCCTCGACTTTGCATTTTGAATTTGCATATGACTTTGTTTTTCAAGGTTGTTTGTTAAGCTTGGTTGGACTTGCATGATGTTTTCCAATTTTATTCAGTCTTGTTTTGATCATCTTTGGTTCTCACGGCTTGTTACTAATGACCTAAATCATTAGAGCATTTTCAAGAACAAATAGACAGTATAGACTAAGACCCCGTCTACACGGATCCGGATACTTTTGAAACCGCATACTTTTTGATGCGAATCGGCCTATCGTCCACACGAATCCAGTGAATCCGGTCACCGAAACCGCATACTTTTACTTGAATCCTCCGGATACGCGGATTCGTGTGGACGCAAATATTTCTATGCGGTTTCAGCCGGATCGGATTCGTGTAGACGAGGCCTAATACACTAGTAGTAGACCATAATTCCATTCTTTTCTTTTGAGTCTATTTGACTATTACACTTTAGCAAGCCATTTCTATTTCACGGGTTAAATATCTTCACTCTATTTGTGCTCTTTGAGTTTGATTATATTTCAAACAATTTAATGTATTATCACCTCAGGCAAAATAGGCCGGATAATTGGCTGCTTCAAAGTGCTGGCTGTTATGATCAATCAAGATGAACATTCAAGGGACTTGTCCTGTATACACCTATTTCAAAAAACGTTGTCAGAAGGAGATCTGAATCTGCAATCTGAGACCGAAATTAATTCAAGAAAATTGCGTACTGCAAAAACCAGGCCTGGCCCTGTTTTTTGTTTTTTGTGCTTAGCACCTTCAGACTTATATTTACCGTCGCCATATCGGAAGCCAGAAAGTGCACGCAATGAGAAAAAACAGCCGTACCCCACAATTCATTTCGGTCTCAGATTACAGATTGCAGATCTCCTTCTAACAACGTTTTTTGAAATAGGTGTATATATTGTTGACGTCATATCGTGGTAAATCAGAGAATGATACCACGCTAAAGCATCGGAAATTTGTTAATCTGCTGAACGTCTTCACGAGCAAACAAAATGAAATTGTATATAAACATATTACATATTACATATTACATATGTTTATAAACAACAATCACGATCTAGAAGATTCTTTCATCCCCTGCACTATACATACAGTCATCCAGAACGCTATTTCTTGTCTAGTGAGCATTAAAAAAAATGCCCGTCTCTGTGCACGAAAATGTGTGCATTAAATATATCAACAAAGACACAGGAAACCAAGCCGCATGATACAGCTGCTTCAAAGTGCTGGCTGTTATGATCAATCAAGATGAACATTCAAGGGACTTGTCCTGTATATATTGTTGACGTCATATCGTGGTAAATCAGAGAATGATACCACGCTAAAGCATCGGAAATTTGTTAATCTGCTGAACGTCTTCACGAGCAAACAAAATGAAATTGTATATAAACATATTACATATTACATATTACATATGTTTATAAACAACAATCACGATCTAGAAGATTCTTTCATCCCCTGCACTATACATACAGTCATCCAGAACGCTATTTCTTGTCTAGTGAGCATTAAAAAAAATGCCCGTCTCTGTGCACGAAAATGTGTGCATTAAATATATCAACAAAGACACAGGAAACCAAGCCGCATGATACAGCTGCTTCAAAGTGCTGGCTGTTATGATCAATCAAGATGAACATTCAAGGGACTTGTCCTGTATATATTGTTGACGTCATATCGTGGTAAATCAGAGAATGATACCACGCTAAAGCATCGGAAATTTGTTAATCTGCTGAAAGTCTTCACGAGCAAACAAAATGAAATTGTATATAAACATATTACATATGTTTATAAACAACAATCACGATCTAGAAGATTCTTTCATCCCCTGCACTATACATAAAGTCATCCAGAACGCTATTTCTTGTCTAGTGAGCATTAAAAAAAATGCCCGTCTCTGTGCACGAAAATGTGTGCATTAAATATATCAACAAAGACACAGGAAACCAAGCCGCATGATACAGCTGCTTCAAAGTGCTGTGAGCAATAATTTGTTCTAATTAGTACTTATTTATACTAAATCCTTTGTTTGCTATATAGAGGATATTACATGGGCGCGCGGAGATATGAATTTTATCTTCGAGTGTTGATAAGATATCCCACGAGTGAGCGCAGCGAATGAGTGGGATATCTTTTCAACACGAGAAGATAAAATTCATATTTCCAAGCGCACATGTAATGTTCTGTTTATTATATAACAGATAGAAGCAAATCAAAAAAATATGTTACTACCAAACAATGGTTTCGTTACAATACTGAAAGTTGATTGGTTGAGAGTGATATCACACATGTGTGATATCAATAATATCTTCATGACTAGGATAGGCTTTTTATCTAGTTGATATCACTCGGTATACCACTATATGTTATATAATAATGTTTATTACGCACTATACTCGAAACTCGACTATTTAAAGTATTGATAAAGTAATGCATTTAATTAAACATGTAATAAAATCAAAATTGTTATCCCCTAATAGTTTCGATTCAGTGACAATTTAGTTACTAACATCAAATACAAAGGGAATTACATACATACATACATACTTTATTTACGTTTCCACTTGGGCTATTCAAACAAAATTACAACTTATAATATAATAATTACTAAACAATGTATAAAAGTTTGCGTTAAAGTTCCATGAGTTTATAAACAAAGTGTCTATGCGTATGATTTTTTGAAATACATAGATTGTTTCTTTGGTTGAAGGTGCTTAAACTAGGTGATTGTTTGACTGTAGTTTCAAGACTGCCCCATGATAGTGATGTTGCCCTCTAGTTTACTCGCTAGTTTACTCGCTAGTTTACCCTCTAGTTTACTCGCTAGTTTACTCGCTAGTTTACTCGCTAGTTTACTCTCTAGTTTACTCTCTAGTTTACTCGCTATAGTTTACCCTCTAGTTTACTCGCTAGTTTACTCGCTAGTTTACTCTCTAGTTTACTCGCTAGTTTACTCGCTAGTTTACTCGCTAGTTTACTCGCTAGTTTACTCGCTAGTTTACTCGCTAGTTTACTCTCTAGTTTACTCTCTAGTTTACTCTCTAGTTTACTCGCTAGTTTACTCTCTAGTTTACTCTCTAGTTTACTCTCTAGTTTACTCTCTAGTTTACTCGTTAGTTTACTCTCTAGTTTACTCTCTAGTTTACTCGCTAATTTCCATCTATTTAATAAAAGAAGACAATGGAATTTAGGTGATTAAAGAATGATGCACAAAAGTGTGTTTCACGGGTTAATGAGAACCGCTCTAATCAAAACGGATATAAAACGCGAAAATTTAAACCACGAATCCATAGTTTTATTTCAGGTAACTATTAGTCACTACCATGCCAAAGAGAAGTAAAGTTGTAATGAGGTATTGTTTGCATATTGTATTTGATGTTCGGCTTCAGTGAGATCGAGTGACTAAATTGTCACTCAATCAAAACTATTAGGTGATAAAAAGTTTTCAATACTCAAAATGTAGAGCTTTTTAACAAAGAAATAAGGCCATTTACAAACTCACTCGACTACACCCATCGAGTAAAATAAATAGACAAGAAAGCACTTTGATTATTTCTTGTCGATGTATTTAAGTCGATGGGCGTAGACAAGACATAGATAAGAATTAATAACTACTTATTTTGTACTGGTTGATAAAGAACAAAAGAAAACATTGGGTTTAGAGTCTACTACTAACTATATCAGGTTGACCTGTTCTTGCATTGACGAAGAAAAATATTTTCTATCCCATGAAATAATAATACTAATTGGTACGGAATAGACTCTAGGATAGTGCTAGTAAATAGCAAACAAATGATTTAGTATAAATAAGTACTATTTAGAACAAATTATTGCTCACAGGTTTAATGCAAGAACACTATCACGCGGCTTTCATGCTAATTATTTTTATTTTTTAGGCTATGGAATTAATTGTTGTGCTCTTTGTGTTTGATTATATTTCAAACATTTAATGTATTATCACCTCAGGCAAAATAGGGATAATTGGCTGCTTCAAAGTGCTGGCTGTTATGATCAATCAAGATGAACATTCAAGGGACTTGTCCTGTATATATTGTTGACGTCATATCGTGGTAAATCAGAGAATGATACCACGCTAAAGCATCGGAAATTTGTTAATCTGCTGAAAGTCTTCACGAGCAAACAAAATGAAATTGTATATAAACATATTACATATGTTTATAAACAACAATCACGATCTAGAAGATTCTTTCATCCCCTGCACTATACATAAAGTCATCCAGAACGCTATTTCTTGTCTAGTGAGCATTAAAAAAAATGCCCGTCTCTGTGCACGAAAATGTGTGCATTAAATATATCAACAAAGACACAGGAAACCAAGCCGCATGATACAGCTGCTTCAAAGTGCTGTGAGCAATAATTTGTTCTAATTAGTACTTATTTATACTAAATCCTTTGTTTGCTATTGTTTATTACGCACTATACTCGAAACTCGACTATTTAAAGTATTGATAAAGTAATGCATTTAATTAAACATGTAATAAAATCAAAATTGTTATCCCCTAATAGTTTCGATTCAGTGACAATTTAGTTACTAACATCAAATACAAAGGGAATTACATACATACATACATACTTTATTTACGTTTCCACTTGGGCTATTCAAACAAAATTACAACTTATAATATAATAATTACTAAACAATGTATAAAAGTTTGCGTTAAAGTTCCATGAGTTTATAAACAAAGTGTCTATGCGTATGATTTTTTGAAATACATAGATTGTTTCTTTGGTTGAAGGTGCTTAAACTAGGTGATTGTTTGACTGTAGTTTCAAGACTGCCCCATGATAGTGATGTTGCCCTCTAGTTTACTCGCTAGTTTACTCGCTAGTTTACCCTCTAGTTTACTCGCTAGTTTACTCGCTAGTTTACTCGCTAGTTTACTCGCTAGTTTACTCGCTAGTTTACTCGCTAGTTTACTCGCTAGTTTACTCGCTAGTTTACTCGCTAGTTTACTCGCTAGTTTACTCGCTAGTTTACTCGCTAGTTTACTCTCTAGTTTACTCTCTAGTTTACTCTCTAGTTTACTCGCTAGTTTACTCTCTAGTTTACTCTCTAGTTTACTCTCTAGTTTACTCTCTAGTTTACTCGTTAGTTTACTCTCTAGTTTACTCTCTAGTTTACTCGCTAATTTCCATCTATTTAATAAAAGAAGACAATGGAATTTAGGTGATTAAAGAATGATGCACAAAAGTGTGTTTCACGGGTTAATGAGAACCGCTCTAATCAAAACGGATATAAAACGCGAAAATTTAAACCACGAATCCATAGTTTTATTTCAGGTAACTATTAGTCACTACCATGCCAAAGAGAAGTAAAGTTGTAATGAGGTATTGTTTGCATATTGTATTTGATGTTCGGCTTCAGTGAGATCGAGTGACTAAATTGTCACTCAATCAAAACTATTAGGTGATAAAAAGTTTTCAATACTCAAAATGTAGAGCTTTTTAACAAAGAAATAAGGCCATTTACAAACTCACTCGACTACACCCATCGAGTAAAATAAATAGACAAGAAAGCACTTTGATTATTTCTTGTCGATGTATTTAAGTCGATGGGCGTAGACAAGACATAGATAAGAATTAATAACTACTTATTTTGTACTGGTTGATAAAGAACAAAAGAAAACATTGGGTTTAGAGTCTACTACTAACTATATCAGGTTGACCTGTTCTTGCATTGACGAAGAAAAATATTTTCTATCCCATGAAATAATAATACTAATTGGTACGGAATAGACTCTAGGATAGTGCTAGTAAATAGCAAACAAATGATTTAGTATAAATAAGTACTATTTAGAACAAATTATTGCTCACAGGTTTAATGCAAGAACACTATCACGCGGCTTTCATGCTAATTATTTTTATTTTTTAGGCTATGGAATTAATTGTTGTGCTCTTTGTGTTTGATTATATTTCAAACATTTAATGTATTATCACCTCAGGCAAAATAGGGATAATTGGCTGCTTCAAAGTGCTGGCTGTTATGATCAATCAAGATGAACATTCAAGGGACTTGTCCTGTATATATTGTTGACGTCATATCGTGGTAAATCAGAGAATGATACCACGCTAAAGCATCGGAAATTTGTTAATCTGCTGAAAGTCTTCACGAGCAAACAAAATGAAATTGTATATAAACATATTACATATGTTTATAAACAACAATCACGATCTAGAAGATTCTTTCATCCCCTGCACTATACATAAAGTCATCCAGAACGCTATTTCTTGTCTAGTGAGCATTAAAAAAAATGCCCGTCTCTGTGCACGAAAGTGTGTGCATTAAATATATCAACAAAGACACAGGAAACCAAGCCGCATGATACAGCTGCTTCAAAGTGCTGTGAGCAATAATTTGTTCTAATTAGTACTTATTTATACTAAATCCTTTGTTTGCTATTGTTTATTACGCACTATACTCGAAACTCGACTATTTAAAGTATTGATAAAGTAATGCATTTAATTAAACATGTAATAAAATCAAAATTGTTATCCCCTAATAGTTTCGATTCAGTGACAATTTAGTTACTAACATCAAATACAAAGGGAATTACATACATACATACATACTTTATTTACGTTTCCACTTGGGCTATTCAAACAAAATTACAACTTATAATATAATAATTACTAAACAATGTATAAAAGTTTGCGTTAAAGTTCCATGAGTTTATAAACAAAGTGTCTATGCGTATGATTTTTTGAAATACATAGATTGTTTCTTTGGTTGAAGGTGCTTAAACTAGGTGATTGTTTGACTGTAGTTTCAAGACTGCCCCATGATAGTGATGTTGCCCTCTAGTTTACTCGCTAGTTTACTCGCTAGTTTACCCTCTAGTTTACTCGCTAGTTTACTCGCTAGTTTACTCGCTAGTTTACTCTCTAGTTTACTCTCTAGTTTACTCGCTAGTTTACCCTCTAGTTTACTCGCTAGTTTACTCTCTAGTTTACTCTCTAGTTTACTCGCTAGTTTACTCGCTAGTTTACTCGCTAGTTTACTCGCTAGTTTACTCGCTAGTTTACTCGCTAGTTTACTCTCTAGTTTACTCTCTAGTTTACTCGCTAGTTTACTCTCTAGTTTACTCTCTAGTTTACTCTCTAGTTTACTCTCTAGTTTACTCGTTAGTTTACTCTCTAGTTTACTCTCTAGTTTACTCGCTAATTTCCATCTATTTAATAAAAGAAGACAATGGAATTTAGGTGATTAAAGAATGATGCACAAAAGTGTGTTTCACGGGTTAATGAGAACCGCTCTAATCAAAACGGATATAAAACGCGAAAATTTAAACCACGAATCCATAGTTTTATTTCAGGTAACTATTAGTCACTACCATGCCAAAGAGAAGTAAAGTTGTAATGAGGTATTGTTTGCATATTGTATTTGATGTTCGGCTTCAGTGAGATCGAGTGACTAAATTGTCACTCAATCAAAACTATTAGGTGATAAAAAGTTTTCAATACTCAAAATGTAGAGCTTTTTAACAAAGAAATAAGGCCATTTACAAACTCACTCGACTACACCCATCGAGTAAAATAAATAGACAAGAAAGCACTTTGATTATTTCTTGTCGATGTATTTAAGTCGATGGGCGTAGACAAGACATAGATAAGAATTAATAACTACTTATTTTGTACTGGTTGATAAAGAACAAAAGAAAACATTGGGTTTAGAGTCTACTACTAACTATATCAGGTTGACCTGTTCTTGCATTGACGAAGAAAAATATTTTCTATCCCATGAAATAATAATACTAATTGGTACGGAATAGACTCTAGGATAGTGCTAGTAAATAGCAAACAAATGATTTAGTATAAATAAGTACTATTTAGAACAAATTATTGCTCACAGGTTTAATGCAAGAACACTATCACGCGGCTTTCATGCTAATTATTTTTATTTTTTAGGCTATGGAATTAATTGTTGTGCTCTTTGTGTTTGATTATATTTCAAACATTTAATGTATTATCACCTCAGGCAAAATAGGGATAATTGGCTGCTTCAAAGTGCTGGCTGTTATGATCAATCAAGATGAACATTCAAGGGACTTGTCCTGTATATATTGTTGACGTCATATCGTGGTAAATCAGAGAATGATACCACGCTAAAGCATCGGAAATTTGTTAATCTGCTGAAAGTCTTCACGAGCAAACAAAATGAAATTGTATATAAACATATTACATATGTTTATAAACAACAATCACGATCTAGAAGATTCTTTCATCCCCTGCACTATACATAAAGTCATCCAGAACGCTATTTCTTGTCTAGTGAGCATTAAAAAAAATGCCCGTCTCTGTGCACGAAAATGTGTGCATTAAATATATCAACAAAGACACAGGAAACCAAGCCGCATGATACAGCTGCTTCAAAGTGCTGTGAGCAATAATTTGTTCTAATTAGTACTTATTTATACTAAATCCTTTGTTTGCTATTGTTTATTACGCACTATACTCGAAACTCGACTATTTAAAGTATTGATAAAGTAATGCATTTAATTAAACATGTAATAAAATCAAAATTGTTATCCCCTAATAGTTTCGATTCAGTGACAATTTAGTTACTAACATCAAATACAAAGGGAATTACATACATACATACATACTTTATTTACGTTTCCACTTGGGCTATTCAAACAAAATTACAACTTATAATATAATAATTACTAAACAATGTATAAAAGTTTGCGTTAAAGTTCCATGAGTTTATAAACAAAGTGTCTATGCGTATGATTTTTTGAAATACATAGATTGTTTCTTTGGTTGAAGGTGCTTAAACTAGGTGATTGTTTGACTGTAGTTTCAAGACTGCCCCATGATAGTGATGTTGCCCTCTAGTTTACTCGCTAGTTTACTCGCTAGTTTACCCTCTAGTTTACTCGCTAGTTTACTCGCTAGTTTACTCGCTAGTTTACTCGCTAGTTTACTCGCTAGTTTACTCGCTAGTTTACTCGCTAGTTTACTCGCTAGTTTACTCGCTAGTTTACTCGCTAGTTTACTCGCTAGTTTACTCGCTAGTTTACTCTCTAGTTTACTCTCTAGTTTACTCTCTAGTTTACTCGCTAGTTTACTCTCTAGTTTACTCTCTAGTTTACTCTCTAGTTTACTCTCTAGTTTACTCGTTAGTTTACTCTCTAGTTTACTCTCTAGTTTACTCGCTAATTTCCATCTATTTAATAAAAGAAGACAATGGAATTTAGGTGATTAAAGAATGATGCACAAAAGTGTGTTTCACGGGTTAATGAGAACCGCTCTAATCAAAACGGATATAAAACGCGAAAATTTAAACCACGAATCCATAGTTTTATTTCAGGTAACTATTAGTCACTACCATGCCAAAGAGAAGTAAAGTTGTAATGAGGTATTGTTTGCATATTGTATTTGATGTTCGGCTTCAGTGAGATCGAGTGACTAAATTGTCACTCAATCAAAACTATTAGGTGATAAAAAGTTTTCAATACTCAAAATGTAGAGCTTTTTAACAAAGAAATAAGGCCATTTACAAACTCACTCGACTACACCCATCGAGTAAAATAAATAGACAAGAAAGCACTTTGATTATTTCTTGTCGATGTATTTAAGTCGATGGGCGTAGACAAGACATAGATAAGAATTAATAACTACTTATTTTGTACTGGTTGATAAAGAACAAAAGAAAACATTGGGTTTAGAGTCTACTACTAACTATATCAGGTTGACCTGTTCTTGCATTGACGAAGAAAAATATTTTCTATCCCATGAAATAATAATACTAATTGGTACGGAATAGACTCTAGGATAGTGCTAGTAAATAGCAAACAAATGATTTAGTATAAATAAGTACTATTTAGAACAAATTATTGCTCACAGGTTTAATGCAAGAACACTATCACGCGGCTTTCATGCTAATTATTTTTATTTTTTAGGCTATGGAATTAATTGTTGTGCTCTTTGTGTTTGATTATATTTCAAACATTTAATGTATTATCACCTCAGGCAAAATAGGGATAATTGGCTGCTTCAAAGTGCTGGCTGTTATGATCAATCAAGATGAACATTCAAGGGACTTGTCCTGTATATATTGTTGACGTCATATCGTGGTAAATCAGAGAATGATACCACGCTAAAGCATCGGAAATTTGTTAATCTGCTGAAAGTCTTCACGAGCAAACAAAATGAAATTGTATATAAACATATTACATATGTTTATAAACAACAATCACGATCTAGAAGATTCTTTCATCCCCTGCACTATACATAAAGTCATCCAGAACGCTATTTCTTGTCTAGTGAGCATTAAAAAAAATGCCCGTCTCTGTGCACGAAAGTGTGTGCATTAAATATATCAACAAAGACACAGGAAACCAAGCCGCATGATACAGCTGCTTCAAAGTGCTGTGAGCAATAATTTGTTCTAATTAGTACTTATTTATACTAAATCCTTTGTTTGCTATTGTTTATTACGCACTATACTCGAAACTCGACTATTTAAAGTATTGATAAAGTAATGCATTTAATTAAACATGTAATAAAATCAAAATTGTTATCCCCTAATAGTTTCGATTCAGTGACAATTTAGTTACTAACATCAAATACAAAGGGAATTACATACATACATACATACTTTATTTACGTTTCCACTTGGGCTATTCAAACAAAATTACAACTTATAATATAATAATTACTAAACAATGTATAAAAGTTTGCGTTAAAGTTCCATGAGTTTATAAACAAAGTGTCTATGCGTATGATTTTTTGAAATACATAGATTGTTTCTTTGTGTGAAGGTGCTTAAACTAGGTGATTGTTTGACTGTAGTTTCAAGACTGCCCCATGATAGTGATGTTGCCCTCTAGTTTACTCGCTAGTTTACTCGCTAGTTTACCCTCTAGTTTACTCGCTAGTTTACTCGCTAGTTTACTCGCTAGTTTACTCTCTAGTTTACTCTCTAGTTTACTCGCTAGTTTACCCTCTAGTTTACTCGCTAGTTTACTCTCTAGTTTACTCTCTAGTTTACTCGCTAGTTTACTCGCTAGTTTACTCGCTAGTTTACTCGCTAGTTTACTCGCTAGTTTACTCGCTAGTTTACTCTCTAGTTTACTCTCTAGTTTACTCTCTAGTTTACTCGCTAGTTTACTCTCTAGTTTACTCTCTAGTTTACTCTCTAGTTTACTCTCTAGTTTACTCGTTAGTTTACTCTCTAGTTTACTCTCTAGTTTACTCGCTAATTTCCATCTATTTAATAAAAGAAGACAATGGAATTTAGGTGATTAAAGAATGATGCACAAAAGTGTGTTTCACGGGTTAATGAGAACCGCTCTAATCAAAACGGATATAAAACGCGAAAATTTAAACCACGAATCCATAGTTTTATTTCAGGTAACTATTAGTCACTACCATGCCAAAGAGAAGTAAAGTTGTAATGAGGTATTGTTTGCATATTGTATTTGATGTTCGGCTTCAGTGAGATCGAGTGACTAAATTGTCACTCAATCAAAACTATTAGGTGATAAAAAGTTTTCAATACTCAAAATGTAGAGCTTTTTAACAAAGAAATAAGGCCATTTACAAACTCACTCGACTACGCCCATCGAGTAAAATAAATAGACAAGAAAGCACTTTGATTATTTCTTGTCGATGTATTTAAGTCGATGGGCGTAGACAAGACATAGATAAGAATTAATAACTACTTATTTTGTACTGGTTGATAAAGAACAAAAGAAAACATTGGGTTTAGAGTCTACTACTAACTATATCAGGTTGACCTGTTCTTGCATTGACGAAGAAAAATATTTTCTATCCCATGAAATAATAATACTAATTGGTACGGAATAGACTCTAGGATAGTGCTAGTAAATAGCAAACAAATGATTTAGTATAAATAAGTACTATTTAGAACAAATTATTGCTCACAGGTTTAATGCAAGAACACTATCACGCGGCTTTCATGCTAATTATTTTTATTTTTTAGGCTATGGAATTAATTGTTGTGCTCTTTGTGTTTGATTATATTTCAAACATTTAATGTATTATCACCTCAGGCAAAATAGGGATAATTGGCTGCTTCAAAGTGCTGGCTGTTATGATCAATCAAGATGAACATTCAAGGGACTTGTCCTGTATATATTGTTGACGTCATATCGTGGTAAATCAGAGAATGATACCACGCTAAAGCATCGGAAATTTGTTAATCTGCTGAAAGTCTTCACGAGCAAACAAAATGAAATTGTATATAAACATATTACATATGTTTATAAACAACAATCACGATCTAGAAGATTCTTTCATCCCCTGCACTATACATAAAGTCATCCAGAACGCTATTTCTTGTCTAGTGAGCATTAAAAAAAATGCCCGTCTCTGTGCACGAAAGTGTGTGCATTAAATATATCAACAAAGACACAGGAAACCAAGCCGCATGATACAGCTGCTTCAAAGTGCTGTGAGCAATAATTTGTTCTAATTAGTACTTATTTATACTAAATCCTTTGTTTGCTATTGTTTATTACGCACTATACTCGAAACTCGACTATTTAAAGTATTGATAAAGTAATGCATTTAATTAAACATGTAATAAAATCAAAATTGTTATCCCCTAATAGTTTCGATTCAGTGACAATTTAGTTACTAACATCAAATACAAAGGGAATTACATACATACATACATACTTTATTTACGTTTCCACTTGGGCTATTCAAACAAAATTACAACTTATAATATAATAATTACTAAACAATGTATAAAAGTTTGCGTTAAAGTTCCATGAGTTTATAAACAAAGTGTCTATGCGTATGATTTTTTGAAATACATAGATTGTTTCTTTGTGTGAAGGTGCTTAAACTAGGTGATTGTTTGACTGTAGTTTCAAGACTGCCCCATGATAGTGATGTTGCCCTCTAGTTTACTCGCTAGTTTACTCTCTAGTTTACCCTCTAGTTTACTCGCTAGTTTACTCGCTAGTTTACTCGCTAGTTTACTCTCTAGTTTACTCTCTAGTTTACTCGCTAGTTTACCCTCTAGTTTACTCGCTAGTTTACTCTCTAGTTTACTCTCTAGTTTACTCGCTAGTTTACTCGCTAGTTTACTCGCTAGTTTACTCGCTAGTTTACTCTCTAGTTTACTCTCTAGTTTACTCTCTAGTTTACTCGCTAGTTTACTCTCTAGTTTACTCTCTAGTTTACTCTCTAGTTTACTCTCTAGTTTACTCGTTAGTTTACTCTCTAGTTTACTCTCTAGTTTACTCGCTAATTTCCATCTATTTAATAAAAGAAGACAATGGAATTTAGGTGATTAAAGAATGATGCACAAAAGTGTGTTTCACGGGTTAATGAGAACCGCTCTAATCAAAACGGATATAAAACGCGAAAATTTAAACCACGAATCCATAGTTTTATTTCAGGTAACTATTAGTCACTACCATGCCAAAGAGAAGTAAAGTTGTAATGAGGTATTGTTTGCATATTGTATTTGATGTTCGGCTTCAGTGAGATCGAGTGACTAAATTGTCACTCAATCAAAACTATTAGGTGATAAAAAGTTTTCAATACTCAAAATGTAGAGCTTTTTAACAAAGAAATAAGGCCATTTACAAACTCACTCGACTACGCCCATCGAGTAAAATAAATAGACAAGAAAGCACTTTGATTATTTCTTGTCGATGTATTTAAGTCGATGGGCGTAGACAAGACATAGATAAGAATTAATAACTACTTATTTTGTACTGGTTGATAAAGAACAAAAGAAAACATTGGGTTTAGAGTCTACTACTAACTATATCAGGTTGACCTGTTCTTGCATTGACGAAGAAAAATATTTTCTATCCCATGAAATAATAATACTAATTGGTACGGAATAGACTCTAGGATAGTGCTAGTAAATAGCAAACAAATGATTTAGTATAAATAAGTACTATTTAGAACAAATTATTGCTCACAGGTTTAATGCAAGAACACTATCACGCGGCTTTCATGCTAATTATTTTTATTTTTTAGGCTATGGAATTAATTGTTGTGCTCTTTGTGTTTGATTATATTTCAAACATTTAATGTATTATCACCTCAGGCAAAATAGGGATAATTGGCTGCTTCAAAGTGCTGGCTGTTATGATCAATCAAGATGAACATTCAAGGGACTTGTCCTGTATATATTGTTGACGTCATATCGTGGTAAATCAGAGAATGATACCACGCTAAAGCATCGGAAATTTGTTAATCTGCTGAAAGTCTTCACGAGCAAACAAAATGAAATTGTATATAAACATATTACATATGTTTATAAACAACAATCACGATCTAGAAGATTCTTTCATCCCCTGCACTATACATAAAGTCATCCAGAACGCTATTTCTTGTCTAGTGAGCATTAAAAAAAATGCCCGTCTCTGTGCACGAAAATGTGTGCATTAAATATATCAACAAAGACACAGGAAACCAAGCCGCATGATACAGCTGCTTCAAAGTGCTGTGAGCAATAATTTGTTCTAATTAGTACTTATTTATACTAAATCCTTTGTTTGCTATTGTTTATTACGCACTATACTCGAAACTCGACTATTTAAAGTATTGATAAAGTAATGCATTTAATTAAACATGTAATAAAATCAAAATTGTTATCCCCTAATAGTTTCGATTCAGTGACAATTTAGTTACTAACATCAAATACAAAGGGAATTACATACATACATACATACTTTATTTACGTTTCCACTTGGGCTATTCAAACAAAATTACAACTTATAATATAATAATTACTAAACAATGTATAAAAGTTTGCGTTAAAGTTCCATGAGTTTATAAACAAAGTGTCTATGCGTATGATTTTTTGAAATACATAGATTGTTTCTTTGGTTGAAGGTGCTTAAACTAGGTGATTGTTTGACTGTAGTTTCAAGACTGCCCCATGATAGTGATGTTGCCCTCTAGTTTACTCGCTAGTTTACTCGCTAGTTTACCCTCTAGTTTACTCGCTAGTTTACTCGCTAGTTTACTCGCTAGTTTACTCGCTAGTTTACTCGCTAGTTTACTCGCTAGTTTACTCGCTAGTTTACTCGCTAGTTTACTCGCTAGTTTACTCGCTAGTTTACTCGCTAGTTTACTCGCTAGTTTACTCGCTAGTTTACTCTCTAGTTTACTCTCTAGTTTACTCTCTAGTTTACTCGCTAGTTTACTCTCTAGTTTACTCTCTAGTTTACTCTCTAGTTTACTCTCTAGTTTACTCGTTAGTTTACTCTCTAGTTTACTCTCTAGTTTACTCGCTAATTTCCATCTATTTAATAAAAGAAGACAATGGAATTTAGGTGATTAAAGAATGATGCACAAAAGTGTGTTTCACGGGTTAATGAGAACCGCTCTAATCAAAACGGATATAAAACGCGAAAATTTAAACCACGAATCCATAGTTTTATTTCAGGTAACTGTTAGTCACTACCATGCCAAAGAGAAGTAAAGTTGTAATGAGGTATTGTTTGCATATTGTATTTGATGTTCGGCTTCAGTGAGATCGAGTGACTAAATTGTCACTCAATCAAAACTATTAGGTGATAAAAAGTTTTCAATACTCAAAATGTAGAGCTTTTTAACAAAGAAATAAGGCCATTTACAAACTCACTCGACTACGCCCATCGAGTAAAATAAATAGACAAGAAAGCACTTTGATTATTTCTTGTCGATGTATTTAAGTCGATGGGCGTAGACAAGACATAGATAAGAATTAATAACTACTTATTTTGTACTGGTTGATAAAGAACAAAAGAAAACATTGGGTTTAGAGTCTACTACTAACTATATCAGGTTGACCTGTTCTTGCATTGACGAAGAAAAATATTTTCTATCCCATGAAATAATAATACTAATTGGTACGGAATAGACTCTAGGATAGTGCTAGTAAATAGCAAACAAATGATTTAGTATAAATAAGTACTATTTAGAACAAATTATTGCTCACAGGTTTAATGCAAGAACACTATCACGCGGCTTTCATGCTAATTATTTTTATTTTTTAGGCTATGGAATTGTTATTTGTGCTGTTTGAGTTTGATTATATTTCAAACATTTAATGTATTATCACCTCAGGCAAAATAGGGATAATTGGCTGCTTCAAAGTGCTGGCTGTTATGATCAATCAAGATGAACATTCAAGGGACTTGTCCTGTATATATTGTTGACGTCATATCGTGGTAAATCAGAGAATGATACCACGCTAAAGCATCGGAAATTTGTTAATCTGCTGAAAGTCTTCACGAGCAAACAAAATGAAATTGTATATAAACATATTACATATGTTTATAAACAACAATCACGATCTAGAAGATTCTTTCATCCCCTGCACTATACATAAAGTCATCCAGAACGCTATTTCTTGTCTAGTGAGCATTAAAAAAAATGCCCGTCTCTGTGCACGAAAATGTGTGCATTAAATATATCAACAAAGACACAGGAAACCAAGCCGCATGATACAGCTGCTTCAAAGTGCTGTGAGCAATAATTTGTTCTAATTAGTACTTATTTATACTAAATCCTTTGTTTGCTATTGTTTATTACGCACTATACTCGAAACTCGACTATTTAAAGTATTGATAAAGTAATGCATTTAATTAAACATGTAATAAAATCAAAATTGTTATCCCCTAATAGTTTCGATTCAGTGACAATTTAGTTACTAACATCAAATACAAAGGGAATTACATACATACATACTTTATTTACGTTTCCACTTGGGCTATTCAAACAAAATTACAACTTATAATATAATAATTACTAAACAATGTATAAAAGTTTGCGTTAAAGTTCCATGAGTTTATAAACAAAGTGTCTATGCGTATGATTTTTTGAAATACATAGATTGTTTCTTTGTGTGAAGGTGCTTAAAGTGCTAGTCTTACGAGTATGACACAATTTCTAAAAATTATACCTTTTAAAACTTCAGATGATGGTTATATCACTGTTCAAATTTTATTTTCATACGAGTCCGGGAAGTTGCTGTATTTAGCGTCTGAAGTTCGGCACTTTGCGTCCGCCATTAATCGATCGCGTTCTTCTGAGCCGGCCGGAAGTGACGTCATATGCTCAACGCTCGAATGTTCATTGCTACTAAACCTCTGTTATTTATATTGTGCGATGGTCATAATTCATCAAATATTTCATTGATTCTTGAATATTTTTACGTCCAAACTCTAAAACATGTCTCCTACAATATGTGTTGTTCAAGTTTGGTCGAATTTGTCTTACAATAACGCCGAAATGTCAATTCATTTCAGTCAATAGACTAAATATGAACAAATCGGATTTGCCCGCACAAAAATAGAAAACTTTCGCAAAGGCATTATCTGCTTGATTCATTTCAAAAGAGACCAACTTACAAGGAATGTTTACATCGAGGGATGCAAAAGGCAATTCGTAACTGAAACGAGAGTGTCTAAAGAATGGAACTTACTAAAGAAACTCATCAGTAAAGAGCGCTTAACTATGCATCATTGTCATAAAAGCTTGCCCTACGTAAAGCAAAAGTGACAAGCATTTGTTGTATCTCACATTTAGATTTATTGTTGTTTTTTATCTTCATTATTTCATCAAAAACGCTACACTCCTTTTGATATAAAGAGCTCAGTTTTTTTACTTCCAAAATGTTATGAAACTGGATTTGTTTTGAGTCAGTATGTCAGCCTACGTAAGGTCAAAATGGAAATCATTCCAAATCAAATAACGTATGTTTTACTGATCTAAGAATATGTATTATAAGTTACAGAATTAACTAACTAAACAACCTATAAAACTATTCGCAGAAAAAAATAAAGACGAAAACTTTGAGTTTGTTTATGAAATGAACGCGCTTGGATGCCAGTATGTATTAGATAGTTACTGAGGCCGGCAGCAATATTAGATATATTGCAGTCAGCTGAGGGCGCAGCCCGAAGCTGACTGCAATATATCTAATATTGCTAGCCGGCCGAAGTGACTATCGTATATAGTTACTATTCACCACCCTGCCCCATTGTTTTCTCTCTTGCACAGTAATCGGCGGTTTCTTGTGTTTTTGAATATAATAAAAATAGGCTTACCAAACTTTCACGCTGGGCTGGCAGTGTACTGAAATCGGCGTTTTTAAGCGTGATTTTGAATAACTTTTTATAGTTAGGTCCGATCAACTTCAAATTTTATATGTGAAGAGTACACACCCAAAGAAAATAATTCTTCTTTTCACTTTTACAAATGTTACGATTTTTGGCGGGAAAATAACGTCATCAATTTTAGAGGAAAATCTAAAATGAGGGTAATGCAAAATTTTAAAATGCGCATTTGAAAGAACTCATTGAGATACGTTCAAAACCGAAGAGATAATAGTCAAAGTCAAATTTAATCTAAAGTTATAATTTTTTGAATGTAAAATAGAAAACATTTCTAAACTTCAAAAATCATATATTTTGATTAAATTTGACTTTGACTGTTATCTCTTCGGTTTTGAACATATCTCAATGAGTTCTTTCAAATGCGCATTTTAAAATTTTGCATAACCCTCTATTTCAATTTCCCACTAAAATTGGTGACGTCATTTTCCCGCCAAAAATCGTAACATTTGTAAAAGTGAAAAGAAGAAAATTTTTCTTTTGGTGTTTACTTTTCACATGTAAAACTTCAAGTTGATCGGACTTAACTATAAATCATTTTGTTTTTTACTCGACAAGGGACTGGAACCAATATTATGTTAGTACTCTGCTGAATGCAAGGCATTGTGGGCACAACTTAAACTTGTCAAGGAAAACTTGTTCATCATCTACACGAGCAAGGAAACCTTGTCAATATAAAATTGTCAAGGAAATCTTGCTGATCGTCTACACGAGCAATGAAAATTGTCAAGGATACTTGTCAAGGAAAAATTGCTCGTGTCAACGCCGCTTAATTAGTTATAATATTATCAGCCAATGAAAATGTAATAATCATTCAATAGCCTGTCCCATTATTGTTCTCTTTGTTGCATAATAATCAGCGGTTTCTTGTCTCTTTGAATATAATAACAATAGGCTTACCAAACTCTAATTAGTTATAATTTCATCAATTCTATTTAGAGGAATGCTAATGAACTTGATGACATTAAACGTGTTTTTGTTGCAAGTTTTCCATCGGTTGCCTGGGTAGCATAATGGCTTAAAGCGCGGATACAGCAATGCAGAAGGTCTCGGTTCGAATCCTGGCATTGGTACTCAAAGTCTTTTTTCACCAAAAATCGCTATCTAGTAAATTATTTAATGAATTATAAGTCTGATGATGCTTACTAGAATGGAAATTATTAGTTATACACACTTAACAAAACACACTGCAATATGTTTGATATTGCAGAGTGCGAACTGCAATATGTTTGATATTGCAGAGTGCGAACTGCAACATAACTAAATATCTTTGCTTTCAGACGCGGGTACTCAGCAATCAGTGATTTAGTGCAGAGAGAGAACAATGGGGTAGGGTGGTGAATAGTAACTATAACTATAGTAAGCACATATTGCGAGTTGTCAGTGTGGCATTTTATCTCGACTGCTTTTAATACTGACTAGCTTCATGAACGTGCATGGAAAACTGATTTTAACGATTAACAAATTGAAAGAGCTTGCACTTGTGATTAAAAAGCTACATAATTTTTAGAATACTCTAGATAGATTACTTACTTTTGTACACGCTGGTTTGGTTACGGGCGAACAACGGCATGCAAACTATATATGAAGTAACTTCGGTTACAACACAAAACGAACAAATCAAGACAACAATTCTATCACAATAAACGTCTTTTAATGCTTATTCAATACACCAATCAGGCTATGCAGTGTCCTACATCTTTTCCCTACAATGATCGTTATACAGCGACTATACTCTTGATGTTTTACAATACAGTTGTAAACTACACAGAGAATATTTGCACTCGCAAAATAAACTAAAAGTTCATGATAAATTTTTAAATATACTGATAGACTTACTAAAGATATAACTTGTAATTGATTATGAATTGCAATTAATGATTTTATATTGATTTCATGGGTTCCCGTAGCTGTTTTTGTTTTTAGTTTCGACTCGAGTTGTTGATCTACAATATCCTTACGTTCTTCTTCGATAGCACAATCTTCTCTTGATTTGTTTTTACCATCGGCTCTAAACCACTTTCAGACTTCTATCAAGTAGTTGATGATGTTGTTCCATACTTTTTTTTCGTCTTTTTTGCGTGATGATGGTATAAAACTCGCATCAAAAGAGCCGAGTCGAAATCGGCGTGAGACTTTTTGACATGTTTCTCGGTGATTTGTCGGACGTATAGCCTAAAATACTTTGTGTCCGACAGTTTAAAAAGTCTTTTTTTTTTCATGTATTCTAGTAGTCATATAATGAATAAAACTTGAATATCTTTGTTTACATTCTTACAAACCCTATACGACTTTCGGATACCAAGTCACTTCGATAAATATTAGTAAGGAACTTCAACTTCAAAAGCGTATTCCTCTGCTTGTTCTTCTGTTGCTAGCGGCTCTATATCGTCATCAGACATTAGCCAGTAGTCGATAATGTTGTTGAAAGGGTCTCTTCGTATTCTTCGCTTAGTAATGATGAAAAATTCTCATCATAGTCATCCAGAACAGACGCCATTTCATACAAGTATTACAGAGAAATGTATTTCGACATGAAGCGTCTTGAGCATATGACGTCACACATTTAAATGTACAACCGCTGTACAGTATCAAGATCGAGTGATGGCGCCCAAAATTTTAGCGTTTTTGACAGCAATTTTTAGGTGCAAAAAAGTTTTTTTTTGGCATAATTTTTTTGTCACTATCCTTTTTACGCATATATTTAAGGATAGCATACTAAAAAAGTGCGAATTTTGCACCTTGATTTTCGTAAGACTAGCACTTTAAATGTTGCCCACCTGTACTGTAATTATAGTGTATTTTCTCGTATCCAACAGCAAAATTTAGGTAAATTAATTTAGGCAGTCATGTAAGGCAAAGTTAAATATGTCATTTACAAGCTACAACCACCCCTCCCCCTCTCTCCCCAATCCCCCTCTCCCTCTGTCCAACATTGCTGAAAGCTAATTTAGGCCAATAATTGATGAATTTACAGTACTATTCAAGGCTGTTGGAGACTGTTGTCACGGGTGATGATTGAATGCTGTTTGGAACGCCAATAGAGGTTAATGATACGAAGGCTGATTAACATGAGTGCTATTGAAGGCTGAAAAAGGACAACGAGGAATCACGAAGGTTAATTAACAGTGCTATTGAAGGCTATTGAAGGCTGTTGAAGGCTGTTGAAGGCTGTCGAAGGCTGTCGAAGGCTGTCGAAGGCTGTTGAAGGCTGTTGAAGGCTGTTGAAGGCTGTTGAAGTCTGTTGAATGCTGTTGGAGGCTGTTGAATGCTGTTGGAGGCTGTTGGAGGCTGTTGAAGGCTGTTGAAGGCTGTCGAAGGCTGTCGAAGGCTGTCGAAGGCTGTTGAAGGCTGATGAAGGTTGTTGAAGGCTGATGAAGTCTTATTCACGAGGTATTCAGCCAATGAAATGGTCTGATTTTAATCCCTTGAGGACACTGGATACCTGGTCTAGTCCTCCTTTTTTTCCAGTTACTACGAATGACCTAAGTCTATCGCATGCAACCTGCTCACGCCACACGTACAACTCAATCGTACTGTGTAAATCAAGCCCACAACTCGTCTACGACAGACTCATACAACACGAAAAAAGTCGTAGGATTTTGAAACATGTTTTAAAATGCTACGACAATAATCGTAGCCGTCGTAGCCAAATATGGTAAAAAAGTGACGTATCATGTAACAAAACTTCTTTGTGGGGTACCGTGGAGTGTTTTTGCACAAAATGGCGGTTAAAAACAAAGCTGCCGGTTGTGCTGATATTTCGACGAAAAAGAAAGGGAAAAGAGTCAGAAAAATATCATTCTTTACTACCGAAAGAACAAAAAGACTTATTACCTAATGGAGCAAGAAACCAGTACCTTTCTAATGCTCATATAAAGATTATTTTAAGAAAATAGCAAGGCTGGCTTCACTCGAAATCGTACGAGACTTTTCCGTGTGTTGTGCGACAAGTTGTGCATGTGTAAATCAGCAGCAAGTCAAGTTGCATGCGATAGACTTAGGTCAAAATCGTGCCGTGTAAATCGGCCTTAATTAGGGATTCCTTTGTTGTCGCGATCGGGATTCCTGTGTTGAAATATTTGGCAGGGAAGAACTGGATACGAGTTAAGTGAAGAGAAAAACACGGAGGAGTACAGGAAGCCCGATGAAAAGAGATATAAGAGATGCCTGCAAAGGAGGCTAACTACCCTCCCCTCGTCTCTACTAGTACAGTAAACATCAGACTTAGAAAGAATTTTACTTTGTCGAAAAAAGTCTAAAGTAATAATGCCAGGATTCGAACTGAGAGTCATTCGATGATAAGTTTGAAACAAAAACACGTTTAATGTCATCAAGTTGAGTTAGAAATCAAGTTCGTTAGCATTCCTCTGAATAGATTTGAAAAGCGATTGTTTAATATTTCCTTATGGGAATTCATTGACAATGAACATTAAATTATGAACAGATTATTGTTAAACGATATGTCCGAACTGTCTCATACCACAGGAATCACAAAATAAAGAGAGCGAAAAGAAAAAGAACGACAAAGAGCCGGGATCCCTGTGGTTTTATCAACTGTCAAAGTCTCAGAAAATTGACATTTACTTTAAATTTTGCCGCAAACGACCTTAATCAAAATTCTAAACATTTTTACTGATTTTAAGCAAGAAATTAAACATGCATTTGTAGAGATTCTATATTTTTCATGTTCTCGATCGTGATTGGATAATTTTGGGTGGCCTTGGTAGAAATAGTTAAGTTGTACTGTTAAAAATCATTCGCTGAAAACCTCACAAAAGTGATAAATTTTTCAATGCTTTTATTTCAAATACAACATTTGTTTTACATTTTAACCTCTAATTACAAATCACTTCTCGCCACTAGTTTCTCAAAAGCGAATTTAAAAAAACCCGCTTTATATTGGAACAGCAGAATTATACATGACTGATTAGTTAATATTAGTTTAGTTTAACAAAGTTACTACTAGTTGGGGGTTTGTTCGGCGTTTTCCGGTCTTTGGTAGTCAGGTCTTGGCCATGTTGTCGCTAACCGCGGTGGCGGAAGTGTCTGCATCTAAAAACCCTACAATGTCCGCGGCGCCTGTAATGCCTACGATAGTAATAGTAATGGCATCTTTTCCAGCATACTGCACAAATCTTTCGTACGTATCTCCTTCTTACGTAGGTACAGCAAAGCCTGAAACAACGGCGATGGTGTCTGTAACCAGTCCTGAAACATCGTCTGCGACAACGTCGGTGAACGCTGAAAACGGCTTTGCGACAGTATTTGTAAAACTTCACAATTCTGACTCTTCTGCGATGTCGGCGCTTAGGATCTAGATATGTAAAAACAGTTACGTTTTTGACAATCATTTTTTTTATAGTCGAATGATGATTATATAGTAACTGAATAACTATTCAATAATTTAGTCAAGTAAACTATTCACTTTTCCATACAACGTACCGTTTTCTTCCACAGCATCTTCACTCTCAGCAACCTCGTTCTCGTTCTCGTCTGTTAATTCAACAACAAAAACAGTTAAAAGTTGCAAAATTCTCTTCCTTTTTGCAAATACTTTTTATCAACTTGTATTAATTTTGTAAGCTGATCAGTTTCTATTTCGTAAATTATTGTGAAGGTCAAGCAACATAGAAGGGTATGGACGGGTAGCTTTAACTTCATAGCAAATTTGTAAGCAGGATCGTAAAATACAGGACAGTAGCTTTGAAGCCATTTCGGCCTGACCGTCCAACGATGTTTATTAAATTGCAAAAAGAATGAAAAAAAAAAAAAAAAACATCTTCATGGCAGAATCAAACTGCTAACTTTCTAATATTCTAATATTCTAGGGTGGAACTACAATCATTGCCAAAATGTGTTGGCACGATCACATTTCGGACACTTTTTTGTGGGTCTATCATTTTTTTCATTTATGAGGATAAGTTTGTCTACCCCCCTCCCCCAATACAATGTTGCTGTTTTTCATGAAAGAGTACAAGAGTTGGAAATGTTTCCCGCGATTGACAAGGTTCATATACCCCTCCAGCAACATTGACAGGGGGAGGGGGGGTATTACAGATATAGGAACATAACAAAATCAACAATCGTGCCAACAGTTTTGTCAATGATTGTCTGAGACACATATGACTTAAAACGCCATTGACATTGTTGTGGAAATGATATGAAATTTTCAGGACACAAAGTACATAGTGTACCGATTTGAACAGTAGCAAATTTTTTTCCAGAAAGAAGTTAATACTATCATGTGACGTCACTTTTGTTTAAAGTGCTTTAAATGAATGTAAAATTTACATGACAAGACACTTATATGCTCTATATTCGATAACACCCGTGTTCAAAATAAATGTTCTAAGGTAATAAGCAGTCCTTAACACATATATGCTTCGTAGTTGATATATTTATACTATAGCTCGCGCAAAATTGGATAACCATAGTAACGCCCAAAAATGCACGCGCTTAAGGCGTACGCAACAATACACGTCATTGTGAAGATATCAACGTTTGGAGAGGGTGAAAATGGTCTTCAAAGGCAAGATTAATGCCTATAAATGTGCCAGAGCGTATGTTCTGTTTAGAAAAAACACATACTCTCTTTCTGAAATAGCAGAGATGTGTTCTATATCAAAAAGCAGTGTAAGAAGAATTGGTTTAAACAAAATGAAGCGGAATTCAAAACAACCCGACAAGAAAAGTAAGTTGGGAAGAAAGACTAACTTAACTGACAGAGAAAGAAGAATTCTATCCAGGGGAATCAAAAGGATCAGGAAAGAGGACGTAAATTTTACAGTGAAATCTTTAATAGAGTATTGCGGGCTTTCGCAGCGGAAAACAAGCTACCGGACTTACCTCAGAGAAATACAAAGATTAGGGTACAAGAGTTTACAGACAAGAAGAAAGGGACTAATCAGTGAATCTGACAGAAAGAAAAGACTTAAATTTGCAAAAGACAATGTTAAAACATTGAAAACTACACCAAACTATTGGACGGAGGACATGGTATTTTATCTTGACGGAGTTTCTTTTATTCATAAGTACAATCCGAAAGCAAATGCAATGAGTCCTAAAGGGAGGGTTTGGAGAAAAAGAAATGAGGGATTACAAATAACATCTAAGGGTTCGAAGAGTCTAACAGGAGGAAGAAGGCTCCACCTTTTGGTTCTTATTAGTTATAGACAAGGTGCTATTTTTATTGAACAATACCACAAAATGGATGGCGAGTATTTCGCTGACTTTATTACTAGAAATTTTGAAAACATTTTCAAAAAGTTTTCAAAAACCAAAGCCAGAAAATTTGTTATGGACAACGATCCTAGTCAAAATACCTCATTAGCTAAAAAAGCACTAAAAAAATCAAAGGCTACAATGGTGTGTATTCCTGCAAGGTCTCCAGACCTAAATCCGATTGAAAATATTTTTAATTTAGTTAAAAGAAAAATAAATAATGATGCTATAGAGCAAAATATTCTTAAAGAGAATTTTGAAACTTTTAAAGAACGTGTTATTGATACTTTATATTCGTTTGATACAACTGTCATAGACAAAACTATTCAAAGCATTCCCAAAAGACTTGAAGATATTATTAAATCCAAGGGATTAAGAACTAAATATTAGATTTACTACCTTGTATTAGTACATCCATTTTGCCTTTAAAGACCATTTTCACTCTCTTCACTGTCTTATGAAATTGATATTTTCACAATCACATTGTTGTCACGTAATCAGTATTTATATAGTGTGCAGTGTCTTCTGTGCAGAACACGGTACTCCATTGTAAAATCGTAATGATTCACTAAGTGCAACAATAAAAAGAGCTTAGACCTTGATCAATGTTTTATTGATGTTTATTCTAACTATTTCCTACAGAAATTATATTCAAAAAGCCTAACATGCCCATTTTATCAACGGTACTCCACACAAAACTTGTATTAATTGTTTTGAACATGTCTTCATCTTTTTATAAGTGATTCAACGTGGAGTACCGTTGGTTTTGAGTTAAATACTACAATTTGAAATATAAACTAAACGTCAGACAATTAAAGAATATATACAAACCCTATTGTTGAAAAAATTGGAGGGATATTTGTTTAATTTGGGGAGTAATCTATTATTTAACAGTGGAGAACCGTTGCTATTTCACGGACAACTATATACAAGCGCACATGGTGTTGAATGACACATTACAGACGTCATGTCTATACAAACAATGTTTTCTTTAATGTATTATCTCTGTATAGAGATAATAAATATATTTATATCTATAGTATAAGTATAGATATATATATATATCTATGTAGTATAGATATAAAGATATTTATATTTATTACACATATATTATATATATATATATATATATATATATATATATATATATATATATATATATATATATATATATATATATATATATATATATATATATATATATATATATATATATATAATTATAGATATAAATATATAGACAGACAGACAGACAGACAAAAATGTATGTACACAAATTTATTAGCAAAAATGTATGTACAAAAATTTATTAGCATACATACATATTCTTTGTTCATTTATTTATTAGTTAAAATAAGTTCTGAGAAACAACGTGCGCATGGTTTCATTGCACATTGCTCAACCTCTGGTATTTGTCTCCAAAATTCGAAATAATGCCAGCGTACTCTCATCATATCAGTATTAATTCGATCTATTGATCCTCCCTTTATCATAACGAGTGGGGCATCTGCAGTCGCGAAAAAGGGTGAGTCCTTGTCGAAGAGAATGTCTTGTTGTACAAAACTTTTAGGTGCGGCTAAGTGCATAGTATCCCCTTCAAGCATTTGCAAGAAATCGGACCATGCGATTATAGAAGGCGACCATCTAAAGTCATTGAGGATTATTACTTCTGACTCCTCTGCACCCACCCACGCAAAACCACCAGTTGCCGGTTTCACAAAAGCATGGTAAATAGCTTTCAGAGGTGAAATCATGAATGTTTTACCTGAGTTTGCCGGTCCATATATATATATGTTTCGATATTTTGCACGTCCATAGTGAAGTGCTGAGTATTGCGCTAGCATAGACATGCACATTTATTTCATTTCGGTGAAGTATCTGTAGTGCGGCCGCTAGCCATTTCTTTTCACATCCTTCTATACAGTGTTTTTCACCTTCCTCTACTAGTAGTTCTATGCGACTTTTATTCAAGCGTTCTTGTTTCTTTTCAGCATCTTGCAGTTGTGAAGATATAGATAATGCTTCATTTACTACTCTGATCCCTCTATTCGCTATAAATTGTGCAAGATCTTTTTTTCCCTCTTTCTCCTGTTTTGCTGCATAGGCCATTAGATCGAGCCGAGTCTTGATATTATTGTTTCGAATAATAGTGGTTACTTCGTAGACGCTTAGCATTCGTTTTCTTTTCTTCTTTTGCTTCTTCTTGGGGCCACTGTCTTGGCCATCAGCTCGACGAGATGTTGTAGCTGCAGAGGCTGCAGTAGTTCTCGGTTCGTCCTCTAAGCTTGGATGGTCGGGCGATAAAAACGGTGTTGTATCTTCTTTTGTGCAGTAGCGATAAGCACTATAATAGTTACTGTGATTGTTGCTGAAATTGACTTGAATTCCAAACCTTGCATCTAATGTATCACGAACTAGAAGCCATCTACTTCTTTTGTTGAGCTTTAGAGCCATATGGTAGTGATATACTTTGTCGGACAGGTCGTTGTTTGTATCGTTGTGATTATGCTCTTCTTTAGCGACTATAAACTGTACAATACGCGATGTCGTTGATGTACCCCATGCATTACGAACAATATTTGCAAACGATTCACGAGAATGGACTTTTTCGGGATCTGCTCGACTGTATGTAACTAAATAGACCAAACGTTGCGAACGATTCGGCATTGACTCTGCCATGATCACAATGTGAACTTCAAATAGACGTTTTCTGCTCAGTTGTTGTATAATGTTCTTTATGTATAACGCTTTGAAGTATGAGATTTATTTTACAAATGCACAACTTTTATAATGTACCAAACCAGTGACGTGCATCTTTTGCAATATGTGACGTTTGCGCTATTACGTACAAAATGTAGCAATTTTGAGGCGCGTCAATTATAGCATATACGTCAAAAGTAACTTCACATTCGTAGGTATTTACATAAGATGTAGTTGATAAGAAAATCATTGTTTAAAGAGAACGTGGTTATTATTGGATTAACTGTGAAGGTGATGATATCTTTTCTGATAATTACTTCATTCTATTAAGTTAGAGACCTTTTAAAATATTTTTTTGGTGTATCCCCTTGTTACGTTGGCATAATTTCGCACTTAAATATAAGGGTTGCTACGGCAAAATGACATTTCCACTAGTTTTCATGTCGTTAGGGGTCGGATATACACATATTACATATCAATATGTTCCTTTCGAGGCATAGCTTGTAATTAGGAACGCTTCTGACCTCTTACTCGTTTATTTTTAATGAAATTCCACAATATGTCCCTCAGACATGTCTGAGACACATATGACTTAAAACGCCATTGACATTGTTGTGGAAATGATATGAAATTTTCAGGACACAAAGTACATAGTGTACCGATTTGAACAGTAGCAAATTTTTTTCCAGAAAGAAGTTAATACTATCATGTGACGTCACTTTTGTTTAAAGTGCTTTAAATGAATGTAAAATTTACATGACAAGACACTTATATGCTCTATATTCGATAACACCCGTGTTCAAAATAAATGTTCTAAGGTAATAAGCAGTCCTTAACACATATATGCTTCGTAGTTGATATATTTATACTATAGCTCGCGCAAAATTGGATAACCATAGTAACGCCCAAAAATGCACGCGCTTAAGGCGTACGCAACAATACACGTCATTGTGAAGATATCAACGTTTGGAGAGGGTGAAAATGGTCTTCAAAGGCAAGATTAATGCCTATAAATGTGCCAGAGCGTATGTTCTGTTTAGAAAAAACACATACTCTCTTTCTGAAATAGCAGAGATGTGTTCTATATCAAAAAGCAGTGTAAGAAGAATTGGTTTAAACAAAATGAAGCGGAATTCAAAACAACCCGACAAGAAAAGTAAGTTGGGAAGAAAGACTAACTTAACTGACAGAGAAAGAAGAATTCTATCCAGGGGAATCAAAAGGATCAGGAAAGAGGACGTAAATTTTACAGTGAAATCTTTAATAGAGTATTGCGGGCTTTCGCAGCGGAAAACAAGCTACCGGACTTACCTCAGAGAAATACAAAGATTAGGGTACAAGAGTTTACAGACAAGAAGAAAGGGACTAATCAGTGAATCTGACAGAAAGAAAAGACTTAAATTTGCAAAAGACAATGTTAAAACATTGAAAACTACACCAAACTATTGGACGGAGGACATGGTATTTTATCTTGACGGAGTTTCTTTTATTCATAAGTACAATCCGAAAGCAAATGCAATGAGTCCTAAAGGGAGGGTTTGGAGAAAAAGAAATGAGGGATTACAAATAACATCTAAGGGTTCGAAGAGTCTAACAGGAGGAAGAAGGCTCCACCTTTTGGTTCTTATTAGTTATAGACAAGGTGCTATTTTTATTGAACAATACCACAAAATGGATGGCGAGTATTTCGCTGACTTTATTACTAGAAATTTTGAAAACATTTTCAAAAAGTTTTCAAAAACCAAAGCCAGAAAATTTGTTATGGACAACGATCCTAGTCAAAATACCTCATTAGCTAAAAAAGCACTAAAAAAATCAAAGGCTACAATGGTGTGTATTCCTGCAAGGTCTCCAGACCTAAATCCGATTGAAAATATTTTTAATTTAGTTAAAAGAAAAATAAATAATGATGCTATAGAGCAAAATATTCTTAAAGAGAATTTTGAAACTTTTAAAGAACGTGTTATTGATACTTTATATTCGTTTGATACAACTGTCATAGACAAAACTATTCAAAGCATTCCCAAAAGACTTGAAGATATTATTAAATCCAAGGGATTAAGAACTAAATATTAGATTTACTACCTTGTATTAGTACATCCATTTTGCCTTTAAAGACCATTTTCACTCTCTTCACTGTCTTATGAAATTGATATTTTCACAATCACATTGTTGTCACGTAATCAGTATTTATATAGTGTGCAGTGTCTTCTGTGCAGAACACGGTACTCCATTGTAAAATCGTAATGATTCACTAAGTGCAACAATAAAAAGAGCTTAGACCTTGATCAATGTTTTATTGATGTTTATTCTAACTATTTCCTACAGAAATTATATTCAAAAAGCCTAACATGCCCATTTTATCAACGGTACTCCACACAAAACTTGTATTAATTGTTTTGAACATGTCTTCATCTTTTTATAAGTGATTCAACGTGGAGTACCGTTGGTTTTGAGTTAAATACTACAATTTGAAATATAAACTAAACGTCAGACAATTAAAGAATATATACAAACCCTATTGTTGAAAAAATTGGAGGGATATTTGTTTAATTTGGGGAGTAATCTATTATTTAACAGTGGAGAACCGTTGCTATTTCACGGACAACTATATACAAGCGCACATGGTGTTGAATGACACATTACAGACGTCATGTCTATACAAACAATGTTTTCTTTAATGTATTATCTCTGTATAGAGATAATAAATATATTTATATCTATAGTATAAGTATAGATATATATATATATCTATGTAGTATAGATATAAAGATATTTATATTTATTACACATATATTATATATATATATATATATATATATATATATATATATATATATATATATATATATATATATAATTGATATAAATATATAGACAGACAGACAGACAGACAAAAATGTATGTACACAAATTTATTAGCAAAAATGTATGTACAAAAATTTATTAGCATACATACATATTCTTTGTTCATTTATTTATTAGTTAAAATAAGTTCTGAGAAACAACGTGCGCATGGTTTCATTGCACATTGCTCAACCTCTGGTATTTGTCTCCAAAATTCGAAATAATGCCAGCGTACTCTCATCATATCAGTATTAATTCGATCTATTGATCCTCCCTTTATCATAACGAGTGGGGCATCTGCAGTCGCGAAAAAGGGTGAGTCCTTGTCGAAGAGAATGTCTTGTTGTACAAAACTTTTAGGTGCGGCTAAGTGCATAGTATCCCCTTCAAGCATTTGCAAGAAATCGGACCATGCGATTATAGAAGGCGACCATCTAAAGTCATTGAGGATTATTACTTCTGACTCCTCTGCACCCACCCACGCAAAACCACCAGTTGCCGGTTTCACAAAAGCATGGTAAATAGCTTTCAGAGGTGAAATCATGAATGTTTTACCTGAGTTTGCCGGTCCATATATATATATGTTTCGATATTTTGCACGTCCATAGTGAAGTGCTGAGTATTGCGCTAGCATAGACATGCACATTTATTTCATTTCGGTGAAGTATCTGTAGTGCGGCCGCTAGCCATTTCTTTTCACATCCTTCTATACAGTGTTTTTCACCTTCCTCTACTAGTAGTTCTATGCGACTTTTATTCAAGCGTTCTTGTTTCTTTTCAGCATCTTGCAGTTGTGAAGATATAGATAATGCTTCATTTACTACTCTGATCCCTCTATTCGCTATAAATTGTGCAAGATCTTTTTTTCCCTCTTTCTCCTGTTTTGCTGCATAGGCCATTAGATCGAGCCGAGTCTTGATATTATTGTTTCGAATAATAGTGGTTACTTCGTAGACGCTTAGCATTCGTTTTCTTTTCTTCTTTTGCTTCTTCTTGGGGCCACTGTCTTGGCCATCAGCTCGACGAGATGTTGTAGCTGCAGAGGCTGCAGTAGTTCTCGGTTCGTCCTCTAAGCTTGGATGGTCGGGCGATAAAAACGGTGTTGTATCTTCTTTTGTGCAGTAGCGATAAGCACTATAATAGTTACTGTGATTGTTGCTGAAATTGACTTGAATTCCAAACCTTGCATCTAATGTATCACGAACTAGAAGCCATCTACTTCTTTTGTTGAGCTTTAGAGCCATATGGTAGTGATATACTTTGTCGGACAGGTCGTTGTTTGTATCGTTGTGATTATGCTCTTCTTTAGCGACTATAAACTGTACAATACGCGATGTCGTTGATGTACCCCATGCATTACGAACAATATTTGCAAACGATTCACGAGAATGGACTTTTTCGGGATCTGCTCGACTGTATGTAACTAAATAGACCAAACGTTGCGAACGATTCGGCATTGACTCTGCCATGATCACAATGTGAACTTCAAATAGACGTTTTCTGCTCAGTTGTTGTATAATGTTCTTTATGTATAACGCTTTGAAGTATGAGATTTATTTTACAAATGCACAACTTTTATAATGTACCAAACCAGTGACGTGCATCTTTTGCAATATGTGACGTTTGCGCTATTACGTACAAAATGTAGCAATTTTGAGGCGCGTCAATTATAGCATATACGTCAAAAGTAACTTCACATTCGTAGGTATTTACATAAGATGTAGTTGATAAGAAAATCATTGTTTAAAGAGAACGTGGTTATTATTGGATTAACTGTGAAGGTGATGATATCTTTTCTGATAATTACTTCATTCTATTAAGTTAGAGACCTTTTAAAATATTTTTTTGGTGTATCCCCTTGTTACGTTGGCATAATTTCGCACTTAAATATAAGGGTTGCTACGGCAAAATGACATTTCCACTAGTTTTCATGTCGTTAGGGGTCGGATATACACATATTACATATCAATATGTTCCTTTCGAGGCATAGCTTGTAATTAGGAACGCTTCTGACCTCTTACTCGTTTATTTTTAATGAAATTCCACAATATGTCCCTCAGACAATCATTGCCAAAATGTGTTGGCACGATCACATTTCGGACACTTTTTTGTGGGTCTATCATTTTTTTCATTTATGAGGATAAGTTTGTCTACCCCCCTCCCCCAATACAATGTTGCTGTTTTTCATGAAAGAGTACAAGAGTTGGAAATGTTTCCCGCGATTGACAAGGTTCATATACCCCTCCAGCAACATTGACAGGGGGGGGAGGGGGGGTATTACAGATATAGGAACATAACAAAATCAACAATCGTGCCAACAGTTTTGTCAATGATTGTCTGAGACACATATGACTTAAAACGCCATTGACATTGTTGTGGAAATGATATGAAATTTTCAGGACACAAAGTACATAGTGTACCGATTTGAACAGTAGCAAATTTTTTTCCAGAAAGAAGTTAATACTATCATGTGACGTCACTTTTGTTTAAAGTGCTTTAAATGAATGTAAAATTTACATGACAAGACACTTATATGCTCTATATTCGATAACACCCGTGTTCAAAATAAATGTTCTAAGGTAATAAGCAGTCCTTAACACATATATGCTTCGTAGTTGATATATTTATACTATAGCTCGCGCAAAATTGGATAACCATAGTAACGCCCAAAAATGCACGCGCTTAAGGCGTACGCAACAATACACGTCATTGTGAAGATATCAACGTTTGGAGAGGGTGAAAATGGTCTTCAAAGGCAAGATTAATGCCTATAAATGTGCCAGAGCGTATGTTCTGTTTAGAAAAAACACATACTCTCTTTCTGAAATAGCAGAGATGTGTTCTATATCAAAAAGCAGTGTAAGAAGAATTGGTTTAAACAAAATGAAGCGGAATTCAAAACAACCCGACAAGAAAAGTAAGTTGGGAAGAAAGACTAACTTAACTGACAGAGAAAGAAGAATTCTATCCAGGGGAATCAAAAGGATCAGGAAAGAGGACGTAAATTTTACAGTGAAATCTTTAATAGAGTATTGCGGGCTTTCGCAGCGGAAAACAAGCTACCGGACTTACCTCAGAGAAATACAAAGATTAGGGTACAAGAGTTTACAGACAAGAAGAAAGGGACTAATCAGTGAATCTGACAGAAAGAAAAGACTTAAATTTGCAAAAGACAATGTTAAAACATTGAAAACTACACCAAACTATTGGACGGAGGACATGGTATTTTATCTTGACGGAGTTTCTTTTATTCATAAGTACAATCCGAAAGCAAATGCAATGAGTCCTAAAGGGAGGGTTTGGAGAAAAAGAAATGAGGGATTACAAATAACATCTAAGGGTTCGAAGAGTCTAACAGGAGGAAGAAGGCTCCACCTTTTGGTTCTTATTAGTTATAGACAAGGTGCTATTTTTATTGAACAATACCACAAAATGGATGGCGAGTATTTCGCTGACTTTATTACTAGAAATTTTGAAAACATTTTCAAAAAGTTTTCAAAAACCAAAGCCAGAAAATTTGTTATGGACAACGATCCTAGTCAAAATACCTCATTAGCTAAAAAAGCACTAAAAAAATCAAAGGCTACAATGGTGTGTATTCCTGCAAGGTCTCCAGACCTAAATCCGATTGAAAATATTTTTAATTTAGTTAAAAGAAAAATAAATAATGATGCTATAGAGCAAAATATTCTTAAAGAGAATTTTGAAACTTTTAAAGAACGTGTTATTGATACTTTATATTCGTTTGATACAACTGTCATAGACAAAACTATTCAAAGCATTCCCAAAAGACTTGAAGATATTATTAAATCCAAGGGATTAAGAACTAAATATTAGATTTACTACCTTGTATTAGTACATCCATTTTGCCTTTAAAGACCATTTTCACTCTCTTCACTGTCTTATGAAATTGATATTTTCACAATCACATTGTTGTCACGTAATCAGTATTTATATAGTGTGCAGTGTCTTCTGTGCAGAACACGGTACTCCATTGTAAAATCGTAATGATTCACTAAGTGCAACAATAAAAAGAGCTTAGACCTTGATCAATGTTTTATTGATGTTTATTCTAACTATTTCCTACAGAAATTATATTCAAAAAGCCTAACATGCCCATTTTATCAACGGTACTCCACACAAAACTTGTATTAATTGTTTTGAACATGTCTTCATCTTTTTATAAGTGATTCAACGTGGAGTACCGTTGGTTTTGAGTTAAATACTACAATTTGAAATATAAACTAAACGTCAGACAATTAAAGAATATATACAAACCCTATTGTTGAAAAAATTGGAGGGATATTTGTTTAATTTGGGGAGTAATCTATTATTTAACAGTGGAGAACCGTTGCTATTTCACGGACAACTATATACAAGCGCACATGGTGTTGAATGACACATTACAGACGTCATGTCTATACAAACAATGTTTTCTTTAATGTATTATCTCTGTATAGAGATAATAAATATATTTATATCTATAGTATAAGTATAGATATATATATATATCTATGTAGTATAGATATAAAGATATTTATATTTATTACACATATATTATATATATATATATATATATATATATATATATATATATATATATATATATATATATATATATATATATATATATATATATATATATATATATATAATTATAGATATAAATATATAGACAGACAGACAGACAGACAAAAATGTATGTACACAAATTTATTAGCAAAAATGTATGTACAAAAATTTATTAGCATACATACATATTCTTTGTTCATTTATTTATTAGTTAAAATAAGTTCTGAGAAACAACGTGCGCATGGTTTCATTGCACATTGCTCAACCTCTGGTATTTGTCTCCAAAATTCGAAATAATGCCAGCGTACTCTCATCATATCAGTATTAATTCGATCTATTGATCCTCCCTTTATCATAACGAGTGGGGCATCTGCAGTCGCGAAAAAGGGTGAGTCCTTGTCGAAGAGAATGTCTTGTTGTACAAAACTTTTAGGTGCGGCTAAGTGCATAGTATCCCCTTCAAGCATTTGCAAGAAATCGGACCATGCGATTATAGAAGGCGACCATCTAAAGTCATTGAGGATTATTACTTCTGACTCCTCTGCACCCACCCACGCAAAACCACCAGTTGCCGGTTTCACAAAAGCATGGTAAATAGCTTTCAGAGGTGAAATCATGAATGTTTTACCTGAGTTTGCCGGTCCATATATATATATGTTTCGATATTTTGCACGTCCATAGTGAAGTGCTGAGTATTGCGCTAGCATAGACATGCACATTTATTTCATTTCGGTGAAGTATCTGTAGTGCGGCCGCTAGCCATTTCTTTTCACATCCTTCTATACAGTGTTTTTCACCTTCCTCTACTAGTAGTTCTATGCGACTTTTATTCAAGCGTTCTTGTTTCTTTTCAGCATCTTGCAGTTGTGAAGATATAGATAATGCTTCATTTACTACTCTGATCCCTCTATTCGCTATAAATTGTGCAAGATCTTTTTTTCCCTCTTTCTCCTGTTTTGCTGCATAGGCCATTAGATCGAGCCGAGTCTTGATATTATTGTTTCGAATAATAGTGGTTACTTCGTAGACGCTTAGCATTCGTTTTCTTTTCTTCTTTTGCTTCTTCTTGGGGCCACTGTCTTGGCCATCAGCTCGACGAGATGTTGTAGCTGCAGAGGCTGCAGTAGTTCTCGGTTCGTCCTCTAAGCTTGGATGGTCGGGCGATAAAAACGGTGTTGTATCTTCTTTTGTGCAGTAGCGATAAGCACTATAATAGTTACTGTGATTGTTGCTGAAATTGACTTGAATTCCAAACCTTGCATCTAATGTATCACGAACTAGAAGCCATCTACTTCTTTTGTTGAGCTTTAGAGCCATATGGTAGTGATATACTTTGTCGGACAGGTCGTTGTTTGTATCGTTGTGATTATGCTCTTCTTTAGCGACTATAAACTGTACAATACGCGATGTCGTTGATGTACCCCATGCATTACGAACAATATTTGCAAACGATTCACGAGAATGGACTTTTTCGGGATCTGCTCGACTGTATGTAACTAAATAGACCAAACGTTGCGAACGATTCGGCATTGACTCTGCCATGATCACAATGTGAACTTCAAATAGACGTTTTCTGCTCAGTTGTTGTATAATGTTCTTTATGTATAACGCTTTGAAGTATGAGATTTATTTTACAAATGCACAACTTTTATAATGTACCAAACCAGTGACGTGCATCTTTTGCAATATGTGACGTTTGCGCTATTACGTACAAAATGTAGCAATTTTGAGGCGCGTCAATTATAGCATATACGTCAAAAGTAACTTCACATTCGTAGGTATTTACATAAGATGTAGTTGATAAGAAAATCATTGTTTAAAGAGAACGTGGTTATTATTGGATTAACTGTGAAGGTGATGATATCTTTTCTGATAATTACTTCATTCTATTAAGTTAGAGACCTTTTAAAATATTTTTTTGGTGTATCCCCTTGTTACGTTGGCATAATTTCGCACTTAAATATAAGGGTTGCTACGGCAAAATGACATTTCCACTAGTTTTCATGTCGTTAGGGGTCGGATATACACATATTACATATCAATATGTTCCTTTCGAGGCATAGCTTGTAATTAGGAACGCTTCTGACCTCTTACTCGTTTATTTTTAATGAAATTCCACAATATGTCCCTCAGACAATCATTGCCAAAATGTGTTCCAAAATGTGTTGGCACGATCACATTTCGGACACTTTTTTGTGGGTCTATCATTTTTTTCATTTATGGGGATAAGTTTGTCTACCCCCCTCCCCCAATACAATGTTGCTGTTTTTCATGAAAGAGTACAAGAGTTGGAAATGTTTCCCGCGATTGACAAGGTTCATATACCCCTCCAGCAACATTGACAGGGGGAGGGGGGGTATTACAGATATAGGAACATAACAAAATCAACAATCGTGCCAACAGTTTTGTCAATGATTGAATCATTGCCAAAATGTGTTGGCACGATCACATTTCGGACACTTTTTTGTGGGTCTATCATTTTTTTCATTTATGGGGATAAGTTTGTCTACCCCCCTCCCCCAATACAATGTTGCTGTTTTTCATGAAAGAGTACAAGAGTTGGAAATGTTTCCCGCGATTGACAAGGTTCATATACCCCTCCAGCAACATTGACAGGGGGAGGGGGGGTATTACAGATATAGGAACATAACAAAATCAACAATCGTGCCAACAGTTTTGTCAATGATTGTAGCTAGCATTTATAAAGTAGCTGAGAGGAGCGTGCACTAGTCCTAGTAATAAATCCACTGAATAGTGTGGATGGGTAGCGTCGCTCATAGCAAATTTGTAACTGAAGCCGGATAGGACAGTAGCTTTGAAGGCATTCCCTGGACGTGCAATGATAACAAGAATGAAAGAAAACATCTTCGAGGCAGCGGAATCAAACTGCTAATCTACTAATGATCTGTATAAGATAGAACTAAGGAGGGTGGAACTAGCTAGCATTTATTTATAAAGTAGCTGAGAGGGACGTGCACTAGCCCTAGTATTAAATCTACTGAATAGCTCAACTCGGCGCGGGAAAACGATAAACTGAGAAAACACAAAGAACAGTCGTTTGTTACCTTGTTCATCAGCTTCTTCTTGATCATCTTCTTGTTCAGTTTCTTGCTGATCAGCTTCTTGATCAGCTTCTTCTTGAGGCTGGTCTTCAGTCTGTTCATCAGAGGCCTGAGCAAGTTCTTTGCCTTGTTCAGGTGCATCATCATCTGATGCTTGCTCCACAGGAACAGCAGCAGCTAGAACCAGCAGCCCAAAAAGGCACAGCAGAATAAGCTTGTAAGACATCTTGGTAGAGGTGTACCACTTTTAGCAAAGTCTACAACTCCAGTGAAGTTTCTTAACAAACTGTGCCGTATTTATGCATCCTGATGATGCGATTCATTGATCTCATTAAATCATTATTTTGACATTGTTGATCATATTTTTAATAATAGTAAAATAGCTCTTTTGAAAATCACTGAACAATGAATAATTGATAGTTTAATATTGGTCCAATTATCAATAATGACTTACGTTAGTGGTACCAATTATAGTCAAGTGTTGTGAACTAAGTTAAAGCGGAAAAGAAGATTAAAATAGTATCTTTTGTACTGTCTTACTGACGATTCGGACGTCCACCGCGAAAGATTAAAGTTCATAACGTATTATAAAAGCACTAAATTTTACAATACGTATTATAGAGCGCTAACATTATATCCATGAATTAGAATCAAATTACTTCTCTGTAATAGCTATTTATTTTTTAATGACTATTAGTCACTATCAAAGACAAGTAAAGTTGTAATGAGGTTTTGTTTCCCTTTGTATTTGATGTTTCTGGTTGAGTGATACTGACTAAAAAGTCACTAAATAAAAACTTGTAGTTAGTATAACAATTTGTTTATATTTCATGGTTTTAGTTGTTTTGCACTATAGTATAACAGCAAATTCTACGTCGGTCCTGTTTTTGTCAAACTTTCCTTAATGCATGCTTGGATAGAGATCCAACAAGAGACTGGCTAAGACCGAAGACGCCAAAGACAAACTATCCCAAGGCAAAATGTGATTTAAATTTTAAAGATGAAAGGGAATTCTGGGTTTAGTTTACAACTTGTAAAGAACTAATAAAGAATACAAAATTCATTCCCAATCATCGAAATTCCTTTCAGTAATTTTAAGAAAGCCTAAAAATACAACAAGAAAATCATGACAACAATGACAAAAACCCTGCAAATTTCTTAAAGCAGGTTAATAAAATTGGCAAGACTAGAGTCCTGATGTGGACCTGCATGCTCACTAATACTATAATTGTGTACAAGGAGAGCGGTGTGATGAATCAAGCTATTTTCACCAATTATGGGCAAATATCAATGTGTTTAATTAGTTGACTATATGAGTAATGTTCTGCCGGTATCTACGTCAATCAAGTGTAATTAACTAAAGAAGAGAACGCACTGAAACACACTGAAACACGGAGGGCTGGATGAAGGATGACGTCATGACACTCAAAAGATCGCGGGCTCAATATTTCAGGAGCCTTCAACTTGTGAAACTTTCGCTACCATTTTATGGTACTCTACCTCTGATTCGTCCATTTTGACCAAAATGTCAATAAATTAAGTAGTATTAATGAAAACTAGCGAGTAAACTAGTATAGGCTGCGTCGGTGTTTGATATCGAAACGATAGGTAATATAATGAAATTTGTAACACCGTTAAAAATGTTGACTTAACTTTACTGGCGTTTCGAGTTTTTAACGGCCTTCGTCGGAATAAAAGACAAGACAATAAGTAATATTAGCGCATGAGTGATAGTAATTATATGGATATATAACTATATAGTTTCTTTGACAAAGGAATATGCTCTTTTTAAAAATCAGTATGTTACGCCCATCGAGTAAACTATTTTCAACTTTATAAACTACATAAACGAATAATTTTAGACATATCTGGTACTGCTAATTATTTTGAGGTTTTTTGATTGTTATCTGGGATTATTTTTGATGTTACTAGCTCAAAGAGGACAGAATTAAATTATACACCTAATCCAAAAAACGTTGTCGGGTCCGCCGCACAGTCCTCGCGCCAAGACCGTGAAGGAAAACACAGTGAATATTTTGATGAGAGTGATAAAACAAGAAAATAAAAGTAGGCACAACACTATTTCGTTGAAAAAAGTACCACACTAGAGTGTGAACATGCAAATAAATTAATTACTGATTAGATATAACCAATATCTTTCACAGTCTTGGCGCGAGGACTGTGTGGCGGACCAGACAACGTTTTTTGGATTAGGTGTATATTCGCAGATAACTGTACAGCTTTTCGCTCGCGTTAGCTACACGAAATAGAAATATTTCTGTGTAAAAGTGGCTGATTAAGTTTTTGATTCAACAACCTTTGACTTTCCAAAATTACTTATCGAGACAACTCTTTCAGGCTTTTAAAATTATGTGCTATTTTTTACCCGAAACAAAGTGGAGTTTCATAAGCGGTAATTTATTAAAGTCGAGTCCGTGTTTTGTCAGTGCTATATCGATAAAACACAGCCTCTCATTTTATAAATGCTGCATAATAAACTCCATTTTGTTTCAGGTAAAAAAAAAAGGTTAATTCCGTTTCGTTTCCTGTTCAAAAACGATCTTATACTAAAACCAAACTGTTGGAAAATTAAATTGTTCCTCGACTAAAAATTTACATATCATTGTTTATTTCAGAGTTATCAAGGTTGGGTGGATCGTACGTGATGTCCTTCAAATTTTTTTTTATTTTGATCGAGGAACTAGAAGTTATTTCGATGATCGTTGGTTCTCACGGCTCTTTACTAATGACCTAAATCAAGAGAGCAATTCAAAGAACAATTAGCAATATCACCAAGACCACTCATTATATAATTCCGTATTTAACTCGATCTTATTAAATTTTTCTCAATCTCACTGTCCACTTTTTGATCAGAACTACGAACATTGGGGACATAACTTAATAGGCGAGCGGTGAAATATAATTACTTTGAACTGAAGAATATAGCTTTTGATAAAAATTTCCAGTGTTGCTCCAGGTAAGTATCATTTTATTATTCGAAGGGCGCGCTTATTCGAGGGCGGCACTTATTCGAGGGCGGTACTTCAGTCGAGTAAATACTTTAGTTAAAATATCTTAGAGCTGTTTCGTGAAAGACTCTTTTTTAGCCTATTACTCTTTAATGTATCTTAATTCCATTGTGTTATTTTGTTTTGATTTAATTAATAAAATTAGATAATGTTATCACTGCATTTAAAATCTTAGCTTACGGCTGATTTAAAAAGTAACATAGGCCGAACGCAATATTTTCATATTCTATTATTCATATATTATTTCATATTCATATTTGTTTAAATTCATATTTTAATTGATCACTAGATCAAAATTAAAGATTATACAATGACATCAACAAAGGTAGAAAGTTTGAGACAAAAATATCAAATTCTTTAGAAGTTATAAGAATTTAAAAAGTGCGAGAAACACCACAATGAGGCTAGCAAGGAAACAGTTCACTGAACACACACAAATCTCTGCAATTTTGATTCCAAATAGCACTTGAATTATATATTTACAGCAATAAAACTTTCCAAAAATACAAATTTTTGCTTTGTCTTTCTGATGGTGGTCTATACTATATCCGCAGTCTCTGGGGGAAGTCGCCGCGACATCACGCCATGACTACGCTTAGCCTAAAGGCGGTGTTTATATAAGCCTAAATATGTATATCGATAATTTTCTCTGCACTGAAAACGTCGAGTATTAAAATTCAATGAAATAGTCAATAGCTGCGTTTTCACATGCTAGAAAACGGACAAATCGTCTTATGACTGATTTAAGAAGAAGAAGAAGAAGAAGAAGAAGAAGAAGAAGAAGAAGAAGAAGAAGAAGAAGAAGAAGAAGATATAGAAGAAGAAGAAGAAGAAGAAGATGAAGAAGCAGACGAAGAAGAAGAAGAAGAAGCAGAAGAAGAATAAGAATAAGAAGATGAAGAAGCAGACGAAGAAGAAGAAGCAGAAGAAGAAGAAGAAGAAGAAGCAGAAGAAGAAGAAGAAGAAGAAGAAGAAGAAGCAGCAGAAGAAGAAAACGAAGAAGAAGAAAAAGAAGAAGTTCATTTGAAGTTTATTGAAAAAATATATTACATGCTGAATAACGTAATTATTTACAAATAAAAATATCTACGTAACAATGACATATATACATATAAAACTATAGTAACTTACCATATATTACAAATTATTGAAAAAGTACTAAAATCTAATTCTAAAAAAAACTACAGACTAAATCTAAATACTGCTAATTAAAAAGCTGACTCATTTTAGTTATAAAAGAATTGCTGTAAGGTTGAACATACGCTTAATATGTCTGATGTTGTACTTAGCCAAATGCTCAGGCGGTAATAGATCGTGAAGGACATGAAGGGTTACTTAGAATGCCATTAAATAGCTCGTCACATATATATTATCATGGCCGTGTTGATTAATGGTGGTAATATTTATGGAAACTAGCGAGTAAACTAGTATAGGCTGATAATATTTTATGTGTCGTTAACAAGTCGTCTGGTGTGAAAATGAGCCAAATACGAATTGAGACGAAAAGTCGTCTGATTGTTCTGGCTGATTTCAGCTGTGGGTAATCAATAATCCCTAATGAATCATACTGACTAACTGAAGTATTCTAGAAAAAGGTTAATATTAAAGTGCATGATTTGTTGGTTAAGTTTCTGCAATAAAATGCACAAAAATCTTTGAAATTCAGTGTTATAACATGAAGATAGTTTTGAGATGGGCGGGTGTTATACACAGTTAAGGCCCGGACAAATGGTTTCAACATTTGCTTCAACATCCGTTCGATTTTGTTGAATGGCAATGTTTAAACGCTTTTAAACTCTTTAAACATCAATTCATCATCGATTCAACACGTTTCAACATTAATGTTGAAATTGTTTAAAAGAGTTTAAACATTGCCATTCAACAAAAACGAACGGATGTTGAAGCAAAAGAAAACGTTTGCCCGGGCCTTAACAAACATTGATGAAAATAGCACACAAATGTGGCAAATTCCAATAATGACGTCACGCCTATTGGTTCTATAGTGTTTACAATACTTAAAGTAGTCTATACTAACAGTATATTTAACAAATAATTAAGGTTCAATTAAGGTATTTTATTATATAAATTTCGATTAAAAATTGTTCAAAAATCGTTCAAAAAAGTCTGTTTGATTTCGAAAACTTACGACCGTGGTTTATACTCTCATAAACCACGCTTGTTTGGCCAATCAGAGCGCGCGTTAGATCGTCCGCGATATTATGACCAGCGGTCTACTGGCAGTCCAGAATTATCCTCGAATTTCTATCGAAATAAATCAATTTATCAAAACCAAACTACTATAAGTTTGTTTAGAAGTACCAAGCGCTTCTTGTGCAGTTGAGATATTTAAAATTGAAGCGCTCGCTTACGCTCGGCATAATAATTCGAACGAATTAGGTCACAGAAAATTTCAAAAGGACACAGGAAGCCCATGCTATGAACATTGAATTTTGAATTTCCCGCTTAAGAAGCCTTCGGATTCTTTAAACAGCGGTATAACACGTAAAATCACCAGGCTACTAAGCTGTAAACATTGCAATCGACTCGACGATCGAAACAAGCTTCTTTGCAGGATTTATCGGTCATTTTTTATGATATTTTGGTGTAAAATTGAAATTTTTAAAACTAAAAAATCATCACTTTTTACCGTTAATCTGCGTCATTGGTGTATTACTTGAAAAGACTTCTAAAACAGCATTAAAAAGCCCGTAATCTCAGAAGCATTTTAAGAAGGCGGCAAGGATGGATCCATGTAAACTATCGATGGCAGACGATGCTGAACACAAGGTAAATTACACATTTTTCGCTGAAATACAGACTAAAGTAAAGCAATTATTTCTCGATAATGTTATTCCTTCGTGCTGCATATTGAGAAAACTAAATCAAACGTAACTTACATAAATGAATAGAACTTATACTCGAGTTAAAAGTTAGGAGGCGGCACCGATAGTACAATGATATTTAGCAAATATATTAGACATTTTCTTTCTGAGCCCATACATTTATCAGTAATTCTGAGCGGCCATTTTTAAATGCCACAAATCTAACTTTAGCATGCGGTGACGTCACATGTCTTCGATTTCTGGTAATGAATCTATATAATAAAGATAAATAAAAACGCAAATATTTAATCCACGAATCCAACTTTATACTATACCTTTTAGTTTTTATCAGAAACTCATAAGAGGTTGAAACATACCATGCTCTGACATATTCAGATATGCAAATTTGTTTTGATACTATATTTGGTATTTGAAGTAGCTCAAATCAAAGTGGCTGCTTCAAATTCTTGCTAAATTTGGTTGCATTCAAAGGAGATCAGATCAAATATTGAATCGGGAGACTTGATGTTGTATTCCTTAATATTATTTTGAGAGTTTAAAGCAAAAATACCTGAATACTGAACTAGGGGAGGAAATTCAGCCAAACAAATTGAATATTCTGGAGCATTGGCTGCAAACCCATTACGAGTTTCTCGGGTTTTTTCTCATTAGTATAGCTATTAGTTACTATCTAAGACAAGTAAAGTTGCAACGAGGTATTGTTTCTTTTTGTGTTTGATGTTATAAGTTACTAAATTGTAACTTATTTAAAAGAAAAACCAACGCGGGTAATTCGACGTTTCGATGGCATCCTGCTATCATTATCATGAACTTTATTAGGAAATTTGCATTGTCACTGGAACTATTAATTGTTATAATTTTGATGTTATTTCATGTTTTTTCTCAATACTTAAAAACGTATAACTATACTAAATACAAAGGAATATATCAAATCCTATCATTCATCATCATTTAAGTCACCTCAAGTATGGACTTTTAAATACTGTGGATTTTTCCTGTTTGAAATATAATCAAAACCAGTCAGAAATAACAATTTCAAAGCCTAAAGCAGATTTAGGATCAAAGAATAGCTAATTATAAAGCAACATTAAAGTGTTATCAAACCCGTGAATAATATTTTTGCTTAATGCTGTTCTCGATTTAATTAAAACATTTAATTCACGGGTTTGATAACACTTTAATACGGCTTTAGCTATTCCTCGATATTAAATCTACTTAAGACTTTAAATTAATACATTTTGCAAGCATTTAAAAAACTCACAGTACGTTGCAAGCAAAAATTATTATTCCCGGGATTTAATAGCACTTTAATACGACTTTGGCTATCCCTTGGTAGTAAATCTGCTTTAGGCAGTTTGAGATTGTTATTCAGTTTTGACTAGTTTTGATGTTATTTCAAACAGGAAAAAACCACAGTGTATTTAAAAGTCCATACTTGGGGTGACTTGAATGATGATGAATTACACTATATGACACTATACATTATCTTCAACCCATTAGTTTTAACGACTAATATACATATCACTCTCGGATATTATATTATCACTTCAAAATGACATTAATCAATCAAGACATAGTCTATTAACTATGATCAAAATGAACAGCCAAGGTCTCGGGTCAGTGACGAGGACTCTCTTTGTCAAAGCGGTGTTCGGCGCTCCTTTTATGGTTCTCAAGCGAAATTACGATCTTTGATGTCTTTGATGCCTCGTTTTGGTGTTTTCTGATTTTTCAAACTCTTATTGCTTCTTTCAAAATTTAATCGTTTTTTTCTCAAACTTTCACAAGTTATTGTTATGGTGAATGTCTATCATATAATACCTTTCTTCTTCTTAAAACATCAATTTTAAAAATTATGATAAAATTAGTGACAGCCATTTATGAAAGTCGTCTATATACATGTCGACTAATTCTGGGCGAGTTGACCGGATTCCTTCCTCGATCGCTCAAAAGTCAATTTTGCGTGTCTTCGGGCCTTTTTGAGTCATTTTAACCCGGCTTTGTTACTCAAAATAACTTTTAGGGGTTGAAACCAACAACACGAAACGGTTCCTTCGGTTTATACATATATTTTAGGGGTCAATTTCAAAAAAACGACCGCTAATCACCGTATCACTTTTACAAGGGAGAGTGGAAGCAGCATAATAAATACGTGTACATGACTTGAGAGACACAGTCATGTAATAATCACGTTAAGATTGTGTCCTATATATCACCATGGCATGCATGGTGTGGAGAAAGAAAGGAAGCAAGGATGGCACAGTTGGTCAGTGCGCGCGAGAGAGGTCGCTAGTTCGTTTCCCAGTGACCTCACATCCTTGTTTCGACTTCTCTTCTTTCCGTGTAGCTTTAGGTAGCTTTAAATACCCGTAAAACGGAGCACTGATTGAGAGAGGGAAGTAAAATGAGCGCACCGTCGGCTCTCTGGAAGATCAGCTTCGGCTGAAGGGACTTCCGACGTAAAATACTATTCTTTACTAACTTATTTGGCATATTCACTCATTAATTTAGTCAAAGATTCAGATTCAGATTTAATTGTGAAGAACTCATTGTTTATTAGATTTCTTTTCATTGTAAAAGATCAACTTATACATTGATTTCTTTTGGAAATATAAATTGGCAATACAAGTACGTTTAATTTAAAACTGATAGAAAAAAATCTGTCTGTGAAATCGTCTGTGAAAATATAGGAGTAGTTGATTTCTCTTCCACTTTTTTCTCAATCTTACTCGCACCCTTCAGGTCCTGTCCACATGTATCCGGGTATTTTTAAGAACGGTGTTTTTTTTCGTCCCTATTCAAAAAAGATTCGCGTCCACACGTAGCGTATTCAAATTGTATTTGCCCGTCCACACGTACGTATACATGAAAACGCTAGCTTCCATACAATTAATTACGCGCACGCATGACTGGATTGCAGCTCTGACGTCATCGTATTCAAAAAGCTCCGTTTTCGCTGTCCACACGTATACGATAAACCTTCGTTTTCAAACTGATCTCCAGTCTGGAGAGCGTATTGGTGACCGAGAACGCCGTTTGCGTGTAGACGGTAGGCGTAATAGGAGAACAAAATTACCGTCAGTTTTAAAAATACCCGGATACGTGTGGACAGGGCCTCAGACGCTATGAGAACCAGTGGAAGATGAATTATATCAGTGTTTAGTTTCTACCAGAGACTCGGCCATTCTCTGACATCTGACTTGCGACCGTGTTCATAGTATCTAGTAAAATCTCTAAGTGCTTTTGTGCAAAGATCAGTGCAGGGCGAAATCTAATAGTTGTGTCTCCACATCCATCCATTTCAACACCTACAAACAATAATACACAATAAAACCATTCAGTAAAGGTTACATATCGTTACCGAGGTACTCTGCGAACAGAGCCAACTTTCTCCCCCGCCGAAAAGCGAGAGAAAAATGGCTCTGCCGACTCCCGATAATTACCCTGTTGAGCATGCGTGAGGGTGACGTAATATGACGCCATATATAATAAACAAAAGAAACTGACTCAATAATAATATAACTAAGCTTATAGTCGTGTTCAAAACGGTGATAGATTGATAGACATTTTGATACACAAATATAAGTCCTTCTTAGTTTACTGTATTTAAATAAAGTTATTTCTTAAATTCAGTAAATAGTGTCCCCAATTAGTGTCATTTAAGCGCTAGAACGACTAGACACTTTAATACAGTTTATGTATGTAATATGTCCATAGTTAATAGAGGGTTTCTCCAATGTTTTCTCTCTCCCTATCGAAGCTAGCGCTGAGAAGGTTAACTATGGCAAGCTGCTGGCAGAATTATAAATACATGTATATGACTTGAGAGACACAGACACTGAATAATCATGTCAAGATTGTGTTCAGAAGACCTCTGTTTGAGAGCTTGTTGTCTTGTGCATATCATTAACTAATATCCCATCAACCACTTCGGTCTCATCCACTAAAATCCGTGATTAAGAAAACGACAAGTTTCTGTGGGTTTCAGCGAAAAACAGCCACGTTTTTGGGGTTAATCAGAGCGCTCATCAGAATCAAATTCAATCATAATAAAGCAATCAACATAATGTACAGGTGCCGGTTGTACGAATGGTGAATACCGCTATCCACCGGATAAATCCTTATCCAGCGGATAAAATCTATAAAAACCTATGCAAAAACCTTTTATCCGCGGATAACTTTATCCACCCTTCGTACAACCGGCCCCAAGTTATTTTTACTCTGAAGGCTCATCTTACCCTTGTTTCTTGCTGTTGTTAGGAATGTTGTCCTTGTAGCAAGATCGAACATGTCAACAGCACAGAACGTTCCTGCTCCTCGTGACTTAGAGAACAATGCAGGGTATTTATTCTAACAAAACAAAAACAAACAATAGTGACAACACTCCAGTTACACGTTGTACATAAACAAACAATAGTGACAACACTCCAGTTATTTAGCTAATAGCGCTGTACTATTTGACAAAAGGCGCATTTTTGCACAGGCTTAGCCTCAATTTAGTTTAGACTTTAACTTTAATAAAACGAGCGAGCGGGGATTGGGGGCAAGTTGGGAAGGGGAGGAGGGGAGAGGAAAAGTTCCTCCCCTTTTCGCCCCCAATCCCCGCTCGTCCGTGATTTATTTAAATGCTCATTTTTCTCTCGTTTTCCTCGGGGTCTGGAGGGAAAAGAAGGGAGTGATCACAGTCTACAATTTGTTGTAAAGAATATTCACAAATTCCAAGGCAAGCACGAAAAAATGGTATCGCTTAATAATAGAAAACACATTACTCTGGATTGAGGCTATCCCTGTGCAAATGTGCCTCTTCTCAAATAGTACAGCGGTGTTAGATAACACGAAACTGGTCTATTAGTGGACGAATGATATTTTTAAATACTTTTTCATATTTTTGTCTTTGTTTTTTGTTTAATTGTGTGTGTGATAACTGATTTCTTTGTGTTGTTCTTCTGTTGAACTGATCAGTCACCCTTCCTCAGTAAGATGATAAAGATGTCCCCACTAGGGGAGGGTGGTGAACATACCTCTAAATCATTCAACCCTTCTAGAAGTTCTTGTCCAACTTCACCCCTCCCCTACTAAGATTACAGAGATATTCCCACCAGGGGAGGGGTGATGTATATATATATATATATATACCTGTAAATCATTCAACCCTTCTAGAAGTCCTTGTCCAACTTCACCCCTCCCCTACCAAGATAACAGAGATATCCCCACCAGGTGAGGGGTGATGTACATAAATACCTGTAAATCATTCAACCCTTCTAGAAGTTCTTGTCCAACTTCACCCCTCCCCTACTAAGATTACAGAGATAATCCCACCAGGGGAGGGGTGATGTATATATATACCTGTAAATCATTCAACCCCATTTGAAGTTCTTGTCCAATTTGATGAGTCTTCTCAACAAGGTTGTCTTTCTCAATGATTTTCAAAACTTCACGCAATAAAATCAATTTGTTTGGATCACCCATCCATGTATTGAAGATCCTAAATGGCTGGAATGTTAAATTAAACCATATTTGTTAGAACTGTATTGAGATCATTAATATTGACATGATCCCCATCACCATCATGATCATCTGAAATCATCATCATCAACTGACATCATCATCAACTGGACATCATGATCACCATCATCAACTGACATCATCATCACCATCATCAACTGACATCACCATCATGATCACCATCATCTGACATCATCACCATCATGATCACCATCAACTGACATCATCATCACCATCATCAACTGACATCATCATCATCAACTGACATCATCATCATCAACTGACATCATCATCATCAACTGACATCATCATCTGACATCATCACCATCAACTGACATCACCATCATCAACTGACATCATCATCATCACTATCAACTGACATCATCATCATCAACTGACATCATCATCATCACTATCAACTGACATCATCATCATCAACTGACATCATCATCATCAACTGACATCATCATCATCAACTGACATCATCATCATCATCAACTGACATCATCATCATCAACTGACATCATCATCATCACCATCATCAACTGACATCATCATCATCAACTGACATCATCATCATCAACTGACATCATCATCATCAACTGACATCATCATCATCAACTGACATCATCATCATCAACTGACATCATCATCATCAACTGACATCATCACCATCACCATCATCAACTGACATCATCATCATCAACTGACATCACCATCATCAACTGACATCATCATCATCAACTGACATCATCATCATCACCATCATCAACTGACATCATCATCATCAACTGACATCATCATCTGACATCATCACCATCAACTGACATCACCATCATCAACTGACATCATCATCATCACTATCAACTGACATCATCATCATCAACTGACATCATCATCATCAACTGACATCATCATCATCAACTGACATCATCATCATCAACTGACATCATCATCATCAACTGACATCATCATCATCAACTGACATCATCATCATCAACTGACATCATCATCATCAACTGACATCATCATCATCACCATCATCAACTGACATCATCATCATCAACTGACATCACCATCATCAACTGACATCATCATCATCAACTGACATCATCATCATCACCATCATCAACTGACATCATCATCATCAACTGACATCATCATCATCAACTGACATCATCATCATCAACTGACATCATCATCATCACTATCAACTGACATCATGATCACCATCATCAACTGACATCATGATCACCATCATCAACTGACATCATCACCATCATGATCACCATCAACTGACATCATCATCATCATCTGACATCATCACCATCAACTGACATCACCATCATCAACTGACATCATCATCATCACTATCAACTGACATCATCATCATCAACTGACATCATCATCATCAACTGACATCATCATCATCAACTGACATCATCATCATCAACTGACATCATCATCATCAACTGACATCATCATCATCACCATCATCAACTGACATCATCATCATCAACTGACATCATCATCATCAACTGACATCATCATCATCAACTGACATCATCATCATCAACTGACATCATCATCATCAACTGACATCATCATCATCAACTGACATCATCATCATCAACTGACATCATCATCATCAACTGACATCATCATCATCACCATCATCAACTGACATCATCATCATCAACTGACATCACCATCATCACTATCAACTGACATCATCATCATCAACTGACATCATCATCATCACCATCATCAACTGACATCACCATCATCAACTGACATCATCATCATCACCATCATCAACTGACATCATCATCATCAACTGACATCATCATCATCACCATCATCAACTGACATCATCATCATCAACTGACATCATCATCATCAACTGACATCATCATCATCAACTGACATCATCATCATCAACTGACATCATCATCATCAACTGACATCATCATCATCAACTGACATCATCATCATCAACTGACATCATCATCATCAACTGACATCATCATCATCACCATCAACTGTCACCATCATCAACTGTCACCATCATCAACTGACATCATCACCATCAACTGACATCATGATCACCATCACCAACTGACATCATCATCATCAACTGACATCATCATCATCACTATCAACTGACATCATGATCACCATCATCAACTGACATCATGATCACCATCATCAACTGACATCATCACTATCATGATCACCATTATCTGACATCATCACCATCATGATCACCATCAACTGGCATCATCATCATCAACTGACATCATCATCATCATCAACTGACATCATCATCAACTGACATCATCATCATCAACTGACATCATCATCATCATCAACTGACATCATCATCAACTGACATCATCATCATCATCAACTGACATCATCATCATCATCAACTGACATCATCATCATCACCATCAACTGACATCATCATCATCACCATCAACTGACATCATCATCATCACCATCAACTGACATCATCATCATCACCATCAACTGACATCATCATCATCACCATCAACTGACATCATCATCAACTGTCACCATCATCAACTGACATCATCATCAAAATCAACTGACATCATCATCATCACCAGCAACTGACATCATCATCATCACCAGCAACTGACATCATCATCATCACCAGCAACTGACATCATCACCATCAACTGACATCATCATCATCACCATCAACTGACATCATCATCATCACCATCAACTGTCACCATCATAAACTGACATCATCATCATCACCATCAACTGACATCATCATCATCACCATCAACTGTCACCATCATAAACTGACATCATCATCATCACCATCAACTGTCACCATCATAAACTGACATCATCATCAACATCAACTGACATCATCATCATCAACATCATCAAACACAACCATTACTGACTGCATACTACAAGACCCTCTCCGATTGAAGCTACTTACAGCATTTGGCCGAAACTCAGGTTTATGGAAGAACCCGCCTGTTGCCATCTTCTTGGAGAATGTTACCATGTCAGGAATTTCTGGAAGATCCCAGTGTTCATGGGCCCTGGAATGAATGAAGATCTTAATTGTTACAATGAGTGGATAGATGGATGGAAGAATAGATAAATAAATAAATAAATAAATAAATAAATAAATAAATAAATAAATAAATAAATAAATAAATAAATAAATAAATAGATAAATAAATAAATGGATGAATAAATAAATATATAATAAATAAATAAATAAATAAATAAATAAATAAATAAATAAATAAATATATAAATAAATAAATAAATGGATGAATAAATAAATATATAATAAATAAATGAATAAATAAATAAATAAATAAATAAATAAATAGATAAATAAATAAATGGATGAATAAATAAATATATAATAAATAAATGAATAAATAAATAAATAAATAAATAAATAAATGCATGAATAAATAAATGCATGAATAAATAAATAAAACAAATAAACAAACAAATATACAAATGAATGAATATAAGTATGGATGAATGAATGAATAAATGAATACACAAATGACTGAACAAATTAATAAATGAATAAATTGATGTATAAATGAGAAAATGAATAAATAAATGAATAGATGGACGAATTAATGAGTGAATGAATGAATGGAAAAATAAAAAAATAAATGGATGGATGGGTGGAAGATGAATGAGAAAATAAACAAATAAGCAGAAAGAGAGAATACAAATATATTTCATGTGAGATTCTATATTCTATGTCAGTGTATGATTAACAAAGCATACATAAAGACCCTACCAGAATTTCCCAGTTGCACCGCATCCAGTCTGTACTTCATCTACAACAAAGGCTGTTCCATGCTGATGGTAAAACAACATTGTATCATTACAATACTTATAACATTCCTCTCTTTCCTTTGCCAAACCCTTACTGTCCCACTTCCCACATCCCATTCATCCTTCCATTTGTCTTTTTCCTATCATCTCTCCCCTTTTTCCACTTGTTCTTCTTTTTTGTCATTTACCAGTAGTAAATCACTTTTTTCTCAATGTATTTAATAGCCAGAATTGGGGAGAATCAGACTCACTAGGTACATTAAATATTTTAGCACACAACTCTGCTTACATGTTCATTTTTGTGGAAGGAGGAAAACAAGATAACCTGGAGAAAATAACCCTTGTGGCATAGGAAAGAAGAACACATCAAACAAACTCAAATCGCATATAATCCATGTCCTGTTCGAGCAGGGACTCGAACCTGGATCATGGCGTGTGGTAAACCACTACGCCACCCAGGCCAATCCCCTTTTCCTCTTCACAATATCTCAGTATTCTATATTTTTCCTCCATTTTAAAAATATTACCAACCTGTTTACAAATTGCTTGCAGTTTCCTGAAGAACTCTGGTGATGCATGGTTATCACCTGTGAATAGAATGAAGATGATGGTTATGTTGGTGTTGGACACGAATAGTGCAATATCCATGATAATTCAGTCGACAGCAATATAATAATGACAGTGACAATGGTGGTGGTAGTGATCGTGATAGTAATGATATCTCATGGTTATCTCCTGTGAATAGAATGAAGTTGTTTTTTGACAGTAATCTTGGTGTTGGACACGAATACAATATTTATGATAATTCAGCATGATGATGACAGTGACAATGGTGGTGGTAGTGATCGTGACAGTAATAATATCTTATGATAAATATTTGTGACAGTAATTATGATTCTAATGATGAATATGATAGTAAAAGATGATGATGATGATAATGATGGTGATTATGATAATCATAATGTTCCTGACAGTCAAATGTGTGCTAATGAAATTGATGATGACGGCAGGTGAAGATTGATGATAAAGATGATGATAATGATGATGATGATAATGATGATGATGATAATGATGATGATAATGATGATAATGATAGTGATTATGATGATAATGATGATAATTATGATAATAATGATGATGATGATAATGATAATGATAATGATGGTGATTATGATGATCATAATGCTCCTGACAGTCAAATGTGTGCTAATGAAATTGATGATGACGGCAGGTGAAGATTGATAATGATGATGATGATGACCATAATGATATCATAATAATGACATAATTACAAATATCTTTGCATGTGTGTAATAAGAAAAATATGTTTGAAGATGGAGGCGAAACCAGGGTTATACATAGTAAATTTTGATGTTTTCTGGCTTTTATTTATTTAAGTTGAGCTTTCGACCTTTAGCACTAAGGTCTTTGACAGTAGTGAAGAACATATGTTTCTTCTTCACTACTGTCAAAGACCTTAGTGCTTAAGGTTGAAAGCTCAACTTAAATAAATAAAAGCCAGAGAAAATCAAAATTTACTAAGAATAATGGTTAAAAGGTTATAGTATTACCTCCTTCAGCTTGAATAGGCTCAACAATAAGTGCTGCAACATTCTTGCCCTTATCATTCCAGCTTTGGATCATTTCTGAGACAATGTTCAGACACCTTTCTTCCTCCTCAGCATTCTCTCTCTGGTGCTCTTCTAGTGGGTATTTCAGTTTAGGGAATGGAGCAACAGGCCAGTCAAAGCAAGGAATGTCTACTTTGTGGATTGCCTTGGAACGGGTTAGAGTTAGAGCCCCTTCAAAATAAAACAAAACATCCATCAACCAACAGAAATATCTGCCTTGATTCCTCCTTTTTTCTGAGTGAGGTGTGGGATTGCAGAAACATTATGCATAGCCAATACATTTCTTATGACGAATGATTCATCTAATTTGCATAACATTTCTGCAATCCCGCACCTTAGAGCTTTTTTCCTTTGCATTGTCAAATATTCCGGTTCAACACCTGTTCATTTTAAAGAACAACTGTCATTGAGCTGTTGGAAGGGAATTTTGATGAGCCATGAAAGTCTATAAATGTTTTCAATACCTCCTTAATCCATTTATGTGTGGCCTGATAAAGTTTTAATATATATATATATATATATATATAATATATATATATGTCCCCATAAATTGACACTTTTGAAAATGTTTTTCATTAGTATACAAAGCGCTGTTCAAGCTACAGTTCAGTACAGCACAGGTTATTTTCTCTGTTGTTGAACTAGTCAACGAAGAGCCAGAGTGAACTGCTGGTGGATCACTCTGCTGAAATCCTTTTTGGACTGCGTCAATCTCTTTGCCTGGTCCACTGATGTTCCCAACAGCTGTCCGATATTTACCCATGGATTCCTGTAATATCTCCTACTCGGCTTTGAAGCAAACATGACCTTCAGACTTTTGGACTAAAAAACCTAATAACAACTGTATACACTTAATATTAAGGTTTAAGTACTTAGTAAAGTCATGATATATCTTACCTAGTGTTCTCCCATGGAATGCTCCTTCAAATGACATGACAGTGTATGGTGTTGAGCCCGGTAACTAGAGAAAACAACCAGACTGCATGAGACAGAAATTAAGCCATGACATCCATCATTAATCAACACAAATGATGATAATATAAATGATGATGAAGATGACAATGGTGATTACAATGATAGTAATAATTTAGATGAGGATATTAAGATGATGGAAATTATAGTAAGAATAATGCTAATGATGATAGTGATTTTGATGATGGAGATGACAATTGTGATTACAATGATAGTGATAATTATGAAGATAAAGAAATTGTAGTAAGAATAATGCTATCGATGATAGTGATTTTGATGGTGAATATGACAATGAAATCTATATATTTGTTCCATATACCTTGCCTGCCATGCAAGTCTCCATCTCTTCAGGTGTAGGATTCACATCTCCTCTTTCTCTATTCTGTTAGAAACACAGTATACAATCAAAGGCAGTACAGTGTATTCTCAGACACTAATTTGCCAACCATTTTAACCATTGTTTTTTTAATTTTCTTTGTTCTAATAACAATGGTTGGTTTGCAAAACCATAACAATAGCAGTCACTGTATGTCACTGTACGTCCACCTATAGCAGTCACTGTATGTCACTGTACGTCCACCTATAGCAGTCACTGTATGTCACTGTACGTCCACCTATAGCAGTCACTGTATGTCACTGTACGTCCACCTATAGCAGTCACTGTATGTCACTGTACATCTACCAATAGCAGTCACTGTATGTCACTGTAAGTCCACCTATAGCAGTCACTGTATGTCACTGTACGCCCACCAATAGCAGTCACTGTAAGTCCACCTATAGTGCAGTCACTGTATGTCACTGTACGCCCACCAATAGCAGTCACTGTATGTCACTGTACGCCCACCAATAGTAGTCACTGTATGTCACTGTAAGTCCACCTATAGCAGTCACTGTATGTCACTGTACGCCCACCTATAGCAGTCACTGTACGTCTACCAATAGATACATACCCTGTACATGATAAAAGCAGATTTGAGTGCGTTTTCATTAGCACATGTTCCACAGGCCATGGTAGTTACTTCTGATAAACCTTTTGGAGCCACTTTAAGGACTGATTCTCTAATGTTTGAAGGCAGAGTAGTTGGTGGCAACAGACCAAGGGCAGAGCGGTTTGCAATGGACGTCTAGTGTGGGAAACAAACTATATAAGCTTAAACAACTTAAATACATACAATGTATCATTATTCTTTGGGAATTTTGTGATAATCCATTTTAATTTGGGGGTAACAGATATTTATTAAGCCTAATAATTTCTTTGGTAGTCCTAAGTGTACATGCACAATTAGAATTTATGGAAGGAAATTGCTTTTCTTGTATGAATATATTATAACCATGGCAGAAATTAACCTCCTCCACAGGCAACCCTTTCCTTTACCTTTCCCTCTCATAGGATCCCTTTGAGACACAGGGGCCGGTTGTACGAAGGGTGAATAGCGCTATCCACCGGATAAATCCTTATCCAGTGGATAAAATCTATAAAAAACCTTTGCAGTGGATAACTTTTATCCGCGGATAACTTTATCCACCTTTCGTACAACCGGCCCCAGGTCTGAAGAGGAGGCTATAGGCAGAAATCAGATTTAACAACATGTACAGGTGAGCTGTTTCTCAAATCATAAACCAAAGCAATGAGAAAGAATTAACACAATACAATATTTAATATAGGATATGGATAATAATATAAGATATGCATAATAGTAATTTAATAAAAAATTTTTGATAACATTTATATATGTCACCAAATATATTTTTACAATGACATTAATTGATTATTAATTACTATACCGACACAAAAACAACTCTTGATCTAATATATACTTACTATCAACTCAGAATCATTTTTTAGAGCTTCAAGAAGATCTGGATGGTTGTAACCTAGAAAAATAGACTGTTATATGTAATAGCATACAATTGTCTGTAATTGTCTATTAATTATTGTAAGTTATTTTAGCGTAAGGTAGAGTACAAACACTAAAAGTGTGCAATACTTTGTACTATTTACCACTAAATAGTGTTGATTAAACAATAGAGAACAAAAGAATTTGCATAATTTAGCAGTATTTAGTGGTATTTATGTTGCACACTTTTAGTGTTTGTACTCTAGTATTGACATTTAAAATTATTTTGTGTTGTTTCGACTGGTGTTTTGATGATTTAAAATCCAGATATTTGTGACTCTTTATACATTTACAAGTGCCAACATTGTGCTCATCATCTTTAACTCCCTGTTGTATATTGCATACAGATCAGCCACTCATATAATTTGTCATATATATAACTTCTAAAATTCATGAATACTAATTAATGAGAATTTTATAAAAGAAATCATATTTGTGACGTAGGTTATATGTTAGATACAAAATCGTCCTCACTCAGTTTTGCATATTAAGTTTTAACTTGAATTTTCTCGACAAGATTTAGAAACAACAAATTAATGTTGGACTTTAGTACTATACAATATTCACATCCGATCTCTATGCAATATACAACAGCTCGTCTCGACTACCTGTTGTATATCACATACCGATCAGCCACTCATATTGTATATATTACTTATAAAATTCATGAATATATAATGAGCAATTGACAAAAGAATTCAAGTCTGTGACGGAGGTTGTATATCTGATACAGATTTGTCCTGATTTGCATAAGTTTTAACTTGAATTTTCTCGGCCAGATTTATTTTTATTTTGACAATTTTAGTAAAATATCAAATCACTAATGTTGGAGTTTCATAAGTACTATACAATATTCGTGTCCGATCTGTATGAGATATACAGTGGCTCATCTTCGACTCGCCACTGTATATCTTATACAGATCGGCCACTCATATTGTATATAGTACATAAAAGTATATTTCAAAACCTTTACTTTCTTGAGATCTGCTATACAGTGGAACCCCGCATTAAGGCCACCCACTTAATAAGGCCACCCTGTATTGCAGCTAGTTTTTTAGGTCCCAACAAAATGCATGTCCATACATTTGCTATAAAATTTACCTGCTTAATGCGGCCACCCTGTTAATACGGCCACTTTGGGCTGTCCCTTTGATGGCCGGACTAACAGGGTTTCACTGTATATATATTTTCCTCTTACCTAAAGGCATGGATGCAATTTGCTGGTATACGTCTAGCAGGATATTGCCATCAGCATCCACAACATAATTGCCTTTACATTTTTCAAACTCAATGAAATACTTCATGGCCTTTGGTGACTATTCAAACAAGATAAAATCAATGTTAGGCATGAAATGCTGCATAATTAATATTGGGTAACTGCTACAACATACTACATAATTTTTTACCCAATTCAAATCTTTTGGGTATAATAATGTATTATTTATCACATGGAAAAGTTTTGAATTGGGTTAAAATGTACATAATACCAAAATTACTCAACTGTTAGCACCGCCAAAAAAACGATCAATCGCGTTTTGAATTCCGGTTAACTCACATGACCATTTGAGGCACTCCAAATGGTCATGTGACATTATTTTAACGGTATTTTACGTTATTTTGATGTCACATGACCATTTGGAGCGCCCCAAATGGTCACATGAGTTAACCGAAATTCAAAACAAGATTGATCGTTTTTTTGGCGGTGCTAACAGTTGAGTAATTTTGGTAGTATAGCAACGCATTAGTAATTATTACATGAAATTAAGATATTATAACTTAAATTAAATTTGTAATTATATTATAATATAGATTATTTTTTTGCTTACCTGGAAAGCACCAAGCTCTTCAAACAAAGCCTGTATACGGTACAAAATATGTTACTTTTTAGTTGTTAAAGCAATAACGTTGTCTGACTTTTGTAAATAAGTGGGAAAGGAATTAATTAGAAGACAGAAGAAGATCACTTAAGCTGAACTATTTCTTATGTTATTCCTTTCTTACTAATTAAATTACTGTTTTTTTTTTCTTGTGACAACATTCTTGCAATGGTCCAGTTCCATTCAGTGACCACAAATAATAGTTTCAAGTCGAGGTTTGAGTTGATGTACATAGCAAAACTATAATTTATCATGCACAGCAATGTGAACCACAACTTGGAACTATTATTTGTGGTCACTGAAAGGAACTGTGAAAAGCACTATTAGGTGTACGTGGATATAGTAATAAGTAAACAATATTTAGTGAATAAATAAATAAGAACTAACGAATGAATGAATGAATGAATGAATGAATGAATGAATAAACAAACAAACAAATAAATAAATAAATAAATTTTTAAATTATAATAGTTAGTAATGAATGATTAAAAAACTATTAATTGAATAAGAACGCATGGGTGAATAAATGAAAGATTGAATGAATAAATAAATGAACGAATGAATGAATAAATGAATAAATGAGAGAAGAAATAAATCAACACATATATATTAGCCTACATAGCAAGCGTTTCTTTTGGGGGGAACGGGTGAAAGTTGTTTTTTGGTTGTTTTGGGATAGCTGTGTTACCGATAAGACAAGAACAAAAAAACAAGGGTGGGGGGAGAGGGAGAGTAGGGAAGGAAATTTACGCTTGCAAACAAACACCTGTTTTTTGACACCTAAAGTAGATATACAAATTAAAGCTTACACAATTATTTATACTAATTTTACCTGTGATTTTGGCCCAGGAACTGTTGTTTTCATAGATGGTCCATCATATTCATAGTATCTTGGAGTAGTGGTTGAAAGACTTCTTCCACTAATACCCCATAATACTAGAAAGAGAGAAAAAGTTATTCATAAATACTTACTTCAAAAAACAAAATCTTTGCAAACTTAGAACCAGAAAAAAAGTATGCTTTCTCATAGGGTCATTTTGAGGCTTGCAAAGGAAAGAAAGACACTGTAGATTGTTTATATACCATGCAGAGACAAAACTAAAAAATGACGTCCAAAATATAACAAGAGTCCAGTACTTTCACGTGTAACACAGGAATCCCACACTTTTACTCATTTAAAAAAATATTTCAGAGGTCAATAACAGCCAAAGTGTCCATTGAAAATTCAGCATGAACCTTTTTGCCATTTTGGAAGGTTCGAGTTTTATGGGGAGCAAAGATCATTTCAAGGTTTACACATGCACATGCAATTGCAAATAAACCGGTTTTATACCTGTTTACGAAAGATTGATTGGTAAACGATCCGGAGTTCCTTCAAGTGTATCTGATCTACTGTCTGAAATGTTTTTGGGGATGTATAAAATGTATAAACTACATACTATTCTTGAACCCGACGCGTCTGAAATCAGCTAATATCAGCCGACAAAAATAGCCAAAGGGACCTGCCAGGCATGCAATTACACTAGCTATATATAATTAACAATTTTTGCAAACATTTGATATCTAGACATAAAAAGCTGTTCGCATAGAAGAAAGCCGAAGACGGTCAAAGGAATAAACAGACAGTTGTGTAGTGATAAACGTTCAACACTGCAAACACTTAGCTTGTACAAGCACAACATCTTGTACAAGAACACCAGTCGATCAATGAGCGTGTTCATTGATATCGCTTTGATTCGTGCATAAAAAAGTGTTCTTCTCTCCCAGAAATAAACTGAAGCAAAATGAACGAATCTTGACAATCAAATATTAAATGAATATTGTACCTTTGTAAGATGATGCCCTAGAATAATTCAACAACCGAACCGCCATTTTAGACAATGCCGCGACTCCTTAATGAAAACAAAACCGGTTTTGTTTGCTCGATAGACCTTCTGCGAAACTTTGTAGCCGCGCCCGCTCAAAATATGAAAACGAGGCTTATTATGTAAACATCCCTCGCTCGTCGGCTCGCTTTTCGCAAAGTTACAAAGTCTTTCTCGTCGTGTTTTCACAAGTTTTTTAGTCGTATTTTTCAATTTAGAAATCGTTTTCACCTTAATTAGTCTCGTTAATATTACAATTCTAGTTATAGATAGTCGTATTTCAATTTTGAGAAGTTTTCGTGCACTTTTTGAGCTCAGTGAGTGCCAACTACAAGCCGGCGAAAGTCACAATTATGGAGGAGAAAACCGACTCAAAGCCAGGTAAGTCAACATTTTTCGACTAAAATGAGTAACTACATCATTTTTACCGCTTTCTAGGACATAAGGGAAGGACTTTTCGATATTTGATTGGGGAATAGGCAATTCTAAGTTTGCTAGATAATTTTTTGCTGTCCTCAAGTCTTGCACGATATTTATTTACAAACTCACTCGATATACTTTTTGCAGTAGTTGACTTTGCACGATATTTTTTATGTTTTTTATGGGATTTAACACAACCAACCATCAATTTTATAAAAAGTTCCTTCCATAAGTGACATTTACTAGTTTTATTTATGTAATTTTGTTGACATTTGCATGCTTAATTAGCATCGCTACAATATAAATTGAGTATTGTTGACAATTCCCTTTGCAAAATATAACATCGCTACGATATCTGTTGTTGTTAGATATTGATATACATAAAATAACATGACTTTTGTTAAATATTTCATGTAAAGAGGACAATGAAGACCCAAAATTCCTCCTTCCCGGCGATATACCTGGCAGTGAGTTGAAGTTAGCAGAACTCACATCGTACCGAGTAGAGCATTTAAAATTCTGGCTTTCCTGTCGTGGGGATTCATTGAAAAATCTTTCTACTAAAGCTGCCTGTATTCAAAGGTGAAGTTATATTTACTTTTTGTTTCAGTCTAATATTATCCGTTATTTTAATAATAATGAAAACATTTCATTACTACATTTTGCCATTGTATGGAAATAGAGAATATGTATTTGAGGTGCAATTAAGGGTTAATATATTGATATTTTTTATGAGGTTTTATTCACACTTTTCCTCTCTTACAAACCTATAGGATCAATAATTATGTTAAAAACAACATGGAGGAAAAGATAGTCGATCCTACTCCGGGGAAAATATATGAAAGATCAAAAGAAATGAAACAAGAAAAAGTTTGTGAATCTACAACTGATGTCCCTATGAGTTCAATAAATCAGTGCATGAAAGGTATTTTAAATTCATTCACATACTGCCTATTTCTCACTCCTCTTTTTCCTTTTCTCATTTTTTCTTTTTCTCATTCATCTCTTTTTGTACTTGGGCTTTGTATTCATATATTCATTTGTGATAATGCTGGCATTCCCTCAAAACATAATGGATTTTTTTTTTATATCATAAAGTGTAGTGATATTTATACATTTAATTGAATCAATATTTCTATCATTTTTTAAAGGTAATTATTGGAAAACAACTTCTTTGGAATGGTCAAAATGTCTTACAGAGGCACCAATGTTTACAATAAATGAACTGGAGTCTTTCTTTCAAAAATCTGGTAAAACTGGCAAGACTCAAAAAAGAGCTGAGAATCTTCTATATGATAATTTCCTCGACAGTGTAACATGCTGCTATGATACCAAATATTTTTACCTGAGAGCGGTCTGTAGTGCGTCATATACAAAAAGTAATTTTCATCAATTAAGTTGCTCCTTGTCCAAAACAAAGGCAGAAGTCCAGTATGCTTACTGCTCTTGTAAAGCGGGTAAAGGGGGATTTTGCAATCATGTCTATGGTCTCCTTAAATTAATGGCACAGTTTACTTTGGATAAATTAGACAGTATACCATTGCAACTTCCATGTACATCAAGACCCTGTGGCTGGACTGTGCCTCAGGTCAGGAAGATGAATGTTAGAAAAGAGACAGTCATGGAGACAGTGATAAAAAAGCCCAAACTGGGAAAAACAACAAGCGGAATTAAATGCACACTTTATGAGGCAAGATCAGTAGAGGAACAACAAGTGGACTTTGGTGACATTGCTGAAATGAAAGAAAACTTACAAAAACAAAATCCTAATATACCAATGATTAATGCATTGAGAAAGTCAATTCTTTCAGATGAGTGGACCAATACAAAATGTATCTGGATATTCAAGATAATAGATTGCAATTACACAAGACACATCCCACATATTTCCAGATTCAATGTCAGTTAGCTTTAACGGGTGCCGAGTTTTGTGATTTGATAGTGTACACTTTTGTAAGTATTGCAGTAATTAGAATTACTTTTGACCCTCAATTTTGGGAAAATGTAACAGATGTAGTTGGATCAAGATATTTTCAATATATATTACCAAAATTACATTAAAATTTAATTGAAAACATATTATAATTATTAAATAAAATTAAAATTGAGATACTGTATGAATGCATGCTTATAAAAATGTGTTTTATTATATATAGAAAATATGACTTGTTCATCAAAAGCCCATATCTTGTTGCTATATATATCTATTATTTATTTATTTATTTATTTATTTATTTATTTCAGTTATTTATTTATTTATCTATTTATTCATAAATTAATTAATAATTATCTTGTCTTTCAAAGTAATTTAAACATTTGCAATAAATATATCAAGCTAACTGTCATGTCTAGCCTCTGGTTATTACAGTTATAGCTACTACTATTGCATCTGTTTCAATTTACTATAATTGTTAAATAAAATTGTAAAAATATATGTATAGTGAATAAAGATGAATTGAATAATATTTAAGAATTAAAGTCCAATGATGAAGACCGGTTCATTTTCACATGAAAAAAATTGCATATACTTAATATAGTGAATCATGCAATGAAAAATGCCCATCATCTAGATATCCCAAGCAAATTTCTTTCAATAAATTAAACTACATAATATGTATAATACATATGTTAATTACAATAATAAGAGTACAAACATTAAAAGCGTGAAACATAAATAGTACTAAATTGTGATATTTTATGCTAATTATATTGTTTTCTATTGTTTAATTATGTATAGCACTATTTAGTACTAATTAGTAACTACTTGTTTCACGGGTGTAATATTTGTACTAGCTATTATTTACATGCAGTTTATAGTTCATAGTTAAATATAAACTTTTCAATTAATTAAGTACAATATAAGTGTTTATAGTTTCACGAAACTGAGATAATTGGATTCTGGAACATAACAAGAAAGGCACAAGTAGTGAAGATTTGATTAGCTGATCCATGCATAGTAAGTGGTAGTGGTCTGTCGAAGATATGAAAATTTTTTATTCTACTAATGTACCTCTCCACATGAATTCTCAGAGATGATATGCCTTGATTTACAATTACTTGATCAGCAGTAAACTGAGCCCTGTCCTCCAAGAATATGGGGATGTTCAGTTTGACTCCTATTTGATCAAGGAGATCTCTGATGTTGAAACCTTTATCAGCCATTATTTCATCACCTTTGTCCCAAAACTTTTGGTTAAGAATTCCACTTCTTGAAAAGATTTCCCGGTCTGAAACACTACCTGGAAATAGCTCTGACACAAAGGATAATCCTCCTGCTGGGGTGATTCCAATCAATGCTTTATAAGTGTTGTGGTGTTTATAGTCTGAGTAATATACTGATCTTGTGTGAAGGGATTCAGGTGCCTCTACAGCGATCTCGGTGCAATCAACAATTATTCTGGTATCTGGATATTTCTTTTTAAACATGTCTGGCATAGATTTATTCACTTCTTCTCTTGAAGGCCATATTGGTAGAGTACAAAACTTAAGAAAAACATAATTGAGCCAGCTGATAATAATTCTTGTTACTGTGGCATTGTCACAATTAAAAAGCCATCCAAGATGGGTATTTGAAAAACCACACCGTAGTTTGATTAAGAGCAGAAAAAACTGGTCTTCTGCACTCAAAAGTCTAGGTCTTCCACTTCCCTTTTTTTCGGTAGAACCTCTCATTCTTACATTTTCACCTTTTTCCCCAACAGACAAATATATTTGGCAGGTTTTCAGTCTTTCAAAGTCTGTAAATCCTGTATAATGCTGACAAAGCTCATTGTTTTCTTTAATAATGTTTATTCCAAATTCTTTTTTAGTTGACTTTTCTAGTTTGATTTTAGTATCATTCAGTTCTTTTTCAATGTTGTTTATATGGTCATTCATTTCTTTACTTTTCTTTTTTGCCACATTAAACATTTGGTTCACTACTAATAGCGCACAACTTACTAGTGTCTTTGGCTGGTTTGCTGCATTGATTGCATCAACTAGTACAGGACTATCAGCAATTTTTAATTTTTTCTTAGGATGACATTCATGTCTCGTGGTGGGTGGTTTCCTTCGCCTAGTATCTGGACATGGCTGACCAGCTTTAAGGGGAGCAACACCATCTTTTTAACGCCAGTGCTTTCCTCCAGGAACCTTCAAAACATCCTCTCTTTTAAAATGTTCATTACACACTTTTGTGTTTTGTGTGAGAACAAAACCATCTTTTCCCTCCATTTTGCCCATTCGGTTGCACCATACATTTTTTGCAGGGCTGGCTAAGGGGACTTTGAAAAAGTGAAAATTTGTTCTTTGCCCATCTTTAGTATATGAGCGATTTTTGCAGTTAAAGTAGCAACACTGAAACCCCTGTGTCCTTGGCTTTAGATTTTCTTTGTTTGTTTCTAGAAACAAAAAGTTATAGGAAAACACAAATAAATAAACATTGCTTCGTTCACAAATAGAATAACTTATCATTCGTTTGAAATGTAATTAATATCACTAAATTATTTAATACATGTTTTTTACTTAATCAATCAACAGTATGACGACTCAATGGCTGCTTTTTCGTGTAACAATACTCAATTTATATTGTAGCGATGCTAATTAAGCATGCAAATGTCAACAAAATTACATAAATAAAACTAGTAAATGTCACTTATGGAAGGAACTTTTTATAAAATTGATGGTTGGTTGTGTTAAATCCCATAAAAAACATAAAAAATATCGTGCAAAGTCAACTACTGCAAAAAGTATATCGAGTGAGTTTGTAAATAAATATCGTGCAAGACTTGAGGACAGCAAAAAATTATCTAGCAAACTTAGAATTGCCTATTCCCCAATCAAATATCGAAAAGTCCTTCCCTTATGTCCTAGAAAGCGGTAAAAATGATGTAGTTACTCATTTTAGTCGAAAAATGTTGACTTACCTGGCTTTGAGTCGGTTTTCTCCTCCATAATTGTGACTTTCGCCGGCTTGTAGTTGGCACTCACTGAGCTCAAAAAGTGCACGAAAACTTCTCAAAATTGAAATACGACTATCTATAACTAGAATTGTAATATTAACGAGACTAATTAAGGTGAAAACGATTTCTAAATTGAAAAATACGACTAAAAAACTTGTGAAAACACGACGAGAAAGACTTTGTAACTTTGCGAAAAGCGAGCCGACGAGCGAGGGATGTTTACATAATAAGCCTCGTTTTCATATTTTGAGCGGGCGCGGCTACAAAGTTTCGCAGAAGGTCTATGCGGGATGCTAATAAGCATCAGGGGGAGGTGGGGGGAGGTGGGGGGAGGTGGGGGGACTACTCCCCATGTTACCTATACGGGGAAAGTGGCAGCTACATGCCCGCCACTTACCGCCAAGTTGCAACTAGTTGCATAGTTGCAAATACAGGGTGGTTTTTATCGTTTTTTCTCTATTACCTTGTCTACTAAAACTGCAGGGAGTTGAGTACCAAAAAAAACCCAACATCCCTCCCCAAGAAACTGAGAGGGGACCCATCGGGAGTATGCCTGTTGTACTTCAGAAAATATTCTCTATTTCTATGAGGAAAGCTCTTTTACATCGACTAGAACTTTTTGTAGGGTCTTAATGTTTCTATGGCTACACTCGCATGCATGATATTTCATCACGTACTCAAGTGCTTTATAGTACACGTTCTCAGGAGTAGAGTGTCAAATAATTAGCGTTTTAATATACGTGACGTTAAAGAACGTCTGCGTAGAAGACCACTGGTATATTTAATACTTCATTTCACTAATATTATTGTTTTACCTGCTCTAAATTAAAACATATGGATTGCCACTTATATTTAGATCAAGATAAAATTTTGCCAGTAAGTGACTGATTAAATTGTTTTAAAAATCTCTCTGGATTTTAAATAGATAGAGGTTGTTTGATCCTACAACAGGCCACTATATTATGACGCTATCCTAAAATGACAATAAAAAATAAATCCTATACAAAACTAGCTTTTTGGACGTCAATTTTGATTTGTCTGTTTTGATCTACGATAATCCTGCGGGTTAATTATTTTCATGATGGGGTTCCTGTGGTGATGTTGTACATTCCATCCATGGGGCTCAATGTGATATTTCTGAACTTCATAATGGCTTGTGCAGCAATAACAACTTTATTGGCCATTTTTGTGGTAGGATTGTTCTCCACACGTGCTGAAGGAATTGTTAAAACCGATAGACCGATAATAGGTTAGTTGGTGGATAGAATTATAGCTACAAACTTCAATGAACTTTGTAGTACAAGCGCGGAAGCTGAATAAATGCTCGACTCGACATGTATATTAAACATTTAAGAAGCTTGGTTAATAATCATCGAACCTGAAATACTTTCTCTTAAAGTTTGTGTTTTAGATGTTTTTATATATATATACATATATATATTTGTTTGCAGCTTAAATGGAAAATATTTTTAACAAAAGATATATACTTTAAGTAAGCTAGTTTCTTTAACCAATGTTAACTGTATGTGGAACTGTTTCGGTTTCTGATCCTGCAAATTGTTACAACTGTTACAGCAAGTTGTTTTATCTTGATCGATCCAATAGTTAGATCTTATATCTAATTCCAAATATATAGTGTGAATTTTTTTGAAATATTTGTGAGAGTATATTAGTGTATGTGTTAATTATTATACTTGTTGTGTGTGTGTGTGTGTGTTTTTGCAGGGTCAGCAAATGTGTCAGATATAAGCTGATATCCGCTGAAATCAATTAAGTTAAATGCAATAGACCTTGTCACAGTTCTGTTCAGTGACCACGATCAATAATAGTTCCAAGTCAAGGTTCACAGGAGTTGCCACACATAGCAATTAAACTATTATATTTATCATAAGCACGCAGCAACTCCAACCTAAATTTGGAACAAAAAAGAAACAAATTGTTCATAGTATAATTTACTATTTGTGCCTTTACAAGGTGTGTTGGCTGAAACAACCCATGGAAAAGCATCAACCTATGGTGATTTCTACATCGCAGCGTCATATATCAAGTTTATTGAATCTGCTGGTGGCAGAGTTGTACCCATTTTGTATCCTTACAAACAAAACCATGCATTTAGGGACTGGTCATAAAGTATAGGTGGGGGGGGGGAGGGGCGGAAAACATGGTGGGGTGGGCCATAGTGTTTGAGCATGAAAAAGGGGGTGGGCCATGAAAAATTAAATAATACACTGGGGGTAATTGTGGTGCATTTTATAGGGGTGGGCTACATGTAACTATGCATAGACTAAAGGGTGGGTCAATAAGAGTCATTCCTTGGGAATTCTGAATTTTCCAGTCCCTTACTATGTCATATATATCCTATTACTTTATTACACAGTAGATTACAAAGAATTAAAATAAACAGATATAGCAAAACAGCAACAGTAAACCTAAATACATATAAAATTGTGCCAACCTAATTAAATTAAATTAATTTAAAATAATTAACAAAATTATTAACAGGGGAACTTGAAAATATATGCAAGTGCTCTGATAGCCTCCGTTGCAGATGTCTTATGGTGTTAAAAGGGCTGCAATGGAGGCTGGTACTGCTCTGAGTTCAGGATTGTAAATATAAATATTTTAGAATTATGGTAAATGCATGTAGTTCCTATAAATTACATGTAGTTGTAATAAAATATTTCTTTAACAGCCTGTATTAGTCCAAATGCCACTACAGATGACATACACAAAATATTCAAATACATTAATGGGTAAGATTCATGACGCTGCATGTATAGTTTTGTTAGAACAATATTTTAGGCAACATGAGGGACTGTTCATTATTTATGAGGAGGGGGGCTGGAACAATAGTAGGGGGGGGGGGCAAGAAAGTTTGAGGATCTTTTTTTTTTTTGGGGGGGGGGGTTGTTAGATTTTCAAGATAATCTGATGGGGGGAGGGGGGTCACAGAAGTTTTCTCAATTTGTGGACTCAAAATGTTATTGAAGAGCTTTTTTTGGAATCAAAAACGTCACAATCAGAAAACCCATCTGGGTGGATTTTCATAAGGAATTCCTTCCTTAACAAATGGATGTATGTATGTGTGTGTGTTGGGGGGATGGGGAAGGGGGGGGGGGGATAAAAAAAAAGTTTCACTCCTATTATGGGGGGGACAAAAAAGTTTTGATGCATTTTGAGGGGGATACAAAACGTTTTTACCAATCCCTTTTCCCATTTACCGCCCCCCCTCCCCATAAATAATGAACATTCTCTTAAAGTGCATGGATTCAAATCTGGAGAATTGGTAAAGCAGGGCTTGCAATAGCCAAACCTATGAAGAAATTACAATTTCGTCTATTTCGTTTAATTGCTGCTCGATCTAGCACCGAACATGCATACTTTAATCAGGAGAGCTGCCCATACTGAAATTTTTATATGGGGCATATATGGGCCATATATGGATTCTATATGGAAGGTTATATGGCTAAAGTAGGGATTTTATATGGATTTTATATGGCCATATATTATCCATATTACCATTAGCCTGCGTTGCCGGCGGTCTGCGGTTTCGGGAGAAATGATATAACCAATTAATAAATAATATGGAAATTATATGGATTATATGGATATTATATGTTTTTATATGGATTTCATATGGAATTATATATGCCAATATATGGATTTCGTCGAAATCCATATAAACTTATATTATCCTGTCAAACCTATTCGCTCAAAAACGAAGGTTAATCACAAATGGCTGATAGTATCATATGGCAGATAACTGATAATTGATCATTGGAGATATTTTCTTATCATAATTCTTGATTGTGGACATATATATGTTCATAATATCATTTTTCTTCTATCATAGAGCTCTTTTTCCAGGTGGGGGAGTGAGTCTCACTAAATCTGGATATGCCAAGAATGGACAGCTATTATATGATCTGTCTGCCAAGGTAATGTATGCATGGATGGACTGACAAGACAGTTCTTTTAGTAATTGCATCAATGTGCATGGGATGTTTTAATTTCATATAGCAATTAATCCAGTTTCTTTGACAAGTAAGTAAAGTACGCCCTTCATGATATTTTGCAAATCTGTTGTACATGAGGTGTATAATAAGTGTACTTAATATTTTTTGATGTCGATCTCTCCTATTTGTGAGATATGAACATTTGAAAACTGAAAATGCAAATGAGGTGACATCATCCCAGGAAAAATATCATGAAAGGCATCAGGTGCACTTTAAGTTGTTGGTCATAATCAGAGGAAACCTAGCTTAAAAGCTCTGATTTTTCATTAGCTTCTACTATCAAGGTAGAGGTGGTAGTCATGCACTCCTCTCCCAACTTCACCCCAGCATTTATTCTTTTGGGTGAAAGGTGAAGCTTCTTGCCCAATGACACAATGTTGTCCCCTGGGCCAGGAATCAAACACAGGCCTGTCGACCCATGATCCCATCCATTGACAGCTCAGCCAACATGTCAAGTAATTGACATCCTTTGACAATAGAAGCCAAATAGTTTTTAAAATCCTCATTTACATAATTAACAGGCATATGATGAAGGCGTGACATTTCCGATTTGGGCTTCCTGTCTTGGATTTGAGTTGGTGAATGTCATTACAAGTGATAACAAGGTTGTCTTTTCTCATTTGGATGCTGAAAATCTACCATCTCCTTTGAATTTTGAGGAAGGTAAGTCCTTCAATTAAAGGCTGTACAACTAGACCAAGTCTGGTTCACTATGGCAAGGGGATATAATTAGTGTCATGCTGACAACAACAATCACCCCTTACCCCAACATTTTGCCTATTTACACTTGATTTGTTGTCCTCTTACTGTTCTCCTATTCCCTAGCCCTCGTGGCCCCACTCAGTAGACCCTGGGTTTTCATGGAGAAGTTGTAGCAAGCATCACATCCAGACATTTCTTCGGGTTAAGGTGCCAATTTTGTTATGCAATAGGAATTTATGTACAAAATTAAAAAATAAGCACCTCTAAGAACCGATCACAAAGTACTGCTCAGATCCAGCTGGTAGATGGGGGATGGGGTAGGAGGTCCAAACATGATATATTGTGCACTAAAAAATGAAAAGAAAGTCCAGATATGATGCAGGCTATATATATATATATATATATACAAAGTTGGTACACACAATCTTTCAGGTATTGACATTGACAGTCAATAATTGAATGTAGGTTTCAAGGAAAGTAGGATGTTTGCTAATGCACCAGATGACATGATCAAGTCTGTACAGCAATCCAGTATCACCATGAATAACCATCATTGGGGCGTAACACCTGAGGTAAGCTGTATGATATTAGAGATACATGAGAAAAATATCATAAAAATTATGCCCTTGGCAGGAATTGAACCCCACGGTTTCGGCTTTCTAGTCTGACGTGGACTTGTTACCACCACACCATAAGGACCAACCACGCTGGATATACGCAGCTGGACAATGTAGTATAGAGCAACTGTGCGTTTCCGTTTACAGTGTTCAAATTTACCATAAGAGATTCAAAATATCGCCCTGGGAGCCCCCACAGTTGCTCTTTACTACATTGTCCGGCTGTTTATCCAGCTTGGTTGGTCCTTATGGTGTAGTGGTAACAAGTTGGACTCAAAAGCCGAAACTGTGGGGTTCAATTCCCGCTAAGGGCATATGATATTTTTCTCATGTATCTGTATTTCACTTATACACCAAATGCATTTCAATTCTGTATGATATTATATGAGTCGATAGTTGTGATAAGCCTCTTCTCTAGCTCTCACTACTGGGGTCAAGCTTGGGCATGAGTATTATGTGGGTTGAGCTTGTATGATGTGCAAATTGTTCTTTCCCTAAATGCAAGGATTTTTCTCAGGATCATATATGACTTGGAAAGTAAACAAGCTAAAACTATTTCTTTAATTAATTTTAAACAAATCATGCAAAGAAATTGACACATTTGCTGTTGTTTTTATAATTTATTATAATAGTTTTTTTTTCCCTAGAATTTTCATGGAAACAACAATCTTTCTTCCTTTTACAACATCATTTCCACAAACAAAGACAGGGAGGGCAAAGTATATGTATCAACTATTGAAGGTAAGTCAAGATAACAAAACATCTTCTAAACCTTTCAAAGAATGTTTGTTATATGACATTTTCTTTTTATATTTTTTTGAAAATGGTCACTTAATGCAAAAGGCTTATTACAGTGTAATTATAGAACTAGAAATGGTAACCAGATAATGGTGATTATTATGATAGAGATTTTGATAGGATAATGGTGTTTCTAGTAATAATGTTTCTGATGATGACAAACCATTAATAGGTAAAAAGTACCCCATATATGGTGTTCAGTGGCATCCAGAAAAGAACCAGTTTGAATGGTCACCTAAAGAAAGAATTCCACATTCTGCTGAGGCTGTTCAGTTAGGGCAGTATATTGCAAACTTCTTTATGAGTCAAGGTGAGCCATTTCTCTATCCATATTACAGTGTGATGTTATGCAATGCAAGGTGGACTGTTTGGTGGATCACTAACCTGCCTTAGAGGGATGTTAAAATACCACTGGGGACATAACATTTATTTATTTATTTATTGACAATATTTATACAGAGGTGCCCAGTTCAGCATAAGCTGGTTTGAATGGGGCTCTGTTTAAAATAAACTTACAGACATAAAAATACAGTAACTACTATCAATCCCCACAATTGTAAGTTGCCAGCATTCTGAATGATTTAATTGTAAAGTGCTTTGAGACGTATGTAAAATGCACTATATAAGCACCACATTGTATTACATTACAAATAGCAAATTAAATAAACAAACAAACAAACAAACAGGTATGCAGACAACCAAACAAACTGACAGAAATGCAGGCAAACAAACAAACAGGCCTGCAGACAACCAAACAAACTGACAGAAATGCAGGCAAACAAACAAACTGACAGAAATGCAGGCAAACAACAAACTGACAGAAATGCAGGCAAACAAACAAACTGACAGAAATGCAGGCAAACAAACAAACTGACAGAAATGCAGACAACCAAACAAACTGACAGAAATGCAGGCAAACAACAAACTGACAGAAATGCAGGCAAACAAACAAACTGACAGAAATGCAGGCAAACAAACAAACAGGTATGTAGGCAAACAAACAAACTGACAGAAATGCAGGCAAACAAACAAACTGACAGAAATGTAGACAACCAAACAAACAAACAGGTATGTAGGCAAACAAACAAACTGACAGAAATGCAGGCAAACAAACAAAGAGACAAACAAAAAGACAGAAAGACAAACAGACATTAATTTAAACAAACTGACAGACATACAAAAAACAAGCAAACAGAAAGGCAAATTGTACTTGTTTCTACTGGCTACAATACTACCGACCATAATAAATCATTTATTTTTATGTTTGATAAATTGTTTATCTTTCAGCTCGTTTGAATGACCATAAGTTTCCTAGTCCTGAGGAAGAGGCTGCAGCATTGATATACAACTACAATCCTACGTACACTGGCAGTTTCTCCAACTTTACACAGTGTTACTACTTTTAAATGTAGCATCAGGCACAACACTGTTGATTCATGGGAAGGCTCTAGCACCTCCCTACTTTGTAAAACATTGCTTCCTCCCTTGGATTCATGGGAATGCTCTAGCACCTCCCTATTTTATAAAACATTGCTTTCTCCCTTGGATTCATGGGAAGGCTCTAGCACCTCCCTATTTTATAATTTTATAAAACAATTCTCCCTTCCTTGAAAGTACCCACTTTGAAGTATGTTATTGTCTTGCCTAATGTTTGAGAATAATATAACGAAATCTCATTGATTGAATTAATAGGCAGAATTTTAGAAGTTAATTCATGTTCACTGGAATACAATTAATGAAAGATGTCTGTGAAAGTATTAAAGGTGGTTGGGCTATTTTTGCACTTGTAGGATTCTAAGGTTTGCGACAACTCTAAAATTTACTTGACAAAGTAAATTTCTGTTGATTTTGAATATGAATATCTTTTTTATCTTGAGACTGTTATTCTTTTCTTTACATCAGTTTCAAATGTAGTCACATAAACATTTAAAGTGCATATGACATGAAATTGTTTGTGTTCGTTAATCTAGAAGAAGGATAGGTGCTTAATACGATTCCAATATCGAAATCACGATTAAAAGAACCAAGAACCATTTTATATGGTGGTATAGGGGAAGCGTTGCAAACAAAATGACGTCACAAGGCCTAGTCACATGTTCATTTGGTCGTGCACTGAAGGCATTTTTCAAAGCATATAGCATGATTAATGAAAACATATTTGTAAGCGCTATTTTCGTTTTGAAATTGTGCTATATGCCTTGAAAAATGACCATTGACTATAAGCCTTGTGACATTATTTTGTTTTCAAGGTAACCCTATACCGCTGTACAAAAATGGTGCTTGGTTCTGTTAATCATGATTTCAATATCGGAGTCATGTTCAGCACCTATCTTATTTCTAGAAACAACCACGAAAAAATTCATGTCATATGTGATTCAAAGTGAATCATCTTAGAAAATGATTTATTAATAATGTACAAAATCAACTTACAAATTGTGTGAAATCTATTTTTTAAATAAAATAATAAAACAACACGCTTGTGTTATCTTTTCAAAAATGTTTAATGACATATTGTTCAAGTCTAATATATATATTTAGTCAGTAATTTGATTTATTTTTATTTGAAGCAACATACAGTTGATTTATGAAAATATGTGAATGCATATATTTATAATTATTGCAAATTATTAACATAATATTTGGATTTTACAACTTATTACCCTCAGTAAGTTTCTGGATCACAGCTGAGAGCAAGCATTAAGTCATTTCAATAAACCAGGGCACCTCTAAGACTTAATAATCAAAATTAGCTATGTGCTATTTTCAAGTTGTAAACCTTACTCAAATCACCTTAAGTAAGTGGTTAAACTGTGCAATTTGTGTGTGTGTGTGTAGCTGGAGGAGTGATACACAATGCATTAATGGCATTGAAAGTTGCTTAGCTCCATTGCAAAAGTAGAACTGGACTCTACTTTGTTCTTAAACATCTTTCTTTACCTTGTGGTTGGGTCTTGTGAAATTCAATGGCTAGCAATAAAAGTTACTAAATATCTAAAGAACTTGGAATTTGAAGTACTCTTGCTAAAATAGATACTTGATAACAGCTCCAAATACTGATAGCAAGATTTAGCAGTAAAGAGATGGACCAGGTTTATTGAAATGACGATAGACAAGGTAATATATTCTCAAAAGCAGAAGAAATTGATATTGCCAAAATGCCAATGCATCCAGTCAATCATACAAATATAGTTACTGATTTTGACATTTTTACCCGACTGTGTAATATTTAATAACTAAAAAAATCCTGTTCTATTACAATAAAGAAGGAGTTTTATATAAGACATTTTGGTTAAAAAAATGAAAAATACCTTAAGTTGGTACAAATTTATTTGTTTTTTGTTGAAGGGTTGTCAATTATTCTTGTTAGAAATGTTTTGACATTTCAAACGCTTCATTCTTCGTCATTCTACAAAAACATCTTACAGTGCAACTCGCCATACCGTAGTCACTTACAAAAACCTTTGATGAAGTTTTGACATTATTTTGACATTTTTCCATTTCAATGGACTAATCAGGTACAAGTTTATTTGACAGGTGGAGAGTTTAGAAACTTTGATGTCTGTAATTGGTCCGATTGAGATGAAAAAATGTCAAAATAATGTCAAAAATTCATCAAAAGTTTTTGAAAGTGACTACAGTGCGGCGAGTCACACAGTAACATTTCTAAAAACAATCAATGTCATCCCCTTCTTCAACATTTGGACAATATATATCTTGTCTGATTACAAGTTTTATATTTTGACTTTACTTGTCTTTGATAGTGACTGATAGCTAAGAACTATTACTAAGTTAAACTGTAGCAATTTAGTTCTAGTTTCATAGATATAGTGTTTATGCTCGAATATGTATGTGTGATCATCCCATTGAAGTAGTTTCAAAATGAAGTTGTTTCTATTCAACAAATTAAGTATATGTGGGTATTATTATCACATTTATCCAACCAGTGCGCTGATTTACTTTAAAAAGTTTGCAGCGTTACAATCTAATTCACAGAATTCAAATATTTCAAAGTTCTTTTCTAAAAAAAGGAATAATAATACACAGTTTCCTGATATTTAAAAAAATCCAATTTAGCCATGTGAGAAGCAATTTTTCTTGATCTATTCGACACGACATAGGTTGGAATTCTTGAACCATTGCATTAACTGATCCCTGTGATAAAACCACACCGAAATGATCCACTGTCTTAAATGAATGTCTAAACTGTTACAGTGGGAATCGAAAAACTGTGGTCACCCAGAAATATCTTAGAAATTGTTTATTGTCCGTTGAACAACTCTAACTACAAAACCTTTATCATACTACACATCAGTCAAACTCCTTGTGATGATATACAATGGAATCTTGTTAATCCGGCCACTGAAGGGACAGCCCAAAGTGACAGTATTAAGCAGGTAAATTTTATAGAAAATGTATGGGCATGCATTTTGTTGGGACATAAAAAATGGTTTTTGAGTTGTTCAACGAATAATAAACGATTTCTAAAGTATTATTCTAGGTGCCCACGGTTTTTAGATTCGCACTATAGTTATACCACTTGTATATAAGTAATGTTCACATATTGGAGATTAGTGGGTTGATTATTGTACTAATTCCTTGGTGTATTTCTTGCAGTAATTTGTGTCTATCTAGACACATGATTCACTAACCACCATGTTGCCTTTGTTCTTTTTACTTTCTTGTTCGTTTGCAGCATTAAGTGCATCAACCGATGAACTTAATTTGGTATTACCTAGAAATAAATAAATAGATAAATAAATGAGTGAATGAATAAACAAAGAAAATAAATGGTTAAAAATTTAAATGAATAAATAAATAAATGAAAAAAAAAAATGAAAAAATATCAAATAAATAAAAATTTAATTACGGTAATTAAAGAAATAAACAATGAAAATAGATGAATGGTTAAAATTCTTAAAATTAATGAACGAACAAATAAACAATAATAAAATAATAAAAAATAAATGAAAAATTAATAATATTAAATAAATGAAAAACATTTCATTAAATAAATAAATAAATCACCACCATCAGTATTCTCATAATTACCAACACCACAATAACATCAACATCTTTATTATCTCCACCACAATCATCATCATCATAAATATAAAGTATTCTCATAATCGCCAACACAACAATAACATCACCATCTTCATTCACCATCATCACCACCATCATCAGTATTATCATCATAATAAATATAAAGTCTTCTCACACTCACCAACCAATATAACATCAACATCATCCCCACCACCATCATCATCATCATTAATTATCATAATAATAAAGTAACATAAAGTACACTACCTACTTGGTGGAGTGTCATCATCTAGTTCTTCACGAGAACTTCCTAACAATTCTGTCGAGATCTGTGGAATCTTTCTTGTCCAATGATCTGAGCTTGCCGATGATTCTGATGCAGACGATGAACAAGGATTACGACGGACATAAAACAAGAGATAAGCAGAACTTGATATCACTTTATCAGGAATCATCTTCTCAACTCTTGTGTCGTCATAGAGATACCACTGCAAGTCAGTAGGGTTCTTGCAGTAAGCTGTGTAATGTCCACCTGACATTGTTCCCATGTGGTTACAGACAGCGTAGAGGTCATAGCAGTTTTCTTCAGTGCTTGATAATGAATTATGTCTGTTTCTTCTCCAGCTTGGAAATGACGGGAGGGTGTGGCTATCAGATGCCAGTTTATTAGGGCGTGGCTCAAGATGCGGCGTCATATCCAGGTCGGAAATTGGGAAATGAACAAAGGTGTTGAGTTTTGTTCTGCCGCTAGGAGTCTGAAAATAATAGACAATGTATTTTAGATGGTTTGTTTTTTTTCAAATAAAAATATGAAAACAGCTGAAAATCTTCAGGAATGTGACAAAAGTATCAGAGAAAACCCCATTATTGTACAGACCTGTCTGAAGCGTTTGAGATGTACAACCAAGACTTCAGGCAAAGACCACAGACTGAGTCTCTTAACAGTTCCTTGTTGTCTTGATTTACACTTGGGACACAACCAGGCATCTTCTTCTCCCAGCTATAAACCAAACAATGGAATATGAACAAATAGTCCCCTTGACAGTTCCTACTGTATCATTTAACACTTATTTACTGGAGCCGAGGGAAACAGTATGCTTTGTGGTCCAGAGACTGCTGATGTTTCCTGAAGCAAAGCCGAGGGAAACATCGGCAGTCAAGGGACCACAAAACATACTGCTTTTTGTAAATAAGTGCTTTATTATCATATCAAGTGTCAAAGAGAGCAAAACAAGTAAAGAAATGAAGTGTTTTTATTGAAGCTTCTAGGAACAGGTTTCCATTTAAATTGGTACTTATGCAAATTGTGTTGATGTGTGCTAAACACACAGATCAACCAATCAGAGTATATTATTTCTGAAGTGAACTTCTCTGATTGGTTGATCTGTGTATTTAGCACACCAACAAAATTTGTATAAGTACAGATTGAAATGGGAAAGTACAGATTGAAATGGGAAAGTACAGATTGAAATGGGAAAGTACAGATTGAAATGGGAAAGTACAGATTGAAATGGGAAAGTACAGATTGAAATGGGAAAGTACAGATTGAAATGGGAAAGTACAGATTGAAATGGGAAAGTACAGATTGAAATGGGAACCTGTTTAGGATAGGTATAAAAAACTGTCAATTTTCATGACTTCCGGTTTATTTATTGACGGTCAACAACATATCATTGACCACTGCTGAGCAGTTGCTGGGAAACAGTCAAATTTTGCGACACTCACATGATACACTCTCAACCAATAAGATACTAGGGAAAGTGAACTTTGACATTTGATATATAATAATAGATATTGCTTATCCTGGCGCTAGTAATTGACTAATATTGAACATTTATGTACCTGCTCTTCTCGTGTGTAGAGTGAGAAGCAGTCATTAAGGTTGACACCATGAGCTGTCTGGAACTGTTTCTCCATTTCTCTCACACTAGAGTGTTCCTCTGGATGTCCATTGATATCTGCTTTAACACATCTACAAACAAAAAGGCAAATAAATAAATATTTTATTTGTTAAAGCAAGCTACTTTTTACAGCATATAGCTGGTGGGGGCCTGCTGTCTCACACACACTCCACACTACATTGCACTTGTTTTTGTTTGACTTCTACAATAAAGTTATGATGATTTACACATTTAATACTATGTTCACTCAGTTTGTTTCATGTGTTGTTGTCTATCATGCCACAAGGGTTTTTCTCAGGGTTGTCCAGTTTTCCTCCCTCTTGTTAAAATATCTAATGTCGGGACAGTGAGAGTGAGTGTGTCGAATACTTAAACATTAGCCACTTGCTAGGAAGATTTGGTAATGACTCCCTGTATCTCGACAAAAACATAGTTAACATATTACTAACATTAAATGCTGTTACTAGATAAAAAGAGATGTTGAATGCTTTCAATGTTTGTTTGTAGTGTCGACAATTACCTTGCTTTGATTTCTTCTTCCCATTCAATAACCATTCTAACATGCTGTGGGGCTCTTGAGTCCTTACTAGCCAAGACAGCACTAGAACGATAGTAATTATAGATCAATAACATTTACAAAACACTGCAATATGACAATGATTATTGTAATGAAATACAAGCCTCAAAAAATGGTTTGCTTTGTAATGTCAACTAACAATTTACTGCCCATGTTGATCATCTTACCAAGATCCATGTACTAAGAATATGGTTCCCATTTAAATCTGAACTTATGCAAATTGTGTTGATGTGTGCTAAACACACAGATCAACCAACCAGAGTATATTATTTCTGAAGTGAACTTCTCTGATTGGTTGATCTGTGTGTTTAGCACACATTAACAAAATTTGCATAAATACAGAATGATTTAAATGGGAAAGTACAGATTTAAATGGGAACCTGTTTAAGATAATGCAAGATCCTGGCAAGATCTAAGTTTCCAAGTTTCTACCAAGATATAATTAAGATCTTTCCAAGATCCTTCCACATGCCACAATGACAAGGTATTAGAAAAATCTTAGATGATCTTACAAGATCTTAATATGATGCTCAACTTGGATGATGTTAACAAGTCGCTCTGTAATACCAACAAACAAATGTAGTTTTTAACACTGTAAAATACTGGAGGTAAAATGACAAAACATGGGTGGTAAGTGACAAAATATAGCTATCTTTACCTATCAACTGATGCTTGGTAAAGAGGGTGATCAACAACTTCTGAGGACAAGTAGCACTTATCAGCAGGGCCGTCAACGACTCGCAGGTTAAACAATGACTTCTGCTCCTTGGCCTACAAGCAAAAACATTATTAATATATGCTATCTATTGCTGTGCAACTCGCCATACCATGGTCACTTACAAAAACATTTGATGAATTTTTGATATTATTTTGACATTTTTCCATCTCAATGGACCAATCAAGTACAAGTTTATATCGAGAGGCGGAATTTATATCAAGAGGCGGAGACTTGGGATGAAAAAAATGTCAAAACAATCACAGAAATTCATCAAAAGTTTTTGTAAGTGACTACGGTACGGCGAGTCGCACAGTAACAGATCGCACAGTAAGTTGAGTGAATGAATGATTGGATGGATAAATCAATATGAATGCAGATGCAAGAATGAATAAATGGATGAAAACAGGAATGTTAGCAGAATGTAAGGAGTTGGGGATAGATTGAAATAAATCAAAGAAAGGGTGTAAGAGAAACTGAAATATAAAAGTAACAATGGATGGAAAAATGAAGAAACAAAAAAGATCAAATCCTTACCACTGCACGTACATCATTCTTTAATATTCGTTTCATGGCATCTAATAATGTTGACTGGAGTTTAGAGTAACTAACTTCTCTAAGCATGTGTACTATGAATGGAGGACCAAACCTTTTGAATAAACCAAAAATGTGAGTTATTGGAAATACAACAAGTGCAATGAAAATAGACTTTACTTAATTGACATTCTTCAAAAAAAGTCAGTAAAGTTCAGTCAACATTTTTAACGGTGTTACAAATTTCATTCTATTACCTATCGTTTATATCAAATAACGATGCAGCCTATACTAGTTTACTCGCTAGTTTCCATTTTTTTTTTGATTATTCACTTACCTTTTGGCATTCTCTCCTTTGCCGACACAATTTGAAATTAGAAAAACCAGTGAATCCTGCATGGGTCGACCATCATCATTAGATATCACTAACGGCGAATCACCAACACTCTCTGGGTCAGGATACAGCTGTTTGGGTGCTTCAAATGCGTAAATATTATCACCCTCATGGATGATAGAAATGGATTGATGATCTTTGAAACTTCTATGAAAGCCATCATTGCCAAGCTCTGTGATTATAAGACTGTCGACAGGAATTTCGGTCATTTCTGATACAGCTTCACTAAGGGCTGATACCTTGCTATATACAGGAACTTTGATGCCGATACGTAAGGGTGCTCGTGATGAACCAACAAAGACCACAGTGACGTAAATAGGTCTTTCTTCTCTTTGAGGGATGGGTAATGAGAGACACAGAAAAGGGTCAAACGTTGTAGACTGTTGATTGCACTTAGGGCATGCTAAAGATGAACGATATTGCGCTTGGAATAAATCAAGGACTATACTGTTGTTGCAACGCGTATAGTTGCTTAGTGACTCAGTAGCGATGCATTCATCAGATCGCCCAATGTTATCCTGGGAAATGACAAGAAACAATTTATTAGATAAACATAAATTAACATTACAGTCTACCCATCGCGCGAGGTCGGTTGTAGGAAGCCTGAACAAGTTATCCACCGGATAAGCACTATCCAGTCAATAGAATTTGTATGGTTTTTATACAATGGATAAGGATTTATCCAGTGGATAGTACTATTCAGGCTTTGTACAACCGGCTCCTAATGAACACTAGCAGAAGCAGTCAAAACTTACTTTCCAAACCTTCAACATTTGTAAAACAAACAAATAACATTCGACTTATAAATTATTATGTTAGAGTAAAAAAGTGTACTTTATTCACACACACAAAAACACAAAGTTATTCAGAACATTATGGAGTAAATCATTCAAAGTTAACAAGGAAGTTTGAGTTCTATGAAATATTAATGTCATAAATGTCTGTACAGTTACACTGTTTTACAAACTGATAAGTTAGTATTTTCTATTGAAACAAAATATCACTTTTGCAATTTCAGAAAAATAACAAAGACAAAATAACACTTTTTGTTTAATAAAGTGAAAAATAGGCATGAATTCAATAGTTTAACCCTTTAATAAACCCATAATCTAGAATTTTGCAATGAAGGAAGTTAATTAATGGGATAATTATTCTTTGAGAAAAACATAACGTCAAAATTCAATATTTATGAAAGTTGTTTTGTTTTGATAATTTTAGGATCAGTATTTTGTTTTTCAGCAGAGGCAGAGATCATAATTTTACGATAAAGTGGTTTGTTTTCATATGAATCTGAATCTGACCTTTTTTTCTATATTTCTAGAGAATTCTGCGAATTTTACAAAATTAATTCAATATTGTTTTCATTACCTTGCAGCTTACCGAGTCTAAAAATATGATGTAGTATTTATAATTGAATAGTTTTTAATTTCCTAACACAGAAAGTACAATTAGCATATAAATTTGTGTCCAACATAACAGCTTATTACAATAATATTTATCTTTTTACATCAACATTCTAAACGCTTCAGTGACCAAGGTCTTGGAATGCAAACAGTTGATACACTGTAAACTTTAAATAATGATATCTTAAAGAAATACAAAACCTCAGCTAAAAATAAGCTGAACTAGTTTATTTTAGCAGCGGTTTTCTAGTTTCTTCGTGTATTTTAGAGGATGGAAAAACCGAACCGAAGAACCAAAGAAAAGAAGTAAAAAAAACACTTGTGTTGAAATAAAAATTTCATCTCAAAAATTGAGCAACAACAGGAAAGAATTTTTATTTCAAACATACTTCGGTTTGATCAATTTAAGCATCAACACCAACTTTAAAATTTCCTTTTTTTTTACATATTTATAGTCAAAAGTAATTCTTCAAGAACATTTTTCAAAACGTCGATATCAAAAAAAATTCCAAAGAATTTTCGACACTCCAGCAATTTTCAATAACCCATGACCACAGAAGAATATAGTTCCCTGTGCTTCGTATAAATTTATACTGGTTAAAATTAAACAAGCGATCTAAACAAGACAACTACAAAAAGACACATCAATGCTTGAAGAATATTTTTAACATGAATTCAATGAGTATTCCGTTACCGTTGTTTCTATGGAAGCGATATACTACTACAGGTATCAGGTGACAAAGAGTAGTGGAATGAATGTGCAGACACGTAGTAGTAGAATTTCGTTAATAAAATGTACATCGAGATCAATAAAGCAAAATTACAACCTCAGCGAAATGACTTGTACGCATAATAGCTAAATAAACTTACTTTATTCGGCTTGTACTTCTTTTTAGTGGCTCGATTCAAATCTTCGTGGACTTTGTCCAACAACCAGAGGAAGAACTCTTGAGCATCGTGTTGAGCATACCCTCGATATTGCAAGCCATGTTGGCCGACAACTACTTTAAAATCGCTACTAATTTGAGAATTATACTGACTAGACCATAAATGATGTAAAAGAATCGCTAGTTTTTCGGTAACTTCGCCTCGAGTACCGAATTTTTTGTTCTGTGCTTTCCTTTTCATGTCTTTTTTGTAATCGCCAAGTACAAAGTATTCTGCAAGTAAGTCAGTATGAGCTAGACATTGAATGATGGCATTCATAAAACACGTATTGCCATGATTCTTTATCCCAGTTAAACTATAAACCTCGGGTTTAGTAGAGGTTTTGTTGTCATTTTCGTCGCGTTTTCTATACGAAGAGCCCTCTACAGTAGCAAGTTCATCTTTGCTAGAAGTTGAAATCGTCGAGAAACTTGAGCCATTACGACTTTGCAAAGTCATTTTCACAGCGAACTTCTGCAATATATGAGATAATGACTTCATAGAAGACGATCTGGTAATCTTTTTACTTTCATCTCGATTCTTAGAACGAAAGCGAAAGCTTTTTTTCTTCTCTAAACTTCGCGAACTCTTGCATCGTTCGAGATCGGTTGACATTTCGGTAGCTCCGTGACCACCATTCAATTCGCCAACGCTGGCAGCCCTCGCTGTAAAACTCATCTTGATTAACAGATTTTAACACGGTTCGATCATAGTTTGGAGGGATTATTTCCACTTATTTTCAGCTGAACTATTTTCGATACTAGCTATGTGACATTTCAAATCAAAAACACCGACTCTGTTACACCGAGCCACTACCTACATGCGAGCATGCGCGTCGTAACATCGTTAGGGGTGGGGTACCAAAAGGACCACGCTTCTCTCCGGCTTATAAACAAGCACCTCTATGTTTTTACGATCTTTACGATATGATATTGGCAGAAGTTCTGATATTGTTTGTTTTGAATTTCAAGACATAGCTCTCTTTTCTCCATTTTAACATTTTTACATCCCAAACAAGTCTGAGCGAAACTCGCTTGCTGGAAAGGACTGGACTGACCGAACAACAGCTGAATGCGTGACTTAACATGATGACGTCACCAGTAAACTATTTCTTCCAGGCTTATAAATAATCACAGGTCATCGTGTAAGTTAACATGAACAATGATTAAAATTATTATTTACAATATAGTTTTAAAACTATGACTAAAATGTTATAAAAAATTACACAAATGTAAAAACACGTCTAATTATAAAAGATCGTTTGAAAGATATATTCAGTTTTGGCAAGAAATAATTCGGTCACGTGATCTGAGAGTCCTTGCATCGGTTTTTCAGTGACTTGTAGTTTCCAATAAAATTTATGTATTTTCAGGAACCTTAGTTCAAATTGGTTAGTATATCTCTGGTTATAATTAAGTCACAGCGAGTTTCGTGAGAACTTGCTCGTTTAAATGGCGTGACGTAACACTCATGCGTAATCAACTGAGCGAAAGGCGTCATGCCGAATGGGTTGTATTTTGAACTTCCCGCTTGGGTGAACCAAGTAGCACAAAACAATATATATTACAATACTACTATTAAAATATTTTTAAAAACCGTAAACTAAATTTTGCTAAACTTTGAAAATAATTTTAAGTGACCGTGATGTCAACCAGTTTTACAAAATGTGATTTTTTTTAGTCATAGAATTCATGTTCTTGGCCTTCATCCTTTGCCTAACGGTTTTGCCCAACGTGGTACTTACCAGGGTTTAGCCTCTCGTGCATGTCACGGGTCTTGCATTCCAGTATTGGCTTTGGAATGTCTAGCAGTTTCCTTGTTCCACCCCAGAAAGCTTTTGGAATTTTATTTTGCCCCAGCATGTTCTATTTATACCATCATTTGTTTCTTTGTGTTTTTTTTTTTTTTATTGTTATTGTTTTTATTGTCAATAATACATATTGTATTTAAGTACAGTACACTTTATCCATGAAATAATGAAATTGATACTGTGTAATAGCCTGAGAAAACAGACGTTCCTGCACTCCCTTTCTACCCGCAAAACTAATTTTCGCGAGAGGAAGAGGAGCGAAAGAACGTCTGTTTTCTCAGGCTACTGTGTAATGGTTAATATTCCTATTTATTGTCATACTATTAGTCACTATCAAAGACAAGTAAAGTTGTAACGAGGCATTGTTTCCTTTGATGTTCCTGGTTGAGTGATACTGACTAAATAACTTACTAAATGGAAACTTGAGTGCATTTAGTAAAAGCGTGAAACACTAGAGTACAAACACTAAAAGTGTGCAATACTTTGTACTATTTATCACTAAATAGTGTAGATTAAACAATAGAGAACAAAAGAATTTGCATAATTTAGCAGTATTTAGTGGTATTTATGTTGCACACTTTTAGTGTTTGTACTCTAGTAATACTATTTTGTACTATTTTATGCTAATTCTATTGTTTTCTATTGTTCAACTAGCACTATTTTGCACAATTTAGTAATTAGTGTTTCATGCTTTTACTGAATGCACTCTACATATTAGTTAGTATTTTGGTTTTATTTCATAGTTTTAGTGGTTCGCTCTCAAGGAAGATGATTTCTGTCATCAAGTACCAGAATCTATATTCTATTTAAAATCAACGCAGCATATAGATTCTTTGTTTCGAGAATTGTTCTTAAGAATGAATGGTAAGAATTGTTGTTGTGAACTTTGTTCTTTGTTAATAACTAGTAAATAATGACAGCTCAAGTACATTGTTATGAATTTCTATGCTCGCTGTTTGCATGCTATAAATGAAAAAGAAACAACTTAGTTTTTATAATATTTATTTAACAGTAACAAGTTATCTGTAAATTGAACATTTAAACAATAAAATCTAAACATCTATTTATAAATAGTTTCTAATATATTATATATACTTTATAATAATTATACTTTCAAAAATTTCTTCAACTTCGAAACTGCAAGTATTCTAACATGCATTTTGCAATAAATAAAACTACAAACACCAAATAAAATATGGCAACCTATTTGAATATTACAACAATAATAAAAAAACGCACAATCTTCTTGACGAGTCCAATTTGATATCTTTCAAAACATCACAAGTAATCTATTAATAACAAGTTGTATGAGAAGATCATGCGATTTTTTATTAATAACATACTGAACAACTAATTGGTACTCTGCAGAGTACAATTTACGATTTAATTGTATTCCTCTCGTCCAATCAGAATCAAGTAATTTTGTACAGTATATTATAACTATAATTATTATGAAACTATTATGAGAGTAGGTTTGAGGCCATGTTCTACTGTATTTATTTTTTTGATCTTGAGCTTTCGTTGGACGCCGACATCATCAGAAGATAAAGTGAAAAATTTACATAATTATGAAACTATTGTTTGGGAGTGTAAAAAAACTTGTTTTATACATGAGTATGAGGCTTGTAAGGCAAGACCAATAAGCATTGTATTAAAGCATCATGTACTATATAACTATACCATAGCCTGTGTACATGTAGGGGGAGGGGTGGGGACTACTGTACATATGCTATAACTACCAGAATGCTTTGCAATGGTACTGATAGTAAAATGTTGCCATGGTGATTGAAATAAAATGTCTTACAGATAATAATAGTTTGATTTCGCCTAACCAGTTCAAAATCAACAAGAATGAATAAGTAAAAACACAAAATCATTGGCACAAAAATATTTCCTTTTTAAATGAATATAGCAAATACTTAGCTTCTTGTTCAAAAAGATAATACAAAAAAAGAACAACTTTATATATTTGCATCCAATATTAACCAAATATCTAATCTAAGTTTTGAAGTTTTTCTTTTTTTTTATTCTCAGTATTCTGCAAACTTGGAACTTATTTGGAATATATTTGTTGTTGTTACAATATTATATTTGTTTTGTTCTATTGCTAATCACAATTATTTATTTGGTATCTTTGCTATCAATGATTGGGAAGCAAAAATAATAAATTCCAAATGACTGAGTTTGCAAGTTAGTGAGAATGCCTGTGATGAAACATAATATCAAGTTTCCACTTTTCCACAACAAAAAAGGATATGTATTTTTGTATATTACAACTAGTAAACAACAATTTCCTGATTGCCAAGTGTTTGTTTTGTTTCTTACTAAAGATTTGCACTGCATGAGAATAGTTCTGAAATACTTTATAAGGAGATGTTTTGAGGTACAAAAAGTTAGAAATAATAGGGAAATGTAAGCTATTTTTTTAGTGTTCGTCCAACATCATTTTCAAGCTTAGATTGATAAAGAAAATAGTAAAAGTTTTCTATTTAAATTCTCTATTTATCTAAGGACAATTTTCTTTTACCATCTAAGCTTGAAAATGGTGTTGGATGGACACCAAAACATCACTTCCATTTCCAATTCCAAAAATTCCTCTTATACTCTAAAGCCTCGGCCAAACGGCAATGATAGTTCATGATAGTTGATGATAGTTCCAACAATCATGTGCGTTTGACCACCAACTATCATGGACTATCATGGACTATCATAGACTATTATGGACTATCATAGAGTTTGAACATGTTCAAATTTCACATGATAGTCGATAATAGTTTTTGCCGTTTGGCCGCGCGTACAGGATAGTTGATGATAGTTGAGGCGCCTTCAACTATCATCAACTATCATAGCCGTTTGGCCTCCGCTTAAAGGATTAAAGTTTTTAAGTACTTTTTATATGGTATATATTTAGCTTTGTTAAAAACACTGACCCAGTTTACTTGTTGACATAAATTATTTCACATTAAAAAACAAGTTTTTGACATTTTTAAAATTTCGAGCCATTTTCGTCCAAATGCGCTTTAAAGGTCAGTGCCTCTCTTTTTACAGTATCTATATAAGTTATTAAGTTATGCCTGATGAGATGACAAGGATTTAAGTGTAAATGAGTGATATATTGTGTTATTATGTTAAACGTTATTTCTTTTCTTAAAAACCTGGCACAGTCTACTAACCATTGGTATATAACAAATAGTCTACTTTCAACAATGCGAACTGTTCTTGTAGTCTACTGTGTATTATATAGTCTCATCTGGTCTTCTATTTCATCCATTGAATCAACACCAAACTTCTCCTTTTCTTGAGCCATAAGATGGTAGATCTCTTCAAGCTGTTTTCTCTGTGCCCTAGTATAAAATATGAGAGCTATTAGAGTGATGAAAATTTATGATAGTTTCGCGTGGTATGTCCTCTTATTTACCACGGTTGGCGTCATCGAATCGTCTAAATTGTTGTGGATCCACGAGATGAAGTTGAGTCGTCATTAGACGATGAGATGGTGCCAACTGTGGTAAATAAGGACATACTACAAGAAACTATCATGAATTTGTTTTTTATCACATTAAATATTTATATTTTTACTACTTGCGTTTTGCATATGCGCAAAGAAAGCAAGAAAATTAGAGAGTAAATAGCAACTGTGGTATGTACTCTTATTTACCACGGCTCTTGACCAATCAGAAAGCGAGAAAATTATCAAATCTGGTAAAATACAAAGTGTTTAAGGTTTTAAAAAGCAATATAAAAGATGAACAACTCCAGTTATTTGTATTGTTACTCACATTCGTTCTTGTTCTCGTTCTTGCCTTGACAACAGTCCTTCCATTTCTTTGATGTGTAATCGGGATGTTTTAAAATACGTCTGGATATTTTCCATCCCTTGTTCTTTCATTTCTTGTTCAATCAGTTTGTTGTCTAGAGGGACTTGTTCTGCAACACTTTGGATTTCTTCTGGGTCTATGAGATAAGGTTGTATTTCTGCCCTTAAGTTGACATCATCATCGAGTACATCATCATTTTCCTGATGAGAAAAAGCCACAGTAAAAATTAACAATTGAAGGGGTAAGAATGAAAAGGTGCTCAATGACTTTTTGAGGTAATTTTGAGAATTCACCCAAATTTTCAAAAATGATACCAAACAGCTTCTTTTAGCTTAAATATTATTTTTTGATATTTTTGGGCATGATATTATACACCAAGATTGATATCAGTGAATAATAATCAAGACATCATCATCATCATCATATTTTCCCTATTGGCACAAGAACGACCTTAGGGTGAGTTTGACACCGTGAAGTTATTAACCAATCACTGTGCATAATTTTCTATAATCACTGTCTTGCAGGTGTATTTATACTAAAATAAATTAATGTCATTCTCAGGCTACTTAAGGCCTGGGTTTTAAACTTATATTCGATAAAATCAATTTTGCATGTTACGGCATAAGGGATCTGCAAGAAAATACTCAAACTTGGCACAATGATAGATATTGGTGACGTTTGTGATCTTAAGGCAATTTTTTCAATACATAGTCGTCACGTGACCAACAACGTCAGAAATACGTTTGTTCGCTTTCCGGCTCCGAGTTTCTCTATATGAGTCTGCTTGGCGATCTGGTTTTCACTTATGGGATGTGGAGTTATTTGTAGAAATAGGAAAATTGACTTAGGTCACGTGACCTATTTCCTGTAATTTCTCCTTAACAGAAAACTATAGTCATGATCGCCAGGTAGATCCTTGTGGAGACACAGTATTGAAGTGCAATTGGTGTATTTATTTAAATCGTTTGACAAAACTCGCGACCGGACAAAAATAAAACTATTTTGTCGCAATAATTCACCTCTCTGGTCAAGTGACCATTGAAACAGCAAACTTATCATGCAAGGTCCTTTATTTTGTCAATGGCTATTTATGTGACAAATTTGAATCATTTCTGCTGAGTTGATTTGGAACTGTCGAATATTTTTTCTTCTTCTGGATTTGACTGCTGACCCAGGCCTTAAGTAGCCTGAGTTAATGTGAATTTGATAAAGTACATGCTGAAAACAACTACTAACTACTTAATACTATTTAGGAATCAACATTTGAGGATGTATAAAAAAAACAAATAATGTAGAGGTTGTGTAAATCATTTGAAATTAGTAGTTGATAAATTATACATCAAAATCATCAAGAGTATGTAGTACAGCAAATATTTCAAGTTTTAATATTGTTTAAAGGGATCCTCCACTAAAAATGAACTTGAACTTATATGGTGATAAAAATTATGCTGATTTCAAAAATATATCAAAAATTTTCATCAGACGATTTTTCGCGCGAAAAATCATCAGGTGCCACAGGGATGCCAACAATATTTTTCTTGCATTTTAAACCGTTTTTCCGCGCGAAAAATCGTCTGATGAAAATTTTTGATATATATTTGAAATCAGCATAATTTTTATCACCAAATAAGTTCATTTTTAGTGGAGGATCCCTTTAATAAACAAGCAGGAGTGTACAACCTACAAGGAACTAAAACTTCCTGCTCACACCAACACATACATATGGTGTGAAATCAATCAAACACTTAGGGTTCAAACTATGGAACAGCCTTACAGATCACACCAGAAAAATCACCAGTGAAGCTGTATTCATGAACAAACTGAAAAAATCTTAAGACTATGAAAGAACAAAGAAAAAAAAAAAACCCCTGAAAACTAGAGAGTTAAAGTGTACAGTGCATCGAGTATCAATGAGTTAGTGAGTAAGTGAGAAAGAAAAAGAGAGAGAGAGATTAAACATTAAGGTAGATACTACCAAGGTAGAGACAACCACATGAGCAAATGTTGTAAATGTTATCATGTTTGAATAAATATGATTATGATTATTTTTTATTTACACTTTTAAAAAAACCTTTATCATTAGGTGTAGCTGGGTGGTTTAGCTCTATGTAAATGGAAACTAGTGAGGAAACTAGTATAAAAAAAGCTAGTAGCTCTATGTAAGTTTATTGGATGGCTTTAAAAACTTTAAAAACCTATATCCTAAGTTTTTGAAAAAAATCAAGAAATTATGAATGTTTTTTTAGAGAAAATCCAGGAAAATCCAGGTTAAAGTTAAAATAAACATTTACTGGAAAAGTTAAAGTCGTGACATCGAAACGTCGTGAAATAAGCGTTTTGTCTTATATTATAAAAAGTTAAAGTAATTTAGGATTATATGATTTCTTTTGTAAAATGAAATATTAATGACTTTTTGATCCTTTTTCAAAATCTTCATTATTCAAATTGTATCCACAACAGATTAAAGTCACATAATCGGTAAAATAACACAGTATTTTTAGGATAAAAAAGTAATCTCATAGCCGGATTCGGAACATGGCAACCTTCTATTGTTCGTGACAGGCTAGCATCGGGTTCACATTGGAAAACAATTCTGAATTTTCACATGAGGAACAATGGTCAAGAACAATAGTTATACAAATTGGATGCAATTTTTTAATTCTGTGTATCAGAATAACCTTTATGCTTAGACTTATAAATCTTGACAAATTTGATAGTTTATAATAGTGAAACTCATATAACAGAGCTTATTCACATGAATTTATTTTATCCATTTATCTACAGTCCAATAATTTCCTCCTGTCTTTCAAATTCAATCCAAACTTTATTAATTATTTTATGTTTTAATTATTCATATAAATCGCCCTAGACAACCCTTTCAAAGACTCAGAAAGGCCTTGGATCATTTGTATATCTTAAAAAACTATATTGTAAAGCCTAAAGAAATTAGAAACAAAAAAACATTGAAAAGATAAAAACAGTCGGAAGTGTTTTTTAACAAAGCAACATGCCCAAAAATATCTTGCAGCTTTGCAGCAATTAAAATTTTTTTTTGAAAAAGACGAATAAATTATGAGACCCATTTAGATATTCAGTCATCCAAAATACTGATATTTGATTAAATATAGAAAAGAGTTTTAAATAAAATAAATAAATTTTTTTGCAGGAAATTTTAAACAGCGAACAGAAACGACAAAAACATGATTTCTCTCTCAAAAATAAAAATATTCTACAAAGAAAAATTATATATGATTAAATCTCATGGAATTTTCAGACTACCTGTGTAGGTTTTTCGTCTTCTTTGATCACTTCGTCTTCTTTTTTCACTGGATTGCTGTAAACTTCTGCTCCTGCCTTTTTGGCATTCGAGTTACTGACAAGCCATTCGCTTACCATTCTGCCAACATCTTTCTTGTACAGCCAGCTTAGAACTATTACGAGTAAAGTTAATAAGCCTGGTATTATAAGGGCGCCGCAGAATTCCATTTTTCGCGAGAAAACAAGAAAATCTGTCAACTTCCAGTTTAGTAATGGAGCCCTCGAGAAACACACCACACGAACTGCCGTGACATGCGCCTTCGAACATGAACCGCTGACACTTTATAATGTCATGACAACAGCTCCGAAAAATATATATAGTTTTTATGGTTTTCAGATTGTCATTGATTTTAAGTAAATCAATGTTATAAGACAAATATAAAAACATTTTAAAATTAAAATCATGAATCTTAATTTCAAGCGAAAATATTTTTTATATACATTTTTTATTTACATTTTTTTTATTTACATTTTTTATTTACATTGTTTTCATTTAAATATAAAAGAAATTAAACAAAATATTATTATTTTCCTTATCAAATATTTTAATGAAAACAATAATGAGTTAATTTATGTTTTTAAAAGCGTGTTTCACGTCTTAATGAAAACCACTCAACATTTTTTACGGTGTAACAAATTTCATTACATTACCTATCGTTTATATCAAACACCGACGCAGTCTATACTAGTATACTCGCTAGTTTCCATCTTTATATACAATATAGCTATTCTTGTTTGCAGTATGATTCTGTCGGCGCGTACGCGTTTTATAATAACCATTTCCCGCGAAAACCACACCGCACTTGAATTCCCCGCCTTAATGCAAATATAATTCTATTCTTCGTTTGCAACCACGTGATAATCGGGACATAATAGACCATAATAAGCCAATTTCTGCCGATCTCAAATTTCACAACCTTATTTCTTAGTCGTATTGAAAAATGACATTCATATTCTTTTAGAGCATTCAAAACTGAGTATATTGACCGATTTTTGAATCTGTAGAGTATTTGGATGCAGAATTATGCGCGATCAAAGTTGCGCGATATTTGGTAAGAATGTATGGAGCGGCCTAGACTTTCACAAAGTCCCTTTTAGCCCTCTCGCACAACTCGCCTTACGGCTCACAAACCTTGCTCACTAATCCTGTGATAAACGAGTTCGACTTGGGCAAGTCTAGGAGCGGCCATGCTAGCCTGTGAACAGGCTCAAGGGGATTTGGGAGGGAGGGGAGGGGATAGGAAGGGAAGGGGAATGGGGCGAGGGGGAGGGAGGAGGGGAAGGAGAGCCTGTAGTAATTCTATTCATGATCGATTTCCAGTATACCAGCTCCTGGTATACCCTCTGATTGGTTTAATTCAATAGTTGATGACAGCACATATCAGCGGATGTCAGAAAACTACATTAACAAAGCGCGGTCTGAATTTGATACTTTGTTTACAAGAGTTTTAGCACATGAGTAGTTCAAATATAATCTTCGTGACTGACGATTTGAATCCAAGAGCAAAGAATTGCTACGCAGGCTACTTGATAAACAGTGCAAATAGACGAGACTTCTTTGGAATTTTACCGACCGGTTTTGAAAAAAGCGAAAACCATCGGCGAGGAAGACGACGAAGGGATCATTCTCTAATACGATACTCTCAGCTCCACAGAAAGCTCCCGTTCCCTATTCTGTTCACGGCATTAAACAACGATACCTTCGGTACTTTAATTTCAGTACAGCTTAGATTTTGCAGTTCTTAGTAATACGGACTTTTGATTTACGTTCAGGTTTTGTCAGATTTGTAGTTGAGTTTGAAATGTCACAACAACACCGGCAAATGTTCTTTATAGAATTTTTTTTATATGACCGTCAAGAATAGGCAAACTAATAGTTAGTAGTAAACACTAAACCCATTTTTTTCTTTGTTCTTTATCAACTACCATAAACTAAATGGTCTAATTTTCTTACACGGTCATATGAAATCACTCTTGGTATAAAGAGCAAAGATAGCGCGAGATGCTGAGACCCCTTGTATGTCATTTTGATATATGACAGTTATGACAGCCGTTACTTATAATTTTGAGTCTAGTATTTCAAGTGGGCGGAAATCGATCATGAATAGAATTACTACAGGCTCTCCTTCCCCTCCTCCCTCCCCCTCGCCCCATTCCCCTTCCCTTCCTATCCCCTCCCCTCCCTCCCAAATCCCCTTGAGCCTGTTCACAGGCTACGGCCATGCTGGAGGACATCTCATATCCTCCAAGATGGCGGCCAAAACTTCTAAGGTCTGATATGAAGGGAAACTGAAACATTTAAAAAATATTTCGTTAAAATGTACTTGAATTAGATGCTAAAAGTCTTTACGAACCAAATGTTTTGAAAAGGAACAAATTATTCTTGCTTTTTATCGCCCGATTCGGATACGTGACCGGCATTGCGTGACACAATTCTAACTTGAATATCTCGAGAACCAAAAACTTTTATAAACCCAAACTTCAGAAATGTATTTTTAAAACAGTTAACTATAACATATAAAGTGCATGTTTTAATACGAGATATAAAAAATATTTCGGTTTGGTGATGACATGTGATGACGTCAGTTGCAAACGAAGAATATTTATAGTCCATTTTGTTAGGTACTTCATTTTAGTTTCCAGCGGCACCATAAAAGAACGACAGACAAACAATAGCTATTGTTGTTTTAATTGATCGCGGTATGATTCAGTCGGCGCGCGAACGTTATTACCATTTCCCGCCAAAACCAGACGGCGTTGGAATTTCCCGCCTTACTTGCTTTCTTATGCGCGGTATGCATTACTAAACAAGTAATTGTTAGCTATTGTAATTTTATGCAATATATATCGGCTCTAACAGATCAGTGGTATCATTCTTGTTTACTATTAGCACTAAACAACATGTCGACAACACTTGTAAAAAACAAAATGTCCTTCTTGATTGATGACCTTCTACGAGATGAACATGACACTGACAACATAACCGCTGATACAGAAGCATTGATCACCACAGGGTTCCCACGATATTGTTTTCCACCAGTTCTTGTTATAAGCTGCAGTAGTTGTTACGAAAGAGGTAGGTTTTACACACTCATAATGTCATTAATATGTTATTGAAACAACATGCAACACTGTCAAAGGATTTCTAACATAATGAAGGGAATTACCACTATCAATACTTAATGTGTCAGTTTGATTAAACCATTTGTTTGTTTGTCTTGCAGATCCACGTCCATGTAGTCCTGATGATTGTGAAGATATCAGTCCGCCAGTCAAACGCTTCAAGACCCGACCTTCTTTCTCATCCTGGCAAACAGAAACACTCCAGTCTATCTTCGCCACAAAACAATATGTCGACAAAAGAGAACGAAAACAGTTAGCAGCCGACCTGAACATGAAAGATGAACAAGTCAAGTCATGGTTTCAAAATAAGAGAACCAAGTTGAAGAAAAAAATGGCCGAAATCGACGACGACCATTATGCCAAGCTTCGTAGAACTGTAGATGGTAGAATCCTATTAGTTGATTATAGATTGTAAAATAGACAATAAAATTATCGATAGACAAAGTATAATTGTAAATATTTAATACCACTGAAATAAATACATTTGCATTTGCATTTATCTTGTTGTCTGTAGTTTATTTGTCGTATAAATCACTGATGTCCCGATCACTTATTACGAGATATGATCGTCCGGGGTAGTGTAGTCTTGAGAAAGACTGATGGTGTAATTGATGTCTGACGTTTCCAGAAGCTGAGCAGAAGATATATTCAGACATAAAAATCATCTGTCCATGCTTTTTCAAGACTACACTACCCAGGACGATCATACCTTATCTACATCGACTACACCTGGGATCAGACTATTTACACTTATATATAACAATGATGCGAGCGAGTACCAAATGGCTGTCTTTCACATAAATGATGACTTTTTTTTATTGTACGAATATTGTATATCATAGAGCATATATATTATAAAAAAAGAATTGTAGGTTAAATTCAGCGTCAGTTTACATCACCTTTTTACAAGTAAGAAGCATGATATAGGTCTTTCTAAAATCCGTGTTTGCTGCACCGTATATAAAAGGATTAACAGCTGTTGAAAGTGAAGCAGAGTAGGTTGCCACTATTAATACATGACTTAATTGATAATTGGAAATGATATTCATTATATGACTGATTGCAAAGGGTATCCAACAAATACAGAATCCAAGAAATACCGCCACCAAAAGCTTGGTAACTTTTACTTCGGATTTTGATTGCCTTAAAGCATTACTTAAGCCCTGTCTTGGATTCCTTGTTGTATCCTGGTCAGCCGATTTTTGTCGTGTGACGAAGGTGTGGTCGGCTAACGACTGTTTTCTACACGTTTGTGATGTTGCAACTGCAGTTTCGTGGTTTTGCTTTAGTTCTCGATTCTGTGTTTTGTTTTCACCGCTTTGTATTTCCTGACACGTTCGAGTATCTGTCGAGTTGTTTCCCTCTTGCCTACTACTACCCTCTAAGATGGAATTGTTATGGTTTACTGATTGGTTCGTAATGTTTGTTGGTCTTGAACTTTGTGCAAGTCGAGTACCAATTCTACGATTATGACGACGAACATGGCAATAGATCATCAAATAGAAAATTGTTATTGTTAATAAAGGTATCAAGCCCCAAATAACTATTGAAACAATATCAATGGTTGTTATTACATCTTTGTATTCAGGTTTGAATATCAACATACATTGAACGAAACTCCGTACAAATGTAAAAGTGGCTAGTCCTGCAGCTACATTACTGATCATGAATATCGGAATAGTTATAGACATCAGTAAAAGAGTAATCCATATCATTTTAAATGTAAAATACTTTCGGTAGAAGTTTGAGTGGACAATACAAAGATATCTATTGAGAGCAGCAAAAACCATGGTTGATAATGACATTCCTGTTAGACTATACACCAGAATACCATCGATGAAACATGCTGGTCCTGTTGTATTTGTCGATATCCAAACTGGCAAATTATCAACAGGACTAGTCATCCAAATAGCTGCAGCAGACAAAGGCGTAACACTTAGTGCAAAGATTAGATCAGATATCGAAAGACAAAGTATCAATGTCCCAGTTTTTGTACGAAGACGACGATTCTTGTAAACACTGAGACAGACCAAGACATTTCCAACAATAGCTGCTACATCGATAAAAACCAGGACAGCAAATTTTACAGCTTTGACCGTGTAGAAAGAGTTTGAAGGGACAGTGTTCGTCTGATTATGGGTACTTGCAAGCATAGTGGGAGACGCCTAGCGAAACGACGAGAGCAAAACTCATACAGTTAACACCCAAGTCAAAGTCAAAGACTAAACTTTTTCAAGCGATCAGCCTTTTTAAACTAGAAACTTTGGAAACCAGCTGGATGGCAATAGCAATTAGTAAGCGTAATTACTTCTGGTGTAACTGCATGTCATTCTTTATTTATTTTATTTTACTTAAGCTCACATCAAGTGCAAATCACTGAACCACAATCAAATAATAATTAATTTAATAACAAAGAACAAAGTGATAATGGCCACAGCTTACTGTGCGTCTAATTAAAAAACTGGACATTTCCGTGTCCAATTTGTTTGCTATCAAATAGACTTAGAGAAAAGATAGCAGTCGATATATTCAAGCAAAGTAATAATAATAATATTTAGTGTAAATCCGAGCGCCGCAGCAATTATATATGTCAAGGACTTCCGACTGTTTTTTTTAAAATCACTTACAGCGTTTCGCTCGCCTTTGGAAATACGAAATAAATAGTTTTTCTCTTGAAATGGCTGGTTATTTATCATCATTTTCGGAATATAAAAAAATGTTACAGATTGTTACCTAAATCAGTCAAAAAGACAGAAACAATCAAAATGCGTTTGGTGAGAAAATTAAATGATGCTAAGGCATTCGATTCAGTTCACAGTTCTGCATTCATGATCAGCTAGTAAGCAGACATGAAAACTTCTTGTGGAGGAAGAGATTGATTTAATATTGCACTTCCAGCAATTTCGACGACAACTAGCTTTTTAATCAAACTTTACAAAGAGTGACATTGTAACGGTCTGGCGCATACCCACAAACGACAACATTGAAAGCTCGTTTTTAAATCTAAAGGTTTCTGATATATGGTGGTTGCGAGATGTCCCGCGTTTGTACCGACTTATTAGTCTTCAAAATAACTCTTCAAATTTAATTACATATTCACAATCCATTTTGTTTCTTCATTGTAGTTTCCAGTGGTATTATAAAAGTACGACAGATATACAATAGCTATTGTTGTTTTAATTGATTGCAGTATGATTCTGTCGGCATGTGCGCGTTTTGACCATTTCCCGCCAAAACCAGACCGCGTTTGAATTTCCCGCCTTACTTGCTTTCTTATGCGCGGTATGCATTACTAAAGCGGTAATTGTTAGCTATTGTAATTTTATGCTATAAATATCGGCTCTAACCGATTAGTGGTATCATTCTTGTTTACTATTAGCACTAATCAACATGTCGACAATACTTGTAAAAAACAAAATGTCCTTCTTGATTGATGACCTTCTACGAGATGAACATGACACTGACAACGTAACCGCTGATACAGAAGCATTGATCACCACAGGGTTCCCACGATACTGTTTTCCACCAGTCCTTGTTGTGAGCTGCAGTAGTTGTTACGAAAGAGGTAGGTTTTACACACTCATAATGTCATTAATATGTTATTGAAACAACATGCAACACTGTCAAAGGATTTCTAACATAATGAAGGGAATTACCACTATCAATACTTAATGTGTCAGTTTGATTAAACCATTTGTTTGTTTGTCTTGCAGATCCACGTCCATGTAGTCCTGATGATTGTGAAGATATCAGTCCGCCAGTCAAACGCTTCAAGACCCGACCTTCTTTCTCATCCTGGCAAACAGAAACACTCCAGTCTATCTTCGCCACAAAACAATATGTCGACAAAAGAGAACGAAAACAGTTAGCAGCCGACCTGAACATGAAAGATGAACAAGTCAAGTCATGGTTTCAAAATAAGAGAACCAAGTTGAAGAAAAAGATGGCTGAAATTGACGACGACCATTATGCTAAGCTTCGTAGAACTGTAGATGGTAGAATCCTATTAGTTGATTATAGATTGTAAAATAGACAATAAAATTATCGATAGACAAAGTATAATTGTAAATATTTAATACCACTGAAATAAATACATTTGCATTTGCATTTATTTTGTTGTCTGTAGTTTATTTGTCGTATAAATCACTGATGTCCCGATCACTTATTACGAGATATGATCGTCCGGGGTAGTGTAATCTTGAGAAAGACTGATGGTGTAATTGATGTCTGACGTTTCCAGAACCTAAGCAGAAGATATATTCAGACATGAAAATCATCTGTCCATGCTTTTTCAAGACTACACTACCCCGGACGATCGTACCTCATCTACATCGATTACACCTGGGATCAGACTATTTACACTTAATTATAACAATGATGCGAGCGAGTACCAAATGGCTGTCTTTCACATGAATGATGCCTTTTTTTATTCAGTACAAAGATTGTATATAATAGAGCATATTTATTATAAAAAAAGAATTGTAGGTTAAATTCAGCGTCAGTTTACAAAACCTTTTTACAAGTAAGAAGCATGATATAGGTCTTTCTAAAATCCGTGTTTGCTGCACCGTATATAAAAGGATTAACAGCCGTTGAAAGTGAAGCAGAGTAGATTGCCACTATTGTTACATGACTTAATTGATAATTGGAAATGATATTCATTATATGACTGATTGCAAAGGGTATCCAACAAATACAGAATCCAAGAAATACCGCCACCAAAAGCTTGGTAACTTTTACTTCGGATTTTGATTGCCTTAAAGCATTACTTAAGCCCTGTCTTGGATTCCTTGTTGTATCCTGTTCAGCCGATTTTTGTCGTGTGACGAAGGTGTGGTCGGCTAACGACTGTTTTCTGAACGTTTGTGTTGTTGCAACTGCAGTTTCGGCGTGGTTTTGCTTTAGTTCTCGATTCTGTGTTTTGTTTTCACCGCTTTGTATTTCCTGACACATTCGAGTATCTGTCGAGTTGGTTCCCTCTTCCCTACTACTACCCTCTAAGATGGAATTGTTATGGTTTACTGATTGGTTCGTAATGTTTGTTGGTCTGGAACTTTGTGCAAGTCGAGTACCAATTCTACGATTATGACGACGAACATGGCAATAGATCATCAAATAGAAAATTGTTATTGTTAATAAAGGTATCAAGCCCCAAATAACTATTGAAACAATCTCAATGTTTCTTCTCACATCTTTGAATTCAGGTTTGAACATCAACATACATTGACCGAAGCTCCGTACAAATGTAAAAGTGGCTAGTCCTGCAGCTACAATACTGATCATGAATATCGGAATAGTTATAGACATCAGTAAAAGAGTAATCCATATCATTTTAAATGTAAAATACTTTCGGTAGAAGTTGGAGTGGACAATACAAAGATATCTATTGAGAGCAGCAAAAACCATGGTTGATAATGACATTCCTGTTAGACTATACACCAGAATACCATCGATGAAACATGCTGGTCCTGTTGTATTTGTCGATATCCAAACTGGCAAATTATCAACAGGACTAGTCATCCAAATAGCTGCAGCAGACAAAGGCGTAACACTTAGTGCAAAGATTAGATCAGATATCGAAAGACAATTAAAGTATCAATGTCCCAGTTTTTGTACGAAGACGACGATTCTTGTAAACACTGAGACAGACCAAGACGTTCCCAACAATAGCTGCTACATCGATAAAAACCAGGAAAGCAAATTTTACAGCTTTGACCGTGTAGAAAGAGTTTGAAGGGACAGTGTTCGTCTGATTATGGGTACCTGCAAGCATAGTGGGAGACGCCTAGCGAAACGACGACAGCAAAACTCATACAGTTAACACCCAAGTAAAATTCAAAGACTAAACTTTTTCAAGCGATCAGCCTTTTTAAACTAGAAACTTTGGAAACCAGCTGAATGGCAATAGCAATTAGTAAGCGTAATTACTTCTGGTGTAACTGCATGTCATTCTTTATTTATTTTATTTTACTTAAGCTCACATCAAGTGCAAATCAGAACCACAATCACATAATAATTAATTTAATAACAAAGAACAAAGTGATAATGGCCACAGCTTACTGTGCGTCTAATTAAAAAACTGGACATTTCCGTGTCCAATTTGTCTGCTATCAAATAGACTTAGAGAAAAGATAGCAGTCGATATATTCAAGCAAAGTAATAATAATAATATTTAGTGTAAATCCGAGCGCCGCAGCAATTATGTCAAGGACTTCCGACTGTTTTTTGAAAAAGACTTACAGCGTTTCGCTCGCCTTTGGAAATACGAAATAAATAGTTTTTCTCTTGAAATGGCTGGTTATTTATCATCATTTTCGGAATATAAAAAAATGTTTCAGATTTTTACCTAAATCAGTCAAAAAAGACAGAAACAATCAAAATGCGTTTGGTGAGAAAATTAAATGATGCTAAGGCATTCGATTCAGTTCACATGCACCCAAGATGAAAATCCATCTGCATTCAGTAAGCAGACATGAAAACTTCTTGTGGAGGAAGAGATTGATTTAATATTGCACTTCCAGCAATTTCGACGACAACTAGCTTTTTAATCAAACATTACAAAGAGTGACATTGTAACGGTCTGACACATACCCACAAACGACAACATTGAAAGCTCGTTTTTAAATCTAAAGGTTTCTAATATATGGTGGTTGCGAGATGTCCCGCGTTTGTACCGACTTATTAGTCTTCAAAATAACTCTTCAAATCTAATTACATATTTACAATCCATTTTGTTTCTTCATTGTAGTTTCCAGTGGTATTATAAAAGTACGACAGATATACAATAGCTATTGTTGTTTTAATTGATTGCAGTATGATTCTGTCGGCACGCGCGCGTTTTGACCATTTCCCGCCAAAACCAGACCGCGTTTGAATTTCCCGCCTTACTTGCTTTCTTATGCGCGGTATGCATTACTAAAGCGGTAATTGTTAGCTATTGTAATTTTATGCTATAAATATCGGCTCTAACCGATTAGTGGTATCATTCTTGTTTACTATTAGCACTAAACAACATGTCGACAATACTTGTAAAAAACAAAATGTCCTTCTTGATTGATGATCTTCTACGAGATGCCCATGACACTGACAACATGAGCGTTGATACAGAGGCATTGATCACCACAGGGTTCCCACGATACTGTTTTCCACCAGTTCTTGTTGTGAGCTACAGTAGTTGTTATGAAAGAGGTAGGTTTTACACACTCATAATCTCATTAATATGTTATTGAAACAACATGCAACACTGTCAAAGGATTTCTAACATAATGAAGGGAATTACCACTATCAATACTTAATGTGCCAGTGAGTTTGATTAAACCATTTCTTTGTTTGTCTTGCATGCAGATCCACGTCCATGTAGTCCTGATGATTGTGAAGATATCAGTCCGCCAGTCAAACGCTTCAAGACCCGACCTTCTTTCTCATCCTGGCAAACAGAAACACTCCAGTCTATCTTCGCCACAAAACAATATGTCGACAAAAGAGAACGAAAACAGTTAGCAGCCGACCTAAACATGAAAGATGAACAAGTCAAGTCATGGTTTCAAAATAAGAGAACCAAGTTGAAGAAAAAGATGGCTGAAATTGACGACGACCATTATGCTAAGCTTCGTAGAACTGTAGATGGTAGAATCCTATTAGTTGATTATAGATTGTAAAATAGACAATAAAATTATCGATAGACAAAGAAATATTGTAAATATTTAATACCATTGAAATAAATACATTTGCATTTATCTTGTTGTCTGTAGTTTATTTGTCGTATAAATCACTGATGTCCCGATCACTTATTACGAGATATGATCGTCCGGGGTAGTGTAATCTTAAGAAAGACTGATGGTGTAATTGATGTCTGACGTTTCCACAACCTGAGCAGAAGATATATTCAGACATAAAAATCATCTGTCCATGCTTTTTCAAGACTCCACTACCCCGGACGATCATACCTTATCTACATCGACTACACCTGGGATCAGACTATTTACACTTATATATATCAATGATGCGAGCGAGTACCAAATGGCTGTCTTTCACATAAGTGATGCCTTTTTTTATTGTACGAATATTGTATATCATAGAACATATATATTTAAAAAAGAATTGTAGGTTAAATTCAGTGTCAGTTTACAAAACCTTTTTACAAGTAAGAAGCATGATATAGGTCTTTCTAAAATCCGTGTTAGCTGCACCGTATATAAAAGGATTAACAGCTGTTGAAAGTGAAGCAGAGTAGATTGCCACTATTAATACATGACTTAATTGATAATTGGAAATGATATTCATTATATGACTGATTGCAAAGGGTATCCAACAAATACAGAATCCAAGAAATACCGCCACCAAAAGCTTGGTAACTTTTACTTCGGATTTTGATTGCCTTAAAGCATTACTTAAGCCCTGTCTTGGATTCCTTGTTGTATCCTGTTCAGTCGATTTTTGTCGTGTGACGAAGGTGTGGTCGGCTAACGACTGTTTTCTACACGTTTGTGATGTTGCAACTGCAGTTTCGTGGTTTTGCTTTAGTTCTCGATTCTGTGTTTTGTTTTCACCGCTTTGTATTTCCTGACACGTTCGAGTATCTGTCGAGTTGTTTCCCTCTTGCCTACTACTACCCTCTAAGATGGAATTGTTATGGTTTACTGATTGGTTCGTAATGTTTGTTGGTCTTGAACTTTGTGCAAGTCGAGTACCAATTCTACGATTATGACGACGAACATGGCAATAGATCATCAAATAGAAAATTGTTATTGTTAATAAAGGTATCAAGCCCCAAATAACTATTGAAACAATATCAATGGTTGTTATTACATCTTTGTATTCAGGTTTGAATATCAACATACATTGAACGAAACTCCGTACAAATGTAAAAGTGGCTAGTCCTGCAGCTACATTACTGATCATGAATATCGGAATAGTTATAGACATCAGTAAAAGAGTAATCCATATCATTTTAAATGTAAAATACTTTCGGTAGAAGTTTGAGTGGACAATACAAAGATATCTATTGAGAGCAGCAAAAACCATGGTTGATAATGACATTCCTGTTAGACTATACACCAGAATACCATCGATGAAACATGCTGGTCCTGTTGTATTTGTCGATATCCAAACTGGCAAATTATCAACAGGGCTAGTCTTCCAAATAGCTGCAGCAGACAAAGGCGTAACACTTAGTGCAAAGATTAGATCAGATATCGAAAGACAAAGTATCAATGTTCCAGTTTTTGTACGAAGACGACGATTCTTGTAAACACTGAGACAGACCAAGACATTTCCAACAATAGCTGCTACATCGATAAAAACCAGGACAGCAAATTTTACAGCTTTGACCGTGTAGAAAGAGTTTGAAGGGACAGTGTTCGTCTGATTATGGGTACTTGCAAGCATAGTGGGAGACGCCTAGCGAAACGACGAGAGCAAAACTCATACAGTTAACACCCAAGTCAAAGTCAAAGACTAAACTTTTTCAAGCGATCAGTCTTTTTTGTACTTTAGAAAACAGCTGGATGGCAATAGCAATTAGTAAGCGTAATTACTTCTGGTGTAACGGCATGTCATTCTATATTTATTTTATTTTACTTAAGCTCACATCAAGTGCAAATCAGAACCACAACTCAAATAATAATGAATTTAATAACAAAGAACAAAGTGATAATGGCCACAGCTTACTGTGCGTCTAATCAAAAAACTGGACATTTCCGTTTCCAATTTGTTTGCTATCAAATACACTTAGAAAAAAGAGAGCAGTGGACTTATTCAAGCAAAGTAAGTAATAATGATAAATATTAGTGTAGCCGCACCAATCTTGTCAAGGACTTAAGACTGTTTTTTTTAAATCACTTACAGCGTTTCGCTCGCCTTTGGAAATACGAAATAAATAGTTTTTCTCTTGAAATGGCTGGTTATTTATTATCATTTTCGGAATATAACAAGATGTTAAAGATTGTTACCTAAATAAAACATTTTTTTGTGTTCCAAGTCAGAAAAAGACAGAAACAATCAAAATGCGTTTGGTGAGAAAATTAAATATTGCTAAGGCATTCGCTTCAGTTCACATCCAATATAGAAAACATCTGCATTCAGAAAGCAGAAAAGAAAACTTATTTTGGAGGAAAAGATTTATTTAAAATTATGTGCATTTCAAACGATTTCGACGACAACTAGCTTTTTAATCAAACTTTACAAAGAGTGACATTGTAACGGTCTGACGCATACCCACAAACGACAACATTGAAAGCTCGTTTATAAATCTAAAGGTTTCTAATATATGGTGGTTGCAAGATGTCCCGCGTTTGTACCGACTTATTAGTCTTCAAAATAACTCTTCAAATTTAATTACATATTCACAATCCATTTTGTTTCTTCATTGTAGTTTCCAGTGGTATTATAAAAGTACGACAGATATACAATAGCTATTGTTGTTTTAATTGATTGCAGTATGATTCTGTCGGCACGCGCGCGTTTTGACCATTTCCCGCCAAAACCAGACCGCGTTTGAATTTCCCGCCTTACTTGCTTTCTTATGCGCGGTATGCATTACTAAAGCGGTAATTGTTAGCTATTGTAATTTTATGCTATAAATATCGGCTCTAACCGATTAGTGGTATCATTCTTGTTTACTATTAGCACTAATCAACATGTCGACAATACTTGTAAAAAACAAAATGTCCTTCTTGATTGATGATCTTCTACGAGATGCCCATGACACTGACAACATGAGCGTTGATACAGAGGCATTGATCACCACAGGGTTCCCACGATACTGTTTTCCACCAGTTCTTGTTGTGAGCTACAGTAGTTGTTACGAAAGAGGTAGGTTTTACACACTCACACTCATAATGTCATTATTGTTGAGAAAACAAAACTGTCAAAGGATTTCTACCATAATAAAGGGAATTACCACTATCAATAGATAATGTGCCAGTGAGTTTGATTAAAACATTTGTTTGTTTGTCTTGCAGATCCACGTCCATGTAGTCCTGATGATTGTGAAGATATCAGTCCGCCAGTCAAACGCTTCAAGACCCGACCTTCTTTCTCATCCTGGCAAACAGAAACACTCCAGTCTATCTTCGCCACAAAACAATATGTCGACAAAAGAGAACGAAAACAGTTAGCAGCCGACCTGAACATGAAAGATGAACAAGTCAAGTCATGGTTTCAAAATAAGAGAACCAAGTTGAAGAAAAAGATGGCTGAAATTGACGACGACCATTATGCTAAGCTTCGTAGAACTGTAGATGGTAGAATCCTATTAGTTGATTATAGATTGTAAAATAGACAATAAAATTATCGATAGACAAAGTATAATTGTAAATATTTAATACCACTGAAATAAATAAATTTGCATTTGCATTTATCTTGTTGTCTGTAGTTTATTTGTCGTATAAATCACTGATGTCCCGATCACTTATTACGAGATATGATCGTCCAGGGTAGTGTAATCTTGAGAAAGACTGATGGTGTAATTGATGTCTGACGTTTCCAGAACCTGAGCAGAAGATATATTCAGACATGAAAATCATCTGTCCATGCTTTTTCAAGACTACACTACCCCGGACGATCATACCTCATCTACATCGATTACACCTGGGATCAGACTATTTACACTTATATATAACAATGATGCGAGCGAGTACCAAATGGCTGTCTTTCACATAAGTGATGCCTTTTTTTATTCAGTATGAAGATTGTATATAATAGAGCATATATATTATAAAAAAAAGAATTGTAGGTTAAATTCAGCGTCAGTTTACAAAACCCTTTTACAAGTAAGAAGCATGATATAGGTCTTTCTAAAATCCGTGTTTGCTGCACCGTATATAAAAGGATTAACAGCTGTTGAAAGTGAAGCAGAGTAGATTGCCACTATTAATACATGACTTAATTGATAATTGGAAATGATATTCATTATATGACTGATTGCAAAGGGTATCCAACAAATACAGAATCCAAGAAATACCGCCACCAAAAGCTTGGTAACTTTTACTTCGGATTTTGATTGCCTTAAAGCATTACTTAAGCCCTGTCTTGGATTCCTTGTTGTATCCTGTTCAGTCGATTTTTGTCGTGTGACGAAGGTGTGGTCGGCTAACGACTGTTTTCTGAACGTTTGTGTTGTTGCAACTGCAGTTTCGGCGTGGTTTTGCTTTAGTTCTCGATTCTGTGTTTTGTTTTCACCGCTTTGTATTTCCTGACACGTTCGAGTATCTGTCGAGTTGGTTCCCTCTTCCCTACTACTACCCTCTAAGATGGAATTGTTATGGTTTACTGATTGGTTCGTAATGTTTGTTGGTCTTGAACTTTGTGCAAGTCGAGTACCAATTCTACGATTATGACGACGAACATGGCAATAGATCATCAAATAGAAAATTGTTATTGTTAATAAAGGTATCAAGCCCCAAATAACTATTGAAACAATATCAATGGTTGTTATTACATCTTTGTATTCAGGTTTGAATCTCAACATACATTGACCGAAGTTCCGTTGAAATGTAAAAGTGGCTAGTCCTGCAGCTACATTGCTGATCATGAATATCGGAACAGTTATAAACATCAGTAAAAGAGTAATCCATATCATTTTAAATGTAAAATACTTTCGGTAGAAGTTGGAGTGGACAATACAAAGATATCTATTGAGAGCAGCAAAAACCATGGTTGATAATGACATTCCTGTTAGACTATACATCAGAATACCATCGATGAAACATGCTGGTCCTGTTGTATTTGTCGATATCCAAACTGGCAAATTATCAACAGGACTAGTCATCCAAATAGCTGCAGCAGACAAAGGCGTAACACTTAGTGCAAAGATTAGATCAGATATCGAAAGACAAAGTATCAATGTCCCAGTTTTTGTACGAAGACGACGATTCTTGTAAACACTGAGACAGACCAAGACGTTCCCAACAATAGCTGCTACATCGATAAAAACCAGGACAGCAAATTTTACAGCTTTGACCGTGTAGAAAGAGTTTGAAGGGACAGTGTTCGTCTGATTATGGGTACCTGCAAGCATAGTGGGAGACGCCTAGCGAAACGACGAGAGCAAAACTCATACAGTTAACACCCAAGTAAAAGTCAAAGACTAAACTTTTTCAAGCGATCAGCCTTTTTTGTACTTTAGAAAACAGCTGGATGGCAATAGCAATTAGTAAGCGTAATTACTTCTGGTGTAACGGCATGTCATTCTATATTTATTTTATTTTACTTAAGCTCACATCAAGTGCAAATCAGAACCACAACTCAAATAATAATTAATTTAATAACAAAGAACAAAGTGATAATGGCCACAGCTTACTGTGCGTCTAATCAAAAAACTGGACATTTCCGTTTCCAATTTGTTTGCTATCAAATACACTTAGAAAAAAGAGAGCAGTGGACTTATTCAAGCAAAGTAAGTAATAATGATAAATATTAGTGTAGCCGCACCAATCTTGTCAAGGACTTAAGACTGTTTTTTTTAAATCACTTACAGCGTTTCGCTCGCCTTTGGAAATACGAAATAAATAGTTTTTCTCTTGAAATGGCTGGTTATTTATCATCATTTTCGGAATATAAAAAAATGTTACAGATTGTTGCCTAAATCAGTCAAAAAAGACAGAAACAATCAAAATGCGTTTGGTGAGAAAATTAAATATTGCTAAGGCATTCGATTCAGTTCACATCCAATATAGAAAACATCTGCATTCAGAAAGCAGAAAAGAAAACTTATTGCGGAGGAAAAGATTTATTTAATATTATGTACATTTCAAACGATTTCGACGACAACTAGCTTTTTAATCAAACTTTACAAAGAGTGACATTGTAACGGTCTGACGCATGCCCACAAACGACAACATTGTAAGCTCATACTCGTACTCACAGTTAAAGGTTTTTAAATATGGTGGTTGCGAGTTGAGCTTCGTTTGTACCCACTTATTAGTTTTCAAATCAACTCTTCAAATCTTATTACATATTTACAATCCATTTTGTTTTTTCATTCTTAGTTTCCAGCGGTATCATAAAAGTACGACAGATAAACAATAGCTATTGTTGTTTTAAATGATTGCAGTATGATTCTGTCGGCAAGCGCGCGTTTTGACCATTTCCCGCCAAAACCAGACCGCGTTTGAATTTCCCGCCTTACACTAAAGCGGTAATTGTTAGCTATTGTAATTTTATGCTATAAATATCGGCTCCAACCGATTACTGGTATCATTCTTGTTTACTATTAGCACTAAACAACATGTCGACAACACTTGTAAAAAACAAAATGTCCTTCTTCATTGATGATCTTCTACGAGATGAACATGACACTAACAACATAACCGCTGATACAAAGGCATTGATCACCACAGGGTTCCCAAGATACTGTTTTCCACCAGTTCTTGTTGTGAGCTGCAGCAGTTGTTACGAAAGAGGTAGGTTTTACACACTCATAATGTCATTATTGTTGAAACAACAACACTGTCAAAGGATTTCTACCATAATGAAGGGAATTACCACTATAAATACTTTATGTGTCAGTTTGATTAAACCATTTGTTTGTTTGTCTTGCAGATCCACGTCCATGTAGTCCTGATGATTGTGAAGATATCAGTCCGCCAGTCAAACGCTTCAAGACCCGACCTTCTTTCTCATCCTGGCAAACAGAAACACTCCAGTCTATCTTCGCCACAAAACAATATGTCGACAAAAGAGAACGAAAACAGTTAGCAGCCGACCTGAACATGAAAGATGAACAAGTCAAGTCATGGTTTCAAATTAAGAGAACCAAGTTAAAGAAACAGATGGCTGAAATCGACGACGACCATTATGCTAAGCTTCGTAGAACTGTAGATGGTAGATTATCTTATTAGTTGATTATAGCTTGTAAATAGACAATAAAATTATCGATAGACAAAGAAATATTGTAAATAGTTATTACAACTGAAATAAATAAATTTGGTTTTGCATTTATCTTGTTGTCAACAGTTATTTATGGTTGCATTACAGCGCAACGCGTAAAAGTATGGTCACTGATCATGCATGTATTCGCATACTTCTGTCTCGCAATCGATCCAATCAGCTTTGTAGGATTGTGTTATCTTGTCTCGGATCAAAACGCTTATTGGATCGATGGCGAGACAGAAGTATGCGAATACATTATCAGTGACCATACTTTTACGCGTTGCGCTGTAATTGATGTCCCGTCACAGGCTCCCCACCATCCCAATTCGTTCTGGGCTTCCTGTGGTGGAACGGCTAAAGGCCGTTGGTAAATTCGTTCAAAGTTGGTCATATTTAACTTCGATATTCATGTTCTTTTTTTTTCTTTTAGATTTTACTTTACTGTTCCAAAATAAAGTTTAATGTTTCTTGTTTACGAATTTGTGGTTTATTTTGCCCTGCGATGCATTTTAAAGCGATTTAAAGCGAGTTATTCGGCAGGGAACACACGCTCCCCAGTGAAGGAAAAAAACCACAAGGCAGGCAACTCTGGCGGCTACGGCCACCAATCACGCTCATATTATCTTCAAAATCTACCCGAAAAATTAATCCTATTCTCCCCAAACTCTGGCACACACATTAACGATAATCACACAGACCTCAGCCAGAGTTTGAAATACAAAGCTCAAATAAAAAGCATCGAAAACCAGCTTCTAACATCGAAATTATGCTTTCGTACTGGGATCTGTCAACTCTTGTGTCCCTTTGGAATCCCAAGAATGCAAAACGTCAATGAATACGCTACCCAACCCTACCCCTGCCAGATAAATTTGTCACAAAATCAGTTCCGGCTAGCGGGAGGAAGTGACAAATTTATCTGGCAGGGGTAGGGTTGGGTAGCGTATTCATTGACGTTTTGCATTCTTGGGATTCCAAAGGGACACAAGAGTTGACAGATCCCAGTACGAAAGCATAATTTCGATGTTAGAAGCTGGTTTTCGATGCTTTTTATTTGAGCTTTGTATTTCAAACTCTGGCTGAGGTCTGTGTGATTATCGTTAATGTGTGTGCCAGAGTTTGGGGAGAATAGGATTAATTTTTCGGGTAGATTTTGAAGATAATATGAGCGTGATTGGTGGCCGTAGCCGCCAGAGTTGCCTGCCTTGTGGTTTTTTTCCTTCACTGGGGAGCTTGTGTTCGCTGCCGAATAACTCGCTTTAAATCGCTTTAAAATGCATCGCAGGGCAAAATAAACCACAAATTCGTAAACAAGAAACATTAAACTTTATTTTGGAACAGTAAAGTAAAATCTAAAAGAAAAAAAAGAACATGAATATCGAAGTTAAATATGACCAACTTTGAACGAATTTACCAACGGCCTTTAGCCGTTCCACCACAGGAAGCCCAGAACGAATTGGGATGGTGGGGAGCCTGTGGTCCCGTTTTCGGCATTGAGATATTAGGGACTTTTAGCACCAGGACGGGAGTGGAGGACGGCGACGTCGATTCCGAGATAGGACTGGGGATTAAGACCCCGTCCGTCCTCTTGTCTCCGTGTCTTTTAGCATTAAACTACGGCACGCTTAAAACGCTTTACAAAAACATCGAAATGGCCTCATTTTAACAGACAAGAGAAGCTCTCCTGGAATCATTTTAACATGGAGATATTGATGATGAGAAATTCATAGTTCTAACAGAACAGAACACATCCAATAACCCTGATTTCAGCTACGAAGCTTACAAGTCATTTGACTTGAACTCCGGCGCGAATGAGATTACCAGACTAGTCAGAAATTGGTTAATCAGTTAATTTTCGACGTCAAATTGATTTCAAAATAATTCAATTGAACTTGTGTTCAATATGCTGAAGGTAAAAAAAGGTTTACCTATAATAATTGTGAGAAAAAGCTTCACGTAATGGCACTACGGCAAAACCCTTGAGTACACGCTCTCGATTGCGCTCGACGGGAAAGTAATCTGAGACCAATTGATCTGCGCATGCTCATAGTGACAAAATTACTTCCGATACCCCGTAGTCACGTCTCCCGTCCTGGTGCTAAAAGTCCCTATTTACAAGTAATAATTATTATAAATAGAAAAATAATATACATTGTTGTTTAATTTCTTTTACTGATTATATTAATTGAAAACAAAGTTTTCTATTTCCAAATAAAAAAAGCTTTTGCTTGAAATTATTTGTCGTGTTATCATTTATTTTTAAGATCAACGACAATCTGAAAACCATTTGTTTCAACTTAATATATTTTCGGAGCTGTTGTCATGACATTATAAAGTATCAGCGGTTCATGTTCGAAGGCGCATGTCACGGCAGTTCGTGTGGTATGTTTCTCGAGGGCTAGCTCCATTTCTCCAGTTGACAGATTTTCTTGTTCTCTCGCGAAAAATGGAATTCTGCGGCGCCCTTATAATACCAGGCTTATTAACTTTACTCGTAATAGTTATACGCTGGCTGTACAAGAAAGATGTTGGCATAAGTGAATGGCTTGTCAGTAACTCGAATTCCAAAAAAGCAGGAGCAGAAGTTTACAGCAATCCAGTGAAAAAAGAAGACGAAGTGATCAAAGAAGACGAAAAACCTACACAGGTAGTCTGAAAATTCCATGTGATTTATTCATATTTATTCATAATCATATTGGCTTCCTGTGTTTAATGACAACGAGAAGTAATTGTGAAGAATATGGTAAACTTCAACAGTTAATACTTTAATTTTTTTATGGAATCTTTTTTTCACGTCACACACTGGCTTTGGCGCCTTGTGCCTGACTTTCAAACTGGCCGTCGTGCATTGGATTTGTGTGATTATTCTCTTGTTATCATTCAGTCTTGACATCTTGTTTTACTTGTTCGGCTGGGTTTGTGACAAATATTATATTTTTATGGGAAAGTTGTATAATAGATGAAACTTGTACAAAATATATTAATTTGTCTTCACTCTTCTACATGACAAAATTTTTAAAGAAGACTCTGCCTTTCATTGCCGCTACATTGATAGTTTACTGCACCTTTCATCTTTCCGCGAACTCAGACATTTATACAGCGGCAAGTTGTGAAATACGTATTATATTTGTCTCCTGCGCATTTTTTTTCCTCCTCTCCCCCCTCTCACCTTCGTCTTTTGCACTCGTCCTAGGTTTCACCCGGCCATATCCATAACACAGCTATCCCAAAACCGGTTTTTCCGTTCCCCCGAAAAGAAACGCTTGCTACGCAGGCTATGGTTTTGATTGACGGCAGAAAAAAAGGCGTATTTCGCAACTATTAAACTGTTGGAATGTCTGAGTTCGAAGAAAGTTGAAAACCGCAGTGACTTACATTTTACTTTTTACTTTTCTTTTTCAGCTCGGAAGATTAAGCACACATTTACTGATACCATGAAGCTTGCTACTTCATTAGTCAGTCAATACCCGATCGTAATGCCAATGGTAGATAATCTCGTCAATATCTCAAACTTATGAACAGCACCGATACGTAACGATGAGCAATCAATAGTGCTAGAAGTAGTTTTAGTGTAAAGAAACTGATGTGAAATTGATGAAATAAAAACTATTTACAAAAAAAAATGTACACTGTTCTTGTTTTGGGTTTTATACTGAAACAGTGATGATAATGGCGCTGGAAGATAATTATGATGTTGATGACCGAAGACATGACATTATGCAGTTCTTGATTATGATGATATGAAGTAATGATGCATGATTACATGATAAATATAAAAAAAAAAAACATTATAAGCAATTAGTCAATTAATTAGACATTAAATATAAAATAAATTTTGATCAAAAGTATATTGTTTTACGTATACTACTGATAAGGATAAAAATAATTTAAAGAATAACGGGGCATAAGTAACATAAGACGACAAATAAATTGCAGACAACAGGATAAATGCAAAAACAAATTTATTTATTTCAATGGTATTAAATATTTACAATATTTCTTTGTCTATCGATGATGTTATTGTCTATTTTACAAGCTATAACCAATTAATAAGATAATCTACCATCTAAAGTTCTACGAAGTACCGGGCAATCGTCAGTGGCAGTGTAACCATGGTAACCTCTAGTCATGTCCTCCATGTACAACAGCTTAGCATAATGGTCGTCGTCGATTTCAGCCATCTTTTTCTTCAACTTGGTTCTTTTATTTTGAAACCATGTCTTGACTTGTTCATCTTTCATGTTCAGGTCGGCTGCTAACTGTTTTCGTTCTCTTTTGTCGACATATTGTTTTGTGGCGAAGATAGACTGGAGTGTTTCTGTTTGCCAGGATGAGAAAGAAGGTCGGGTCTTGAAGCGTTTGACTGGCGGACTGATATCTTCACAATCATCAGGACTACATGGACGTGGATCTGCAAGACAAACAAACAAATGGTTTAATTAAACTGACACATAAAGTATTTATAGTGGTAATTCACTTTATTATGGTAGAAATCCTTTGACAGTGTTGTTGTTTCAACAATAATGACATTATGAGTGTGTAAAACCTACCTCTTTCGTAACAACTACTGTAGCTCACAACAAGGACTGGTGGAAAACAGTATTGTGGGAACCCTGTGGTGATCAATGCCTTTGTATCAGCGGTTATGTTGTCAGTGTCATGTTCATCTCGTAGAAGATCATCAATGAAGAAGGACATTTTGCTTTGTACAAGTGTTGTCGACATGTTGTTTAGTGCTAATAGTAAACAAGAATGATACCACTAATCGGTTGGAGCCGATATTTATTGCATAAAATTATAATAGCTAACAATTACGGCTTTAGTAATGCATACCGCGCATATCAAAACAAGTAAGGCGGGAAATTCAAACGCGGTCTGGTTTTGGCGGGAAATGGTCAAAACGCGCGCGCGCCGACAGTATCTTACTGCCGCGATCAATTAAAACAACAATAGCTATTGTTTATCTGTCGAAGTTTTATGGTACCGCTTGAAACTAAAATGAAATTCCTAACATAATGCATTGTAAATATGTAATTATATGTGCAGGCTGCTTTGAAAAGTAATAAGTCGGTACAAACGCGGCTCAACTCGCAACCACAATATATTAGAAACCTTTAGATTTGATCACGAGTACGAGCTGTTATCGTTGTCGTTTGTGGGCATGCGTCAGACCGTTACAATGTCACGCTTTGTAAAGTTTGATTAAAAAGCTCGTTGTTTTGGAATTGACAACGCTATCCAGGTCATCGTCAATGTTAGTGTAATAGAAATCGCTGGAAGTTTAATAATTCAATCTCTTCCTCTACTCGAAGGTTAATTTCTTGTATTATTTTTTCGTGAATTATGAGCTAAATACCTAGCTTAGCAACATCTGATTTTCTCACCAAACGCATATTTATGGGTTTCTTTCTGGAACACAAAAAATTGTTTTGTTAAAATACCAATCTATAAGATATTGTTATATTCAAAAACAATTATAAATAACCAGCAATTTCCAGAGAAAAACTATCTATTTTGTATTTCTAAAGACGGCCGGTAGAGACGCTGGAAGTGATTTTCGAAAAACAGTCGGAAGTCCTTGAAATAATTGGCGCGGCGTGCGGGACTTTCTACAGTCATCTGCGTATTTACACTAATTATTATTAATATAACTTTACTTGAATATATCGACTGCTCTCTTTTTTCAAAGTGTATTTGTTGGCAAACAATTTGGAAAAGAAATGTCCAAATTTTTAATTAGACGCACAGTAAGCTGTGGCCATTATCACTTTGTTCTTTGTTATTAAATTAATTAACATTTCATTGTGGTTCCGACTTACATTTGATGTGAGCTTTAATTATAATACTGATAATTAAAGAATACAGTTACACCAGAAGTAATTACGCTTACTAATTGCTATTGCCATGCACCTGGTTTCCAAAGTTTCTGGTTTAAAAAGACTGATCGCTTGAAAAGGTTTAGTCTTTGACTTTGACTTGGGTGTTATTATAAGTTTTGCTGTCGTCGTTTCGCTAGGCGTCTCCCACTATGCTTGCAGGTACTCATAATCAGACGAACACTGTCCCTTCAAACTCTTTCTACACGGTCAAAGCTGTAAAATTTGTTGTCCTGGTTCTTATCGATGTAGCAGCTATTGTTGGAAATGTCTTGGTCTGTCTCAGTGTTTACAAGAATCGTCGTCTTCGTACAAAAACTGGAACATTGATACTTTGTCTTTCGATATCTGATCTAATCTTTGCACTAAGTGTTACGCCTTTGTCTGCTGCAGCTATTTGGATGACTAGTCCTGTTGATAATTTACCAGTTTGGATATCGTCAGATATAACAGGACCAGCATGTTTCATCCATGGTATACTGATGTATAGTCTAACAGGAATGTCATTATCAACCATGGGTTTTGCTGCTCTCAATAGATATCTTTGTATTGTCCACTCAAACTTCTACCGAAAGTATTTTACATTTAAAATGATATGGATTACTCTTTTAGTAATGTCTATAACTATTCCGATATTCATGATCAGTAATGTGGCTGCAGGACTAGCCACTTTTACATTTGTACGGAGTTTCGTTCAATGTATGTTGATATTCAAACCTGAATACAAAGATGTAAGAACAAACATTGAGATTGTTTCAATAGTTATTTGGGGCTTGATACCTTTATTAACAATAATAATTTTCTATTTGATGATCTATTGCCATGTTCGTCGTCATAATCGTAGAATTGGTACTCGACTTGCACAAAGTTCAAGACCAACAAACATTACGAACCAATCAGTAAACCATAACAATTCCATCTTAGAGGGTAGTAGTAGGGAAGAGGGAACCAACTCGACAGATACTCGAACGTGTCAGGAAATACAAAGCGGTGAAAACAAAACACGGAATCGAGAACTCAAGCAAAACCACGAACCTACAATTGCACAGATGTCTATAGATACTACAAACGCTGAAAGAACAACACAAACGCGTAGAAAACAGTCGTTAGCCGACCACACCTTCTTCACACGACAAAAAACGAATGAACAGAATACAACAATGAATCCAAGACAGGGCTTTAGTAATGCTTTAAGGCAATCAAAATCTGAAGTAAAAGTTACCAAGATTTTGCTAGCGGTATTTCTTGGATTCTGTATTTGTTGGACACCCACTGCAATCAGTCATATAATAAATATAATTTCCAATTATCAATTAAGTCATGTAACAATAGTGGCAATCTACTCTGCTTCACTTTCAACAGCTGTTAATCCTTTTATATACGGTGCAGCAAACAAGGATTTTAGAAAAACCTACATCATGCTTCTTACTTGTAAAAAGGTTTTGTAAACTGACGCTGAATTTAACCTACAATTCTTCTTTTATAATATATATGCTCTATTATATACAATACTCGTACAATAAAAAAAAGTCATATTCATGAGAAAGACAGTAGATTGGTACTCGCTCACAAGGTTGACGCTAAAGTTACGTTATGATTTTTTTGTTGAAATATATATGCTCTATTGTATACAATATTCGTACAACTGTTTAATGTTGAATAAAAATTTTATCAATGTAAAAAGCAGTAGTTTTGTACTCGTTTGCAACATATATTGCAGTGTTTGATATTGGTGAATTAGCACAAAGGGTTTGCGGTATGACTCTGTCGGCGCGCGCGCGTTTTGACCATTTCCCGCCAAAACAAGACCGCGTTTGAATTTCCCGCCTTACTCGCTTTCTTATGCGCGGTATGCATTACTAAAGCGGTAATGTCAGATATTGCAATTTTATGCAATAATTATCGGCATTAAGAGATTACTGACATTATCACCATAATTAATCATCTTTATAATCATCACCATCACAACTGCCAGCGCCATTATCATCACTATTTCAGTTTCAAACTCAAAACAAGTACACTTTAAATTGATTGTTTTTTAAAATAGTCTTTATTTCATCAATTTCACATCAGTTTCTTTAAACTAAAACTACTTCTAGAACTATTGATTGCTCATCGTTACGCATTGTGCCGTTCATAAGTGTGGGATATTAACGAGGTTATCTACCATTGGCATTACGATCGGGTATTGACTGACTAATGAAGTAGCAAGCTTCATGGTATCAGGAAATTTGTGCTTACTCTTGCGAGCTGAAAAAAATTAAGAAATAAACATGTAAGCTGTCTAGTTATAAGTTAAATATTCAATGAAGTGGCAGTGAAACTAATTGTTTCTCGGATAAACTTCTTCTTTTAAAGTTTTCATATACAATATATTTAGTTTGATATAATAACATGTAGTAGTGAAGAATAATTAATATATTTTGTGAAAGTGTCATTCCTTCCAGCTTTCCATAAATATTCAATATTAGTCACAAACTCATAAAATCAAAATATGATGTGGAGACTCATAATAACAATACGGCCAGCTGAGAAAAATCCCCGAAATCCTTTGCAGTCTTGAACTTTTGAACAGCCGTCCCCACCCTCTCCTCCCCCCCTCTCCCTCCTACGGGGAGAAACGGAGAAACGTCAAGGGGGGGGGGGGGGGGGGGGGTGCTGGGGACGGCTGTACACAGGCTACCATATCCTTCACCAATACCTCTCGTTATCGTCCAACACAGGTAGCCCACACCTACCTTGATCCATAAAGATACCATATAAGTATTGTGCATTTGCTATTGACTCTTGATAGGTAGTGTCATCGTAACCGTCAGGCATCATTGGAGGTGCTTTCGATGGATGCCAGTGCAACAGCCAGAATGGGTTTTTTTTTCCTGGAAAACCGTAAAAAATTCACTTACGTAACCAATATAAGTTAATGAACTTGAACTTTTTGTTTCAGATTCACATACATATTGATACATATATGAAATTATAAGAACGTTGTCCTTTTGATATATCTCTAGTTCGGACTTCCAAAGACTTTGTAAATTTCATTATGTAGAAGGGTAAGAAAGGTCTTTTATACACTTAAAGCCAATAAGTTTATCTATAAGGAAAACTAGTTTCGATCTTATCAATTCCTAATTAAGTTTATAAACATAAGGAATTGATAAGGTCTACAAGACATAACTAGTTTTCCTTATAGATAAATTTATTGGCTTTAAGTGGCATGGGTAAAAGACTGAATTCTTGGGTTTATTCCCTTCTACTATGGCCTCTTCTACACGAATCCGATCCGGCTGAAACCGCATAGAAATATTTGCGTCCACACGAATCCTGTTAGTTGATCGTTTCCTATTCAAAAGTATGCGGTTTCAGTGACCGGATTCACTGGATTCGTGTGAACGATAGGCCGATTCGCATCAAAAAGTATGCGGTTTCAAAAGTATCCGGATCCGTGTAGCCGGGGTCATAATGAAACGTTGTCCTGACTTTTGTAATTTAGTGTGAAAGGAATTAATTAAAAGACAAAAGAAGACCACTCAAGCTGAACTCTTTCTTTTGTTATTCCTTTCTTACTAAATAACTAATGTTCTATTTATATGTGACAACCTTCTTGCAATTAGGTGTATACAAAATTACAAAGATGTTTATCAAAATTACAATAATAAACAGTTATTTACAAATAGAAAATAGACAGAAAAAGGATGAGAAGACGTGTGGTGGTTGTCGAAGTAGTGAAAACAAGTAATAACTTATACACCTATTTCAAAAATCGTTATCGAGAGCAAAGCAACAGTCCACACTCTGAAGCTTGCAAAGGATGTCGGTATTTCGTGTCTTGTTATCGATTTATTAATAGTATATTTTAGTTGTACGTGTTTGTGTTATATGACCATAACAAGCTGTTGCAGTGGTAGATATAAATACAAATATTTATTTAAAAAACGTGCAATAAATCATATATTAAGTCCCTGTAACCGACATCCTTTGCAGGCTTTAGAGTGTGGACTGTAGCTTCGGCTGCGACAACGATTATTGAAATAGGTGTATATTAAGTGCAACACAAGTCGTAGCTTAATAAGTGTTATCAACTGTTGTAACTAATTTATATCTGTCTTCGTATCACAGATATGCCTATTGTTCGGTTGCAATCTCAACATGTTAAAAAAGAAAAAAATCTCGCGCGCTAATCAAAGCTTTTTGTCACTTCTCACCTACAATACCATATATGGTAATGGCATTGTTTTCAAGATTGCATACGGTCAGTCTTTGGTACGTCGTATTGTTTTGTATTAGTGCAGTTCCGTAATTATTATAATTATTATAATTAATCTTGTACTGGACCCCCAGTAATTGGTCATGCTGTTGTGGGCTCCTGTCTTCGGACGAAGTTAAATAAATAAATAATAAGCAATAAGTACTTCATCATCATAAATGTTTCCCGCTCGGCGCGTGATCGGCCTTGGGGCGTGATTGCTTGGAGCAAGGGAACCTACGCTCCAACAACCGCGTGAAGTCCTTTTATTCAACATAGATCTTAACGCCTGTTGTCTATCTATTCCAAGTAGGTCTGCCAACTTTTTCCACGTCTTCCTCTTATCGAAAAGTGCTTGTTTTTGTATTACATCATTTTTCATTCTGCTCACATGGGCTATATATTTTAGGTACTGGATGTGACAAAAGTCCTGAATTGGTTGTGTATTGGTTATCTCATGAAACCTATAGAGATCTTAAAAGCCCAATCGAATTCTCTAAAAAAACTTAGTAGTGTTTACTTACCTTCCATGACGGAGATATATTCTTTTCCTTTTCTGTCTTTGTTAGTAGCCAGTACATCGTACTCATCAGTAAAGCTTTTGTAATTTTTCAACATCTTGAAAATGAGTGCGACATGGATTATGGTAAAATCTAATTATACTTAATAAATAAATGTCTTTTTGCCTGTAAATAAAGTTCACTATAAATCAAACACTTGTAAGTCTTTTCGGGTGCCACATCTAGTGTGGTACTTTCTACCTGTAGATTACGTTAACTATATAACCTATGTTTGTAAGCCATATATGTGTGGAAAATAACAAAGGAATTTAATGTAAAAAAATAATAAAAATAAAATAAAATAAAATATTTTTATATTTTGTTTGTTTGTTTGTTTGTTTGTTTGTTTGTTTGTTTGTTTGTTTGTTTATTTGTTTGTTTGTTTGTTTGTTTGTTTGTCTACCTCCATTGTAAGTGCTTTGTTGTGGTTGTGATATCCTTTTAGTTTTTTGGTCATGAACGTAATCATTTCTGGAGAAGCTGGTCCAAATATTTTGCTTTTCTTCCAATCTGTAATAGAGGGAACGAATTATTGGCAACATGTCGTTAAAGTGCACCTGACGCCTGATCTTTTGCAAATCTGTTGTACATGAGGTGTATAATAAGTGTACTTAATATTTCTTGATGTCGACCTCTCCTTTTTGAGATATGAACATTTGAAATCTGAAAATGCAAATGAGGTGACGTCATCCCAGGAATTTGTCAAAGTTTTGTTTCAAAGCTGACAGCAAGCTTGTTTTTGTAAAGAAGTAAAAATGTTAATGGTAGTGTAAATATTAGTAATACAGATATTGAGCTTTAAAAAATTGCTATAATTATTTCCAGAGAACTTTTGTATATTTAATGAGGCCTGGGATGACGTCACTTCATTTGCATTTTCAGATTTCAAATGTTTATATCTCAGAAAGGAGGGTAGTTAAAATTGCTTTCTTTTATTTATTTATTCATCGTTATTATTATGAGGGCCATGTGTATATTATTATATAGAGATTACCCTCTTTGAATGAAGTAATTCTATCCTATTCGATCTACCATGCATTTCATAAGTACGAAATATTCATAAACTGGTTACTGTGAGAACTTCACCATTTTCTGCCCGTCAGTTCACACAACAATAAGTGAATTATTTCAAACTATTTAGTGCTAAACATTACAGCAAATAATGTTTGACATACCTCCTACTAAATTCAAGGGAAGGAATAGATTTATGGCATCCACAGTGTCAAAGAGTTCGGTGTCGTACTGTCCCTTAGAGAGACCTCTACCCGACTCCAGTAACGCTATCAACTCTAGACCAAGACACTCGGCCCAGATTGGAAAAACATCACCTTTATCATTGGCCTGTATGTGAAAAAAAGATTTACGAGATTGAAATGGAATAACAAGAATGAAATGGAATAAAGAGAATGAAATGGAATGAAAATAAAATGGGATAAAAAGGGAACAATTAAATGGTATAATCAGAGTATATTTGTTGCTGTCTCTATGTTCTTTATAAGATGTTGTTGCTCATATCATTGTCGACCTGTATGTGTTAAAAGCAGTCAAATGGAATGAAATACTGTACTGTACACTGATTAAATTTGTAAAATGTAAGGTGAAAATAAAAAATTGTCATTATTATTATCATCATCATCATCATCATCATCATCATCATCATCATCATTATTATTATTATTATAAAATATAATATAGAAAATGGCATGGAATAAGTGAGAATGATACTGATTGAATAAACAGTCTATCAAAATATTTTCTGGTTCATTGAAGACAGCTTGGATGATGTAACAGATCAAAGAAACTATGACCATGCACATTTATTGTGTACCTTTTTGGCCAATTTGTACAACAGTTTGCCAACTGTGCCGTACATTGAGTATTGTAGTTTGACGTGACCCCCAGGAATAACGAGGCTGAAACAAAATACCGTTAGTGAAGAATTTTTCTTTTTTAACAGCTTTATTTACCATATGACAACATAAATTATAGTAATATCGGAACAAAAAGAGGGGGGAAAATGGTCAAAAGGGTGTGTGCAAAATGGGGCATACCGTCCCATGCTATTGGCACAACCCACAAACAATAAATAATAGCATTCAGATCCGACTACACCCTAACAACATCAATAGGGATTGCGGCATCGATCTACCGGAAGCGTGGATGCCAACAATCAAGAAGCATGCTGGGACATCACGCGTCAGCCAATCACAGCGCCGATAATCCGACGAAAAGTATATAAGACAACCATCATCCAGTCTACACCATCGCCTGATGAAGACTAGCAGATTGCAGTCGAAACGTCGCGGTATTTCTACCAATGACCTCAATCGTGAGACAATTGATTAAGTATCCTTTTAATAAAGAAATAGTAAAATTTAAGAAAAAAATAGCTAAAAAAAAATGACGATATAATCTCAATGTAGTGTTCTATTGGAGCCATTTGCAGCCACAGTTTCGGCTAAGAGTCCATGTACATGATTTTTCTATATCAAAGACTGTGCTAAGTTGGTTTTTATAAATACATGTACAGGTGACAAAGTTCTTGTCAATGAATGATCATAGTATAAGGATAGTCATGACTGATCTTGGTGTTGGTGGTTGGTAGTCGTGATTGTGTGGCATGATTGTGTGATTGTGTGGCTATCATTGTGAATATAGTTCTTTTATTCTTTCAATGGTAATAAAAAGCTATAAAGACGATTAATTACGACATTATTCATAGTTAATTATGTATCAATTGGAAACTAGCAAGTAAACTATAGTATAGGCTGCGTTGGTGTTTGATATATACCGATAGGTAATAGAATGAAATCAGTTGTAACACCGTAAAAAATGTTGAATTAACTTTACTGACATTTTTTACGGTGTTACAAATTTCATTCTCTATTAACTATGCTTTCAGATTATGCAATCATCGATTTCCTACCCATTGATAGAGTTAAACATGGCCGTTGTTTGTTGAGCAGTTTGGTTGATGCTGTAACAAATTAAGGATCTAAAAGATTATAGGTATCCCACATGGATCAATGAAAATAGCAACTTTATATCTATCCCACATGAATCAATGGAAACTGAGCAAGTTTATATTTATCCCACATGGATCAATGGAAATAGCAAGTTTATATCTATCCCACATGAATCAATGGAAATAGCAAGTTTATATTTATCCCACATGGATCAATGGAAATAGCAAGTTTATATCTATCCCACATGGATCAATGGAAATAGCAAGTTTATATTTATCCCACATGGATCAATGGAAATAGCAAGTTTATATCTATCCCACATGAATCAATGGAAATAGCAAGTTTATATTTATCCCACATGGATCAATGGAAATAGCAAGTTTATATCTATCCCAGATGGATCAATGGAATAAGCAAGTTCATATCTTTGCCACAAGGATCAATGGAAATAGCAAGTTAATATATCTATCCCACAAGGATCAATGGAAATAGCAAGTTAATATATCTATCCCACATGGATCAATGGAAATAGCAAGTTAATATATCTATCCCACATGGATCAATGGAAATAGCAAGTTAATATATCTATCCCACATGGACTAATGGAAATAGCAAGTTAATATATCTATCCCACATGGATCAATGGAAATAGCAAGTTAATATATCTATCCCACATGGACTAATGGAAATAGCAAGTTAATTTATTTATCCCACATGGATCAATGGTAAGGATACAGGACGGGTACTACGCGTGCGCCTGCTGATTCCAATAAGTTGACATAAGTAGCCAGTACGTATTGTCCTTGAGCTATTCGATTGACTCTGCCTGATGTCTCTTGAGCAAGAATACCTGGTAAAGAAAAATATATCCACCTCAGGATAACAGTATATAACCTTTAATCCATTATCATTATCATCACTAAAGACCTTGGATGTTAACCTTTTTAAATAACATAATATACACCTACTTGCAAGAATGTTGTCAGATGAAAAAAGAACATTACTGATTTAGTAAGAATGGAATAACAAAAGAAAGAGATCAGCTTGCATGCATATATATATATACACCTATTTCAAAAATCGTTGTCGCAAACAAAGCCACAGTCCACACTCTGAAACCTGCAAAGGATGTCGGTATTTCTTCTCTTGTTCTCGATTTATTGATAGCATATTTTGGTTGTGCGTGTTTGTGTTCTAGGACCATAACACGTTGTTGCAATGGTAGATGGTTATAAAAACAAATATTTCTTTATATAACGTGCAATAAATCACAATTTATGTTCATATTACCGACATCCCTTGCAGGCTTCAGAGTGAGGACCGTAGCTTCGGCTGCGACAACGATTATTGAAATAGGTGTATATAAAACATTAACCCTACCGCACAGGTAATAAAACCCAGACTTACCAAAGTGCCTTCAATGGGGCGATTCGTCCAAGACATTCCATATATGAAGCTGAAGCATCGAATCGATTTTTAGGGCCCCATCTGCGCTATTCCGACAGAATACCTAACTCACAGTAGTCAAAAGACCAGGGAGGGAGAGCAGAACCAGCCCCTAGCCTATAAACGGCTAACCTCTTTGAGCAAACTAATCATAAGCAGCTATCGATGATAAGAATCGCAAAACGTCTAGTAGAGTAAAGTCATTTAACCCGTGAAATAGATATTAGACTAATACACTAGTCTCTAATTCCATTGTTTTCTTTTGTGTCTATTTAATTTGACTATTACACTTTAGCAAGCAATTTCTATTTCACGGGTTAAATGCCTTCACTCTATAGAATGAAGTCATTTAACCCGTGAAATAGATATTAGACCAATACACCTTAGCAGTCTCTAATTCCATTGTTTTCTTTTGTGTCTATTTTACTATTACAACTTGACCATTTAATTTTGTTTCACGGGTTAAATGTCTTTACTCTAACGTGCCGACAAAATCTCAATTTTAAATAGACTTACCTATAGTTATTATTTAGAACTAAGAGAAATATTGCGATCAAATCAATAAGAAATTGCACTTACCTATCACGGGTTTCTTTGATTCGGGAATACCTTGTCCTGCTGATAAATAACGCTTATCTATCTTTCTTGGTTTAGCCTCCACCACCAAAACAACTGCAATGATCCATAAACTTAAACTTTGTAGTCTTCTATACATAATTATCACTTTTACCGTCCTTAGATCAATACTAATTTTGATGAACTTGATTTGTCTTGTTCAGTAAAGAAATGATAATTGGTTTGGATTAGTTATAAATAATGCCTTTGGAACCTCCAGTTAAGTGATTTGGACTGTTAAGTGAATCTGTACGCTCAGAACTATTCTTCAGACTCTAATTATTAGTGTCAATAATGTCCTAGTTCTATTCTACACGGTTCACGTAGATGTGGGAATTGAAAAGAGCGGCAGTCAAATTGATCTAGACCTGCTGATATAGAGCGATTATCGGTAACGCCCATTGAATTAAACACCAGTTTACCTACATAATGTTGAACTTGTTTGCATTAAGCCCGAGTGAAAGAAAATTAAGGATTATTTATTATATCGATTATCATAATATGCAGAGAGTATGAAGTGGAACTAAAATAAAGGATTTAATTAGTGTTTATGTATGTTTTATCGGTGAATTTTGTCCTTTGTTGTACTTGTCAAAGATTTTGTAGGTGGACGTGGCAAGAAGCATGTGGAAACACGTGAATTTGCCATTTAATAGGTCAAATAGCTCGCCAGTGTGAACTTGGCAGGCGAATGGGGAGAGTGTTTAACACACGGTCCAAGAAAACTGGTTGTTTTTATTTATACTAAAGCGTGATACTCTTTAAAAATACTAGATTGACATTTTTACTAGCTTTCCTTGCGCAAATGCGCCTTATGTCAAATTGTACAGTGGTTCTAGATATCGTGAAACTGAAGCATTGCCTTCACTACTAGTTCTATCAGTAAATCGTCCAGAGTACTACAAAGACAATGTCCCTTAAATACAATCAATTTAAACTAAATACACGATAGGTAATATAATGAAATTTGTAGCACCGTAAAAAATGTTGACTTAACTTTACTGACGTTTTGAGCTTTAGCCCTTCGTCGGAGTAAAAGAGAATATAAAGATATAAAAGAGATATTATAAGGCTAGCCTCCTTCGCAGGCAAGTGAGAAAGCAAGCGGAGTGAGTTTCGAGTGTATGGGGTTCCTGTGTTGAAGCCCGCGGGTTTTTTCTTTTTCTTCTCTTCTGCCTTAGAGATGCCTGCGGAGGATCGCAGGCTAGTATAAGGATATTCCGCAATACCGCAAAACTGAAATTCGCAAATACCGCATACCGCACAACATTTAATTAAAATCAAAGGTCATAAAAAGTTTTCGGTTTTTTCACCATCTATACGTACCAAAAAAATACAAAAACAAAAACCGGTAATATCGCATACCGCAGGAATTCTAAATCCCGCATTACCGCAAAAATGTATTCCTTTTACCGCAATATCGCATTAACAAATGGCCAATACCGCAATACCGCAAACCCCAATGTCCCCCTCTAATAGCTATTCTACGAATAAGTCTACTTGATAATACCGGTATTAAATTAGCCTGAGGAGGAGGCAAGTATTAAATATCAAATACAATGATTTTAAAATGATGACTTTATTTATACAATCGTAAAACAGGAATAAGCTTTATACCTTGTCTTATCGTAAACTGATCAATGTCAGTAACTCATTCCCGAATGGGAAACATGAAACTGTAAAGTTTAACCAATTCTTACGACTTTTTAGCCTTTGTATGACATGATGTAACAGTGTATAAATATCTACATATATTACAAATACACAAATATAGAAACAAACGACACATAAAATAATGGAATTTGTAAGAAATATAGATACAATAGTTCCCTGTACAGTTCCTTGCTCCATCTTGAAAGGTAGCCCGGCCTTTATATTGAAGCGAGACGGACGTTGAGCTTGCAATGATAGAAACAAGTGAATAATTGTCTCTCAAGGTGTATCGTTGCAAGCTCAACTTTCGTCTCACTTCAATGCAAAGGCCCGGCTACCTTTCAAGATGGCGCAGGGAACTAGAGCATTGTTTACTTAAACGTACGAGCAGTAAAAAGGGCCTGCTCAGATTTGAAAACGGCAAGAGATTAAAACCTGTATTGCTCGCCAGCGAAGCTTTTGGGCATTTTGATAGTGTAAAAATAAGGATTGTTTCTCAGGTACTATGTTAATAATTCATATATATTAAAGATAGTCTTGATTACATAGGTATGAAATAGCCATCAACTTCTTGATTCCTTATCGCGGGAAATTTGCTGATTAACGATTGCGTCTTGGTCGTCTCGTCTGGGAAGCTGTGTTTGCTCAAACGCGCTGAAAAATACAACAACAACAACAATAGACATCAGTCTTTCAATGATCTTTTTGCGAGGGTATTAATAAATAAAGCATTGTACCGAGTGTATAATAGTAAGTGCCTTATAATAGTAAGTGCCTTATAATAGTAAGTGCCTTATAATAGTAAGTGCATCTCGAATCAGCATCGAAATCATTTTTATTTCATTAAAGACTACAAACAGCTTGATGATATGATTACAATATATCACTGACGATCACTAAACCTGGGTTTAGACCATTAAACCGTCTTTTATTTCAGTCAGAACAGTACGTATTACTAAGTTACCTTGCTTGATAAAGACGTCAAGTAAGAACCGTGAGTTCCATGCTGCTTGCTGATTGTAAGTTGTCATATAACCGTTAGTTGGTAAAATCATCTGTGATTTAGTTGGATGCCAATGAAGGAGAAAGAAAGGATATTTCTTGCCTTGAAAATCAACGCCAAAAGTGTTAGTTGCATGACGAAAGTGCAATGTAGTTTAGTGCAGACAGTGCAGACGTGCAGTGCAGCTATAGTGCAGTGCAGCTTGTACTACTAGTGTGGTGTGGTGTGGTGTGGTGTGGCGTGGCGTGGTGTGGTGCGGTGCGGTGCGGTGCGGTGCGGTGCGGTGCGGTGCGGTGCGGTGCGGTGCGGTGCGGTGCGGTGCGGTGCGGTGCGGTGCGGTGCGGTGCGGTGCGGTGCGGTGCGGTGCGGTGCGGTGCGGTGCGGTGCGGTGCGGTGCGGTGCGGTGCGGTGCGGTGCGGTGCGGTGCGGTGCGGTGCGGTGCGGTGCGGTGCGGTGCGGTGCGGTGCGGTGCGGTGCGGTGCGGTGCGGTGCGGTGCGGTGCGGTGCGGTGCGGTGCGGTGCGGTGCGGTGCGGTGCGGTGCGGTGCGGTGCGGTGCGGTGCGGTGCGGTGCGGTGCGGTGCGGTGCGGTGCGGTGCGGTGCGGTGCGGTGCGGTGCGGTGCGGTGCGGTGCGGTGCGGTGCGGTGCGGTGCGGTGCGGTGCGGTGCGGTGCGGTGCGGTGCGGTGCGGTGCGGTGCGGTGCGGTGCGGTGCGGTGCGGTGCGGTGCGGTGCGGTGCGGTGCGGTGCGGTGCGGTGCGGTGCGGTGCGGTGCGGTGCGGTGCGGTGCGGTGCGGTGCGGTGCGGTGCGGTGCGGTGCGGTGCGGTGCGGTGCGGTGCGGTGCGGTGCGGTGCGGTGCGGTGCGGTGCGGTGCGGTGCGGTGCGGTGCGGTGCGGTGCGGTGCGGTGCGGTGCGGTGCGGTGCGGTGCGGTGCGGTGCGGTGCGGTGCGGTGCGGTGCGGTGCGGTGCGGTGCGGTGCGGTGCGGTGCGGTGCGGTGCGGTGCGGTGCGGTGCGGTGCGGTGCGGTGCGGTGCGGTGCGGTGCGGTGCGGTGCGGTGCGGTGCGGTGCGGTGCGGTGCGGTGCGGTGCGGTGCGGTGCGGTGCGGTGCGGTGCGGTGCGGTGCGGTGCGGTGCGGTGCGGTGCGGTGCGGTGCGGTGCGGTGCGGTGCGGTGCGGTGCGGTGCGGTGCGGTGCGGTGCGGTGCGGTGCGGTGCGGTGCGGTGCGGTGCGGTGCGGTGCGGTGCGGTGCGGTGCGGTGCGGTGCGGTGCGGTGCGGTGCGGTGCGGTGCGGTGCGGTACCTTCTATCAGAGAACTTCTTATGCTTGTTGTACATCTGAAAGCAAAGAAAATTGGCCTGAATATAATTACATTATATTCGTGAGGTATTTGCATTTATTTGTAGGTTTATGTAAGGTGTAACGAGCCATGGGAATTTCAAGACAGAAAGGAATATTAAATGCACACATCTAAATATTCAAATCGAGGATATAAAAACGTTTTGTTGACTATAACTCACCCCCGTTTTGTTGACTATAACTCACCCCCCCCCCCCCCCCCCCCAAAATCCACAACAAGATTTATCCTCTTATTGTTAAACAATAACACAGGTAACTCATCAATATAATGACTTGCCTTCATTGTAACAGCTTTGTTATGATTATGATATCCTTTAAGGTATGTTGTCATGAACTTTACCATCTCTGGAGGGGCTGATCCATACAGCTTACTTTTCTTCCAGTCTTAAAATAGAGTTACATTTATGCATGTGAAGATCATGATCTATGTCAACTGTTAAATACATTAGCTGCATAAGCCAATTGATCAGTCTTCCTATAAATAATATTTTGTATGTATATCTATCGTGTCTATAGTTTATATAAATGGAAACTAGCGAGTAATTAAACTAGTATAGGCTGCGTCGGTGTTTGATAAAAACGATAGGTAATAGAATGACATTTGTAACACCGTAAAAAAAACAGATTTCATTCTATTACTGAACTGCTATAATTGTTGACATGTCAGGACTATATGACAACATCCTTTTTGAACTGCCGAGATAATGAATGTTTCCCCCATTCATCCCCTTCCCCTGCCCCATTTGCAATATTGTGGAATATAATTTCAAACATTGATTAAAAAAATGATTATGAATTAGACTGTATAGCAAGCGTTCCTTTTTGGGAGGAACGGGAAACAATTGTTTTGGGATAGCTGTGTTACCGATTTAGAGTGAATGTCAGTAAGAACTGAGCAAAATCTTTAGCGGCCACACTCAAAAAATGGATTTCGCTCATATTCCGTTTAAACGTAAGAAATAGGTTACTTTTAAACGTGTCAAGGTTCGTTTTTCGAAAAACTGAGTATTTTTCGAAAAAATCGGAAAAAACGATTTGGACCGTTTTCGGTCTCAAATTAGCGAAATTCAAGCGTGAAATACACAGTCGAAAAACTTCCCTCGTGTGCAAAAGCAAGGCCTGCCAGCGAAACTCTGTTTTCGTGTATGGAACAAACAGATATTCAACGTTAATTTCAGAGTAAAATATTGTCGTTTCCTTGTTTTATAAAGGAAATAATCGCTCATCAATCAGCACGACTTTGCAGGTCAAAATAATTTACATTTTACTACCATTTTATCATGGACATTTTCTTCATGTGCACGTGCTCAGATTACCTTCATATTCTAGCTACTCAATATTCAATTGATAAGCTTTAAATTGATGTAAAAATATGTTTGGGTTTTTTACTTTACGGTCCCGTACGAGTAGCTTGAAGTTGACACATTTTGCATAGATTTCGAAGACTGATACCATTAAAAAGTAGAATTTATACGTTTACAAGCTTGCATACTTCCTAATAACAATAACAAAAGTATAAAAATGATACACATAGGATTCTTGTACTTAATATTTCATTATTAATATCCAACAAGACACTATTAGATTCTTATGCTACTCGTAGTATTTCGATATTTAATACTTACCGCCGGTCGCTAATTGTAAACAATTATTCTTTCATGTACTTTAGATTATTTTGCCGTTTCAAATAACTCCACTAAGCCAAATATAATGTTAGAATAACATCAGTTCAATAACAGTTTCTTCGTGGGAAAAAAGGCCGTTGATATTGCTTTGGAAATAAAACTATATTCTGCTTGCGGTAGTTTTCATTTTTTTGGTTGGTAGACAAACATACAACTTTTGTCTAAGGGGGTAGCCCTGGGTAGATGGATTTATTATTCGTTATTGTGGTACTATGGGTTATTTTATTTTTTTTCACATCCAATGCTATAATGTACATGCAGGATATTGTAATACACAGCTAGTAAAACATGTTTATTGCCATGGAATTCAATTCATATCCCGGGGGGACATTTGGATAAAACTATCCGCTTGTCCGTCGTATCGTTTGGGAGCAAAAAATCAGCGTATTTTTTTATGGTATTAAAATTGAAATCTAGAATCTTTGCATTTCTTTGTATATATTAGGGTATGCAAACGGAAGACCCATCGCTTTGCTTGGCATAGTCGCACATTTTTTGTTTTATGGTCTATCTGGTATCCCTTAATAAGGGTCAAACATCGTCCATGCAACACCCTTTTAAAAGGACTATTTTAAGGTGTGCCTTTGACAATTCCCGACGAGCATTATCCACCTTCCCCCCTGATTGATACACACATAAACATGTTTTTAAAAGCTGTAATTATTGTTCACGTTAAGCATATGCAGTTATTGATTACGACTGACTTGGAGATTTTCTCAATATAAGGGGCCTCTCTTTTGGATCGACTTGATGTCGTCGATAGCAATTTCAAGGTTTTCGCAGATTTCCTTTAACATGAAATTACAACTAATATACACATACCCGAAAATATCGGAAATAGTCGAGGCTAGCCTGCGTTACATCCGGCGGGGAATAAACCGGATGTAACGCAGGCTAGTCGAGGCGGGTAATGTTAACTTAGTATTTACAAATATATATTAGCTTTTCATAAATATATTAAACACATGCACAATGTATTTTTATTGATATTGATAGGGGATACAAAAGTTATTTTATTAGAGTAAATATATGAAAGAAAAATAATAAGGATGAATAACGAATGAAAAAAATATATTAGACATCTAAGTGCAATTATTACACACAATGAAATATACACGACACATGACATGTCAAATTGATTTGCCGTTTCTAGTAAACAAACTTTAATACAAAAATGTTTGAAAACAGCGGACTAAAATAGATCGTAGTGTACATATGTACATGATCATCATCAAACCAAGAAACTTCATCATATCATTTTAGAAGCTTTCTCAATTTTTTTAAATAGCTTTTAAAAAAGCGTTTTCATCGTTTTCATTCAAAACAATTTCCCCTGTCCTACCCCGTGAGGTCGCAGTTGTAAGATTTCGTAATACAAAGCAATATTGACGGCTCTTTTCCCACGAACAAACCTTTATTGAACTGATGTTATTCTAACATAATGTTTGGCTTAGTGGAGGTTATTTGAAACGGCAAAATAATCTAAAGTACATGAAAGAACAGTTGTTTACAATTAGCGACCGGCGGTAAGTAATAACTAAATACCGCGAAATACTACGAGTAGCATAATAATCTAATAGTGCCTTGTTGGATATCAATAATGAAATATTATAAGTACAAGAATCCTATGTGTATCATTTATATACTATTGTTATTGTTATTAGGAAGTATACAAGTTTGTAAACGTATAAATTCTACTTTTTAATGGTATCAGTCTTATCGCATCAGGCAATTCAGTCCAATGGTCACTCGAAATTTATGCAAAATGTGTCAACTTCAAGCTACTCGTACGGGACCGTAAAGTAAAAAGCCCAAACATATTTTTACATCAATTTAAAGCTTATCATTTGAAGATTAAGTAGTCAGAATATGAAGGTAATCTGAGTACGTGCACATGGAGAAAATGTCCATGATAAAATGGTAGTAAAATGTAATTTATTTTGACCTGCAAAGTCGTGCTGATTGATAAGCGATTATTCCCTTTATAAAACAAGGAAGCGACAATATTTTACTCTGAAATTAACGTTGAATATCTGTTTGTTCCATACACGAAAACAGAGTTTCGCTGGCAGGCCTTGCTTTTGCACACGAGGGAAGTTTTTCGACTGTATATTCCACGCTTGAATTTCGCTAATTTGAGACCGAAAACGGTCCAAATCGTTTTTTCCGTTTTTTTCGAAAAATACTCAGTTTTTCGAAAAACGAACCTTGACACGTTTAAAAGTAACCTATTTCATACGTTTAAACGGAATATGAGCGAAATCCATTTTTTGAGTGTGGCCACGGGTTACTCGGTTTTTACTGACATTTACTCTTAAGTCGTCTTAGGTTTCGCGCGGCCATATCGGTAACACAGCTATCCCAACACAACTTTTTCCCGTTAAGAAACGCTTGCTAAGCAGTCTCATCATGAATATAAGGCACTATTGTATAAGATACTGTGTAATAGCATACCACCAGTGAGTGTTAAAGGCCAAGTAAAGTTCTTTGCGTAGACATAGTCAAAGAGTTCTGTGTCGTACTGTCCCTTAGAGAGGCCTCTACCCGACGATAGTAACGCTATCAACTCTAGACCAAGACACTCGGCCCAGATTGGAAAAACATCACCGTTATTATTGGCCTGTGTGTGAAAAAAGATTTACGAGATTGAAATGGAATAAAGATAAATAAACAATCATAATCATAATAACATATATAGTTCTCTGCGCCATTTTGAAAGATACTGGTGAGATGGTCTAGTGATGGTCTAGTGGTCAGGGGAAACACAGCGGTCAAACGACTACGCATGCGTGGCAAAATTTTCACACCGCTAAATTTGGGGTTGTAAAAGTGTTTGAAGTCGATTTATAAGAAATTCCCTGAATATATAAGCTTGAAGTTTCGTGTACATAACCTTTGTTATATTTTAAAGCTACCATGAGTCTATAGTTTTGTATTTTTGTTTATATTTTGAGAAAAAAGCGATGAAAGTCGTCCAATCCATCGTTTTTTATAGAGTCCGTGCGAAAATTAAGCCTGGGAACGAGGTTGGTGCTGGATCATTTTACTTGTTTTTTCGCGCATGCGTAGTCGTTTGACCGCTGTGTTGTCAGGGGATCGATTCCGGGCCTAATGGTCTGGGTTCGATTCCCGGCCCGGGCGATTGCGTTGTGATTGTCGTTGTGATTGTCGTTGTGATTGTGTCTGCCTTCAGTCTAATTCCTATATAAGATGGACGTAAAAGATCCTTTTGTGCTATTCGAAAAGAGCAGACGATTGTCTCCCAGCACAATAGTCAGGTCTCAGCATACTACAGGGCCCACAGAATTGGCGTAAAAGCTGTCGTGGTGTCCCTGCCTTCGTATGAAGGAAGAGCTTATAAATAAAATAAAATAAAACAAACTGGAACAAAGAATTAGCTATAGGAAGGGGACGTCTATCAGATAATGCCGTTGCTATGACACTAGTCGTGATACAATGCAGCTTACATTTATAACTCAGAGTTGCTTGTATGAGTTGTAATAGTTGTTAATTCAGAAGTAATAATCACCTTTTTAGCCAACTCAAAAATCTGTTTGCCAACTGTACCATACTTGGAGTGCTGCAGTTTGACGTGACCCCCCGGAAATACTATTCTATAAACGAATGATATAATCAAAGTCTATAGGGGGGATGCCAGAACCATCAATCAATCAAGCTTTAATTCAATCAATCAATCAATTTATCAATCAATCAATTTATCAATCATGCATTCATTCATTCATTTATTCATTCATCCATTCATTCATTCATTCATTCATCCATCCATTCATTCATTCAATCAATCAATCAATCAATCAATCGTCAATCAATCAATCAATCAATCAATCAATTAATCTGAATCAATCATTCATTCAATCAATCATTCAATCAATCAATAAATTTTGATGCCCGTTCTTATTTTTTCTCTTGTACTTTCGATTCATTGAATTCATTTCACCAATATACTTGCCCATTGATGCTATTAAACATTTTCTCTACTTGCTCCGGTGACTGGTTAATACTTGACACTGTTAAAGTTAAATATAGCAACTGGTATTCAATGCATGTGAACCACGTGCATGTTGAATACTTATTTCTTCTGTTTGTCATAGAATTACGCAATACAACACAACATCTTTATTTAAGGAGGGAGACGCAATAACCATTTAGTACAGTTTTCTGACTTATGACATAAATAACTTTGCTTCAAAGTTAACGAAAACGACGATCATTCTTCATATTTTCGCAACTATTACTTTTTGAAAACTTCCGGTTTGTCAGTTAAATGAAAACGAGCACCAACAATTACAAGGAGAACAAGAAAACAATAGAAGTGAGCAAGATAAACTGTGCACTGTACCAAAGGCAGTCAAACATTTGTCAATAATATTACTTTGGAAGGGAGGTTGAACTATCTGTAAAACCGAGCATACGTACAAAGTTAATACATGTAAAGTATCCCACATGGGGTAAATAAGGATACAGGAAAGGTACTACGTGTGCGCCAGCTGTCTCTACCATGTTGGTATAAGATGAGAGCACATACTGCCCTTTTGACACTTTTGACAGTTTACCAGTAACTTCTTGAGTCAGAACACCTAAAACAAACACATTACATTGAAACTATCAAATCATCAACACACATTTCAACATAATGAAAACATCCTTAAAAAATATAATACGTTAATTTTGAAATGTCGAAAACCATTTCAATAAAAACCGTTTATCTAGAATGGGATGGTCTATTTTAAAGAGGAAGAGTATATCACAAGCGTACATAAAAAGTGTTGAAAAAAATCAAGATAAATTGAAGAATAAATCAGAGGCATGCACCCATGAAACAGAATCTATTAGACTTTTATTTACAATTCCTAGGCCTTTTTGTACGTGTTGGAATGACCTTTAGCTTTCGGTGATCTTCATTAGAATTACAAAATAAGTATTTGCTCTCTAAAAATGTAAACACTTTGTTCCACATGTTTTGGTAAACCACATTTTCGCTTTAATTTATCTCGCTGTTCTATTGAAAATGGTAATTTTTATCGAAATAGATTTTACTACAATTGTTACGGTTCAGTGCGTTACTATAGCGACGACTGACAAGATGAAATAATATTGACGATTTTATTTACAAATAGTCGAGATGGTGTCAACAACTCAATACGATTAAATCAACAAGGCTATATATACATATAATACATATACATATATACAATCTTACCTATTATAGGCTGTGTATTTTGCGGTATTTCTTGCTTTGATTTTAGCACCGGTGTTTTCGATTTCTTCAAATCTACTTGAATAACCGAACAAAATATAATACATAACCCTAAATGTAACATATAGGTATTTCGTCGATACATTTCGATAAAGGATTATGTTATGATAGTACAGTTGAGTATAGTGGTAGATGTAAAATACATTAAAGTTGATGGTTGTTAAATGTTTTCAATGGAATTCAGTCGTTTAAATTATAATGAACTATGAATGAAACACCTGTAGAGCGATGATTCAGTGGTAGTTTCAAAACGATTTCGATTAAGGGTGACATTTAACTCAAGAGTCATCACAATTGTCTTTTTTAGTTATTATCTTTTCCATTTTCTTAAATTATTTTTCGATTCCAAAGAGGAGTCGGGGGCTGACTAGTCACCCAAGGCATCCCCTGGACCCGCCCTTGTGATTTAAACCATTGTCAAATCTCAACTGAATATAACCTTTTTATATTTAAATAAACAAGATTAATAACGATGGAAAAAAATAACGGAAATGTTTTTGGATAATCCTAGAAAACTGTTGTCATTGTATGTGTTATTTTAATGGAGAGTCAGGTATATTCCCGAACAGGTACATGTCAATAGTTTTATTTTACAATAGCTAGTCTTCCTGTGTTATCTTTGACCAGCGTGGACCGGAACTACATCAAATGTATTATAAGCTTTTCTCTCTCTCATTCCTAAGGACTTGGATTGTACAAAATGATCGAGGTCATTCTAATAACCAGTCCCTACTCTTCTCCAGATCATAAAGTGAGTAGGTCCTGGGTATGAGAATGAAAATAATGAGGTCAAACAATCTTTCTGATACCCTAGAAACTAGAGGGTTTCTTAGTCTAGTATTCGTATTTATCATTTGTACATCTGTGTTCGTTATTTTCAAGAGAAACCCTCTAGCCAAACGAGCCTACTCTTTTGAATTCGCCGAGCCAATCAGAAGCAGAGGATCGCTACGTGACCCCGGCTTTCTGATGTTTAAGTCTATGAAGACCTTTGATTGGATAAAACCTGACAGCAAGATGTCAGCAAGTTTCCAAATATGGCTATAATTGACGGTGTCAATCAAAACAGCATGGAAGTGAGATTCTTAGCTCTTTGGGCCAGGGGTTAGTCTCGTTGAATCACAAATCGTCAAATTTACAAAGAGAAAATAACCGCTGGTACCCAGGGTATCTTTCTGATGGAAAGAAAACATAAACATATTAATACTGGTATGTTACTTGTTCTTTCTGAGGTATTATGAAAATTATTTTTTTACTTTTAAAATCATGACGAGCTTAGGAAAAAAAAAAAAATTGTACACAAGCCTTACACAGGGGTTCTTTAATAATCTCTTCAGGTCTTTCTGTGAAGAATTAATCTTAAAAGTCATCTAAGGAAATGACGACCGAATAATTATGTTGTCAACAACTAAAGGAAAGTCAATAACTAATGAACATTTTGAATTAGAATCTGCTTTGTAAAGTAAGCAAAACTTTGACTGTGGTCAATAAAAGTCTTCAAATCAATATATTGGTGAATTAAGTCCTCTTATTACCGACTTTTAACGACACATCATCTGTAAAAGTTGGACAAGGACTAACTGGGTTTTCTGCCTGTTTTCGGCCAAAACAGGTAGTGCTTTCTCAAAAACAAAAATTAAAAAAATTACAAGCATTTAAAACTAAATTTATTTACATTTCAATTTCTACAAAAGCTATACAAAGCTGATAAAGTTTTTTTTTCTGTTGATAAACAATAATAGTTTCTCTAGAGATGGGCGTCCTGTGGCAAGATTAGAAAAACTTATTTTCCAACCAACACCAGTCCTGCTCAATCAGTTTAACACAGGAAACCGAGTATAATAGAAGTTAAGAGATGACTCACTGACAACATAGTCTGCATCACATCCTTTAAGACTATGGCTATTTTCCATGCTTGCTTGATATTGTGTCTTGCTCTATTTTGCACATGATTAACACATGATAGCTGGATGAATGTGGCATGAGGTGATCACATCCTAGCTGATGATGACTATATATGATAGCTGGATGAATTTGGCATGAGGTGATCACATCCTAGTTGATGATGACTATATCACATGATAGCTGGATGAATGTGGCATAAGGTGATCACATCCTAGCTGATGATGACTATATCACATGATATCTGGATGAATGTGAGGTGATCACATCCTAGTTGATTACTATATCACATGATGGCTGGATGAATGTGAGGTGATCACATCCTAGTTGATGACTATATCACATGATAGCTGGATGAATGTGACGTGATCACATCCTAGTTGATTACTATATCACATGATGGCTGGATGAATGTGACGTGATCACGTCCTAGTTAAATACTATATCACATGATAGCTGGATGAATGTGCTGTGAGGTGATCACGTCCTAGTTGATGACTATGGTTGTTGTTTGTTTGCCAAACAGATCAAGGGTGACATTGCTAAGGAAAGCAGGAATGGAGTTCATTCTTTTCAGATATGTATCGATGTGTTCTCTGACTTGAGATGAAAAGTCTGTTTCTAACAGCATCATTTCTCCTTTGGTACTACTCTGGTAAACAAAAGTAGGGAGTTATGGAGTTAGTTGCAATGATAACATTATTACAGAGATGGATGTTGGATAGTTATATAAAAAATATATGTGGCTGGAAAGAAGACTGAAGGAACGAAGGAAGGAAGCGAGCGAGCGAGGGAGGGAGGGAGGGAGGGAGGGAGGGAGGGAGGGAGGGAGGAAGGAGGGACTATGAAAGAGAGAAGTGGTTGGTAAGGTGTTAGTAAGTGGTTGGTAAGGTGTCAGTAAGTGGTTGGTAAGCTAAGGTGTTAGTAAGTCGTTGGTAAGGTGTCAGTAAGTGGTTGGTAAGGTGTCAGTAAGTGGTTGGTAAGGTGTCAGTAAGTGGTTGGTAAGGTGTCAGTAAGTGGTTGGTAAAGTGCCAGTAAGTGGTTGAGTTTTTTCAATAACCAATGATGTTCACATACTTCAAATAGTAGATCATCGGAAGACCTTTCAGCATACATGGACTGTAACCTGTACTGTTTGTCACGCAGTACATCTATCTTGTAACCCGTCAGAGCATAACATGCTTCACGAAACTCTTGGATCTTTTTAGAAAACACCTAAGAAACATATCATCAATCAATCAATCAATCAATCAATTAATCAGTCAATTAATTAGTCACTCACTCACTCATTCAATCAATCAGTCAATTAATCAGTTAATTAATTAGTCACTCACTCATTCAATCATTCAATCAATCAATCAATCAGTCAATCAATCAATTAATCAGTCAAACAATTAGTCACTCACTCATTCAATCAATCAGTTAGTCAGTCAATCAATCAATAATATTAGTCACTCACTCCTTCAATCAATTAATCAATCAATCAATTAGTCACTCACACATTCAATCAATCAGTCAGTCAGCCAATCAATCAATCAATATATACCAGGGCTCGTGCTGATGTCAGTAAACAAAATCTAAGGAGTTTTCAAGGAGTTTTCAAGGACCAAAAAGTAATTTTTAAGCACTTTTGATATACGAAAATTTGATATACGAAAATTTACGAATTTACGAAAATGATGTACAATACTAGAATTTTTACTTAACTTTAATTTGCAATACTTAAATTTTTATCCTACTTTAGCTAGAATTAAGGAGTTTTTAAGGAGTTTTTGCTGATTTTCTAAAATTCAAGGGCTTTTCAAGTGCCCTTAAAAACGTAAATCAAATCTAAGGAGTTTTCAAGGAGTTTAAGGAGTAGCACGAACCCTGATATACAAATACATATGTAATTACCTCTTTCAAACGCTGATTTCTTAACTCTGATGATGAAAGCTGGGCTTTGACTTCTGAAATAGGAATCATACATTGCAAAGTAATTACAAGTATTCTAAAAATATATATAAATCTTTTAAGAGCAATCTTTTAATCTCTTAAAAGCATTTTTAGAACTACCTCCCCCCTCCCCCTCCCCCCCTCCCCCTCCCTGACTAACAATCCAAATACCTTCAACTTCTTTAGAACTACAAGGTATTATGTTTGAAGCTGTGACACCTGATGGTGACTTTCCCTCCAGACCCTGCAGTTTAGCACGAAGAGCTTCATTTTCTTGTTGTAGTTTTTCATTGTCTTCTGCTTTTTGTTGTCGCGCCATAGTTGCCGGGTTCATGGAGAAATGAATGACTTTGGTTTTATAAGGATCATAGTAACCCTAGAAGTAAATAGATATATGTTAATTATTTTTATCAATAATGTATAACAGCAAAAACAATAAAACTACGAAATATAACCAAAATAGTTACTAACTAATAATTCTTATTTAGTGACTATCTAGTCGGTATCACTCAACCATTAAATACAAAAGGAAACAATACCTCATCAGAACTTTACTTGTCTTTGATAGTAGTCACTAAATATGAACTATTACACAGTAGCTATTTTATTTTATTTCATGGATATACTATTTTTGCTCTATGACATCCAAAGATTGTATGATCCAAAATATCATTGATATTCACACAAACAATCTCCCAGTGCCCATCTTATTGAATAAGGGCACTGTGTCGTGATTGTAAACTGTGTTGATCAATTAATCAATCTTTCTTTGTTGAGGCAGATTAAAAAAAACCGGAGCAGCTGATAGGCTGATTTGTGCCTGAAGCAGTGTGTGTAATAATAAAGCCGTTTCAGTGATCTTATTGCTGATTAGGGAAAGCATTTAGTTTTGTTCAATGATTAGTTTCTTAACCTGGATATGCATCTGTTCTTTGCGTAGTTCAAACACCTCAAGCTTTTCAGCAAGTGTTTTATTTTCTTCTTTAAGTTTGTTGATCTCAGTCTTCATATCACTAGTGTCTGTAGATGTACCGCCTGCACTTGGTTGACCTGCCATCTTGGCTTGAGCCTGGGCTAGTTGTCTCTCAATCTAAGTAAACACATGTTGATAAGATGATTGAAAAATATAGATTAATGAAATAACTATTTATATTTAATATAAAAACTAACACTTGTAAGAATGCGACGTTTCTGAGTCATCTTGACTCCATTATCAAGGCTTGTAATTTCAATCCTCTATTGTATATTTACTTTTCAAACTTTTACGTTATTAAAGCCTTGATAATGTAGTCAAGATGACTTCGAAACGTCGTATTCTTGCGTTAGTTTTATTTCAAATACTTTTTCATCAAATATCTAATGGTCTGTTTCTCTAAATACAATAAAATGGATAGATGAATGAAATTAGATAATTATTAGTACTAATACCTGTTTGACTTTTGATTTTTCTGATCTAGTTTCTTGCTTTGCTTGGCTGATTTCATTCTGTATTCGAATCAAACATGATTTTTAGAATAACTTAGACCTGATTGGAAATGTTACTTAACCTTTTTGAAACATATTACTTGTTCTTAATTCAATTTTAAATTTAATATTTATAAAGCGCAAATATCTATGTACAAATTCAAATGCCAGACCATTAGGCCCGGAATCTGGTCCCCTGACCACTTGACCACTACGCCTCTCTGTATTATTTCTTAATAAAATGCATGTACTTACCTCAACTTTCTCAATATGCTCTTGGCACATGTTAAGCCTTTGCTCTGTCTATAGAAAACAATCATTATATAAATAAAAGAATAGTATTTTACGTCGGAAGTCCCTTCAGCCGAAGCTGATCTTCCAGAGAGGTGATGGTGTGCTCATTTTACTCCCCCATCTCCATCCGTTTTATGGATATTTACAGCTACTTAAAGCTACACCGAAAAAAGAGAAGTTGAAACAAGGATGCAAGGTCACTGGGAATCGAACTCGGACCTCTTGCACAGAACGCAGCGCACTATCCAACTGTGCCATCCTTGCTTCTTATGATAATTGACATATGAAATAAGTTTAATACTTTTCAATTCATTTAATGATTACCTCTTTTAGTCTGTCCCGTAGTTGTGGTTCATAGTTAGATGATAGGTCACTGTCATAAACGTTAAGAATACGTCGATTACCATCTCGTTCCTGGAATAGAATTCAATGAAGAGATTTGATTACCAGTCAGCCAGTAGGCACCAGTAACTTAGGTAGTATTCATGAACAAAATACTTTTTCCTGTATTTAATAATAATTGAATGACCAAGGAACAATACCCTAAGCTTACAGCTCCAGTTCTTGGCTCTGAGGATACATTTACAGTTCTTGTATGTGCTCAAGCCTTGCCATGAATCTATTGTTTGGTTAATATGTGAAATCTGGAAAAGGCTTTTTACTTACCGCTGTGATCATAAAGAGTCTTCGCTGTAGTTTCTGACACTGTTCCTGGTATTTTGACTCACTTTCCTGTAAAGTAACCACACATTTTATCTACAAATGTACATCTCTATCTTAAACTACAAGTACATGATTGTACACCTATTTCAAAAAAGGTTGTCATCGCCAAAAGCGATAGGCGATAGGCGGTATACTCTAAAGTATCCACATAAAAACATAAAAGCTGTGTGTTCTGGGCACATTTTCAGTCCTTTGACAAGCCATTTAACTCTCCAGCAGAGATCGTTGTTTAGTGGAGCTGGCATGGTTGAAAATTTCACGACTTAGGATTATACCCATAGTGCACTTGGGTCTTGGATTGACCTATCGCCTATCGCTTTTGGCGATGACAACCTTTTTTGAAATAGGTGTATACAATCAACAAGACTTTTGGTAGATGCATTTTCAAGAACATTTTATTATTATTTCATATTATTATTTAATGTAGAGTAACAAGTTTGGGATCTAGTTTCTCCAATTAGTAGGACACTTGTGTAATTTGATATCTAGATTTGAATTAATATTAGTTAAAACATTGCATTAGAAAGTCAATGAATGGCAATGCATATATTATAAACACTGTGACTGAACATACCTTTAGTGCCTCCACCTCTTTTAAAAGTGAATTAATTTCTGATTTGGCTTTCTTGTGAGCTGATTCATGAATCTGTGCACTAGATTGTTAATAAATAAATAAATAAATATATTGTCATGACATAATCTGATAATATCAGGTAATTATGTGATCTTTAAAATAGAAACTAACGCAAGTAAGTTTGATTTTATCAACATTTCGACGCCATCCAGCATCATTTTCAAGAGTACATTAATATTCAAAATTAGGGTGTCTTATGTACACACACACTGTAGTACTGTTAGTAGAAAATCCCATAATAAGTAATGGTATTGACATAATTGACAACAGATCTTTGCTCTAACAGAGTCTGATTGGATATTAAGTGATGGTCTTATTTTTATGTGATCAATCAGTTTATTATCAGCTTTTTCGACACCAGGAAAAAAAATGTTAAAACTAGAAAATAAATGAGTACATATTATTATCATAATATTATATCAGTAATTATGTGATCAATCAGCTTATTATCAGCTTTTCAACAGGAAAAATAATGATAAAAAAAAATAAAATTAAAAAAAGACAAATAGGACAAAAAGTAGACTCAATTGTCAAACAGTGAAAAAACTACACCGACAAGATATTCACTGGTCCTAACCTTGCCATGAGACCACTCTGTTTTTCCAATAAAACCACTTGACTTTTCTGTAGTTTAGATATTTCATGCGTTAGCTGCACAGGTGATGCTGTCTTCTTGCCACTTGATGAATCCTCCACTTCCCACTTTTTGATTCTCTTTTTCAATTCCTATTTTAATCATTGTAAAAGAAATTTGAACACAAGAAACCAAAACAAATATTTTCAATACAATGAATTCATCAGAAATTGTAAAACAGGTTCCCATTTAAATCTGTACTTTCCCTTTAAATCTGTACTTATGCAAATTGTGTTGATGTGTGCTAAACACACAGATCAACCAATCAGAGTATATTATTTCTGAAGTGAACTGCTCTGATTGGCTGATCTGTGTGTTTAAAGCACACATCAACACAATTTGCACAAGTACAGATTTAAATGGGAAAGTACAGATTTAAATGGGAACCCGTTATTTACAAATATTTTCAATACAATGAATTCATCAGAAATTGTAAAAAGAAATGCTATCATAACTGTGACAATGTCTTTGTACTGGATAAATATTCATCATAACTTACATAAAATCAAACTGTAAAGTTTTGTCTGAAAATGTTGTTTACAAAAAGAAATGGAAAATGTGAGCATATGTTGTGTGCAATTGCAAGGGAATACAACCTGGTAATCACCAAGTGCTTTACACAGCACAGCAATTAAGCTGAGTTTTCTGTTTTTTTTTTTTTTACAAACTTCAAATTGACATATTTGATCAACATGTGAAAAAGTGTCCTGTGTGCTCTCATAAAGCATACATGTGCCTTAATGAGCAGGGCTCGAAATAGCTGCCTGCCAATGGCCTGCAGTCAAAGTTAACCGGCAATCATCTTTTAATGTTTCTTTATCTGGAAGTGGCAGGCCAATTTAATTTTCTACTTCAAGCCCCTGCTCAACCAACAAGAACACACAATTTCTAGTTATTTTATGATTCCTGATAAAACATGACCTCTAATTCTTCATGTACTACATAAACACAATTAAATCTGATTTATTCCAATATTAGCAATATTAAATATACCTCATTTTCTATCTCCATCATAGTCAAGTCTTTGAGTCGTTGTTCGGCTCTCTGCAACTTTGTTCTCATACTTTCCATCTGTTCTTTCAGCAATAAATTATTCTCGTTGGTTTCTCGATAGTAGCGATTATCTTCTTCTAGCTTGAAATTCTGTTTTTCTAGTTCTCGATATCTACTAAGCTGGTTCTTCATAGTCATGGCTATGCTTGCTGCATCTTCTTGTTGAGAGATTTTCAGCTCTAAGTCCTAAACAGGAAGATAGAGCAAATGCAGTTAAACCATGAAATAATATCAAGTAAATTCTAACAAATAGTCACTATTTAGTGACTAATTGTTGCTACTATTCACCCAGAATAAAGGATAATGAGGTTTCTTGTGTATTACTCTTTTGTCTCAAGATGTTCTGGTTGAGCGATAGTGACAAAATAGTCGCTATTTGTTAGTACTTTCTTAGATTGCATTTCATGGTTTAGCTGCATTTGCTCTATATCAGTCTAGTTTTAAAGGTAAAGTTTAAGAATTTAGAACATTTGTTACACTACATCTCCTTATTACTCTTTTATTGTAAAATATACTCTTTATTGTAAAATAAAATTTTGTGTCTGAGTGAATCAAAGATGTCTCACAAAGGAGTGCACCTTCATCATCAGTTTTACCAAATGACATTAGCCTAGAGCTGCATTTGTAAAGCATTTCCCACCAAACATTTCTATTTCATTTTCTCACTGTCTGTTTGTCTACCCCAAGTAAGGGAGGGTTTAATTCTTATTGAGGCAAAATATTTATTTAACTACTCAAAATCTGGGAACAAACTTGCAAAACTTAAACATTTCATTGATATGAGCAATAGTTTCCATTTATATTTCAGATTCCACTGAGACCACCAGTATTATGCTGAACATCAAGATATCGTTTACATCAAACACCGACACAGCCTATATATGGCAAGCCAATTGTAGCAATATTCAATATAAAAATTCAATGGCAATTCAATACAAAATCAATGTCAATTCAATGAAAATTCAACTTCAATGTCAATTCAATAAAAATTCAATGTCAATTCAATGTCAATTCAATGTCAATTCAATAAAAATTCAACGTCAATTCAATAAAAATTCAATGTCAATTCAATGAAAATTCAATGTCAATTCAATAAAAATTCAATGACAATTGAATTGACATTGAATTTTTATTGAATTGACATTGAATTGACATTGAAGTTGAATTTTCATTGAATTGACATTGATTTTGTATTGAATTGCCATTGAATTTTTATATTGAATATATTGCTACAATTGGCTTGCCATACTATACTAGTTTACTCGCTAGTTTCCATTTATATTTCAGATTCCACTGTGACCACAAGTATTATACCAAACATCAAGATTATCGTTTATATCAAACACCGACGCAGCCTATACTAATTTACTCGCTAGTTTCCATTTCCATTTCATTGATATGTTGATGATTGATAGTTCATACCTTAACTCTTTGTGTTGCTGTCTTGGCCTCCATTCTTAGTTCTTCTAACTCAGTTAAGTTCTTTGCTGCTGCTGTGTATCGTCTGCCAATCATAATATGGCCACAACAGTGATGATTATCATGACAATGATGATGATAATAATGATGACAGAAATGATAATGCTTTGATGTGACAATAATTATAATCTTGAAGCTGTACTGATGACAATGATGATGATACAGCATGTAGTGCTGATAATAATAATGCAGCTGATGAAAATGCTGATATCTGCAGCTGATGATAAAGATGATAATGAGGATGGTGATGATGACAATGATGATCATCAATATGAATATGATGTGGATGATAATGATGATGATTAATATGGATATAATGGTGATAATTATAATAAAGCTGATGATGATAAGAGTAACAATAACTAGTTTTACCGTTTAAATATTTCCAGCTGGGCCTCACATTCTTCAAGTTTGTTTTGGGTGATGATCTTGTCTGCCTCTAGTCTGTAATCAAACACAATATTAACACATTCAGTTTGTTGAAAGATAAATAAATAAAATAAAAAAACATTTTTAACATCTCCAATCCTCTAGCTGGACACACATTGTGCTCTACTAATCCGGGAAACTCACTCACACTCACTACCTTTACATTAAATATTTTGCACACAACTTGGCTCACATGTTCTTATCTTTGTTGAGTCTACCTTAGGAAGCTGTATACTTACCACATTTTGCATAACTACACGATGGGATACCAAAAACTGTACCCACTTGTGTGAGTGGCTTTGTTTTATTTTTGGTAGCCTATTATTCAAATCCCCAATTGAGATTTAAGTCTTGTAGGATGCACAGTTATGGAAACAGTGGTAATACTACTGTGTAGAAAAGTTCAAGCTTATTCTAACGAAGGCTAAAGCTTGAAACTTCAGTATTAAAGTTAAGTTAATATTTTTTACTATGTTACAAATTTCATTATATCACCTATCGTTTATATCAAACACTGACACTGCCTATACTAGTTTACTCACTAGTTTCCATTTATATTTGAAGAATTAAAGCAATGAGGGACTATACTGTACCTTGTCACACTATTTCTCAAGTCAAGGTGCTTTTTACTATTTTCTTCTTTGATCTGCATATAAAGTAAAATCATTCCTTTTAAACAGCAATAATATAAGTCTATTTTCTAGTTTGTGTAGTTAAGAAAGTTATTAGTGGGGTGGGGTGGGGGCAGGAGACAGGCATGGATTCAAGGGGTGATTTGGGTGACTAGTCGCCTCCTTTTGAATAGGCAAGCCTTGATATGTTTGTTTTGTGTGATAGTGAGGAGACAATGACAAGCACAGAAAACATCACCCCCTCTCAGTCTTTCTGGATCTGCACCTGAGATGGACTACATAGACGGGGAGGGGGTAGTTGCACTAATGACTTATAATAAACAATAGAAATAATAAATGAATTAGAGAATTATAAATGCAGACATGGATTTGGTACTTCTTAGGGTACCAAACCTTCATCAAACTTATCCGAAACATAGACAGCAATAGTTTCGCTAACCTCCTCTATTTCTGATGTAAGTTTTAACTTCGCTCTTTGAAGATCGTTCGCTTTTCTTTCAGCCTTTGTTTTGTACATTTCATATTCCTTTTTGATATCATTCAATTGTTCTTTGGCAAACTTTTCCTGATCTAAAGCATACTGCACTGTTTGCTCTAAGTCTTCCATATCCTCTGAACGTTTTATCAATTCGTGTTTATGTACTTGACAGTCTTTTTCATGTTCGACGCGAGCTCTCTTCCGTGAAGATTCTACGGAGTTCAACTGGCTTTCTAGATGAGCTATTTTGGAACGATTTTTGATAAGTTCTACCTCCTTCTCTCGATCTTTTCCCAATATAACACTACCACTTTGAGATCGAGACATGGCTCTAGAAGGTTTACTATCAGTGAAGGAATTTTCAGTGGTTTTGCTGCTAGAAGATAGGGGTTCGGTAACATCATCGTAGGTTAGACGCAACTTCGGGTCTCCAAGACCGCTAACTTCAGAGTCAGACAAAAATTGATTAAACTCTCCCATTATCCGCAAAACTGCAGTACTGTCATCTGGAGTCCTTAGCACATTCATCTTGAGTCTTAAAAAAGTGAAAGTCGATCTTCTAGAAGTAGAAAATTGACTCAAAATAATCAAAATGTTAGTTACAGTAAGTTATCCCGCCATTTTGAATTGAACGCGTTCCTATAAGAACTCTGGGAATTGTCGGTATCAGCCAATCATGTAATAGCTTATTTCAGCTGAAGAACAAGGGGTGGTCACCCAGCAAGTAAATTGCACGTGCACGTATGTAGTTTGTTTTGAGTACGAAATCTTTCATTTTTCTTCTCAAAAATGTACTAACAAGCTCAATTAGGGCTTCATAAGTTAGTTTTAAGTTGGTTCTATAACTAGCTTTGAATAGTATTTTGAAAATGTCGTCGAAGCTGGTGAAAAAGGGTCTTGAGTTAGTAACATCCACAGACACACCGGTTCAGCAAACACAAAAAGCCAAAAGAAACAAGAAACTTAATCAAAGACAACGAAATGCTCCTTATACGTCAGGAAAACACAGCAAAAAGGGTATGCCGTCTACTTTATCATTTTAGGGTTAAAACACGGTATTTTGGTTCTCTGTTCCCCTCCGTAACACTTGACATTTGTTATTGTGACCAAGATACAGATGTTTGTATATTTGTTTACTCTCATGTGCCTGTAGTACTGGTAGGTATCATATACAAACATCTCTATCTTGGTTACAATAACAAATGTCAAGTGTTACGGAGGGGAACAGAGAAACAAAATACCGTGTTTTGACCCTTAAGTTAGTGTTCTTGTAGGGAGGCCAGGGAAGGGGCTACAGCTGCTTTGTACACAACTAATTCAAAAAGGTTGTCCAATGCAAAAGGTTGTTGCAATATGGCAGAGAATAGCTGACATCCAAGATGTACTCATAAAAAGGAATAAAAACAAAGCTCCTTGAATCCAAAAATAGATTTTCACAAATGACTGAGTATTATGCATGGGGTGAGGGTCCCCTATACCACCTCGCAAAATGCATTCACGTAAACTAATTTGGTCATTTCCGAATCACGTAAAATACTGAACTCTTTGTCAACATTCACCCAAAAACGACGTAATCAGGTTTCACAAATCACGTTAAAATTGTTATTGTTTCCGTTCACAAATCATGCATAAAGGAAAGGATGGATTCACATGGACGCTTAAAAATCAGTGATGAAAACAGCGCAATAACACAATAGATTCTATTATTATGTAAATAAGTGGCCGGGCATTCTCTACTTTAGCCTTAATATATATATGCATGGATCTAAACAATTGCCATTGTTATCATCCAGAACACTGAGATTTTTTTTGAACAAGACTTTGTTAGTTTTCTGTTAATAAAGATATTCAAACATTTTGATTGTAATAATATTATTGTCCTAAAGTAGATAATATACCCATAATTCCCCCAGGTGATGTACTCACCCCCCAATTGGTGTAAGCTGTTGTGGTGTCCCTGCCTTCGTATGAAGGAAAAGCTAATAAAATTAAATAAAATAAAGACCTGAGAAAATATGTGACATGAGGTCTCTTGACCAAAAAAAAAATACCGAGAACAAAAATTGTCAACCCCCCAAAAATATGTTGAACCTCCCCGTCATTTTATCCCCCGAGTACATCACCTGGGATATAATTCAATTCCACCTTGGAACCATCTATTGCCTCGGGGGAACCTTTTTGAAATAGTTGTATGCATGTTAATCCTTTAGGTAAACAAAAGATCAAGGATCAAGACTTCACAGAGCAAAATCTTAAATATTTCACAAGTTCAGTGTGGTCAATGAAAAAGGATATTTATGAGAAGGTAAGTTTGAATCTCCTCAACAACTCAAAATAAATCCAGGGTTTCTTCTGCATAGTGATGTGTGAGGAATATCGTCTTCCAATGTGGGTAATTTTTATATAAATTGTGGCAAAGAAGCCACAGAAATCTTATCCATAGCCCAATGAACCTCACTTCCATGTAAACTTGTACCTAGTCCTTCACAATTTGTATTTGGTGTATAGTCTTGAAAAAAGCCAATCTGAGGGGGAGGGGGTGTTATGAAGGTTGCAATAGGGCTCCGTGGCTATTCTAAAAATAGATTTGCATACCATTAGACCCCCCGCGTGAGTCGGACAAACAGTGGCGTGTTGACAAAGAAACATAAGGAGAAGTAGGTGAACTTAGCATCTAAAAAGCGATTTACTCACTCAATTTTACACAATATGGTTGGTACGAAGCATTGTTGTTGGGGACAATGTAGAAGTGACTCAAGATACCCACAAAAGCTTCCTAATTCTTTGAAAGAAATGTTAAATTCGGGCCAGAAAGCCTTCATACCATTTCCGAAGCCAAGCAAAGGAATCGAAAAGTGTAAACGATGGATACATGCTTGCTCTCGTGAAAACTTCTCTTTGAAAAACATTAACAAACACACATATATATGTGCATTCCACTGGCCAGGACAAAAAGGTCCCACTAAAGAACATCCAGATCCTCTGAAAGCCAATCTAAGTGAACGCGAAGTCGCCAAAGCGAAGCGACTAAAACGTAAAGCACCGCTTCCAAGATCAGGTGGAGAAAACAGTTCTGTCAAAAGATTGAAAGCAGAAAATGATCATTCAATGGATCTATGCGATCTCAATTTAAACCCCACAGATGTTGATGTAGAGAGCGTAGCGGATACTGATTTACAACGAACTGACAAGGGAACACAAACCAACTTCACGAAGTATGAACTGTCAGCTAAGATTGAGAATATCATTCTGAAAAATGAAGTTAAGGCAAAAACTTTCTCTGAAGATTGTTTGAAGGTTGTAAGCAACCTTTCCTTTGAAATTATTTGTAAAGACTCTGCAAAAATGGAACATTTTACAGGCCTTTCAAGTGCGAACTTTGATATCCTTTATGATTTTGTCAATGGCGTCTGCCCTTTGAATACTATCACCTATTGGGGTTTCAAAGGCAAACACAAAAGTCATCCAGTTAAAGCAGATCGAAAAGTTTTGAGGCGAGTATCCAAATGGTCGTTTAGAGAACAGTTATATATGTGCCTACTTAGACTAAAGACTGGATTTGCATTTAAAACCATGTCCATTCTTCTCAGCACCCCAGAAAACAAAATATCACAATGGTCGCTTAGAAACATCTTCACTACGTACATCCAGCTACTATACAAGATATTTAGAGACATGGAGTATGTTATGTTTCCCTCCAAAGAATCAATGAGGAGATTTTTGCCAAAAGTGTTCAAGACAATGCCCAATGTTCGATGCAGTGCTGACTGTACAGAATTCAAGGTAGAAATGTCTAGTAATTTTGAAAGACAAGGCAACACTTATTCATCTTACAAACATAGCAATACCTTCAAGTGCTTAATAGCTGTGACCCCTAATGGTGGTGCATGTTTTGTTTCAGATCTCTTTGAAGGAGATATCTCAGATGTTGAAATATTCCTTGAAAGTGGCATTTTAAAACACATTAAACCATATGATATAATTTTGGCTGATAGGGGTTTTACTGTACAAGATCTTCTAAATCCACTTCAGGCTAAAGTCAAGATTCCTGCATTTCTGAAAGGAAGGAGCAGCCTTTCTGTTGCCGAAGAACTCTCCACCAGAAAAATTGCAAAAGCACGAATCCATGTTGAAAGGTACAACCAACGTCTAAAAGAGTTTAAGTTGGTAGGAAGGAAAATTCCTTTGTCTATTGCACCACTTGCTACTCAAATGGTGGTTGTTGCTTGTGGTTTAGTAAATTTTCAGGACGTTTTATGCAAGTAGATTGTTTTTCTGACTGCACTGCACTTTTATGGAATAATAATGATAATAATATTAGAGTACAAACACTAAAAGTGTGCAATACTTTGTACTTTTATTTACCACTAAATAGTGTTGATTAAACAATAGAGACTGAATAGAATTAGCATAATTTAGCAGTATTTAGTGGTATTTATGTTGCACACTTTCAATGTTTGTACTCTTATAGTAATAATATAATAATATTACATTCATACCAAATGCCTTCTTTAGAAATTAACTCTTTATTTACAATGATAAACCAGAACAATAACTGACAATAACATTTTCTCAAAATCAACAATATTATATAATCTTATTGATAATATTAGCTGCTTAAAGTTAGATAAACACAATAAACAGAGAATTAAGTTGTGCTAAACTGCTGATGTGTATTTCATGGGCTGATGAAAGTTTACCACTTTACTACATAATTGCCCTAATAATGAAATAGGGCAATTATATTAGATATATAAATATACAAATACAGCATTATATTACTGTATAAAAATATGCAATCTCAATAAAATATATATGGGTATTTTACATAAATAAACTATAATCAATTTTTCTGTAGTAAAAAGTGTACTTAAATATCTCAATTCCAAATATATACAATTATAAAGGTGGATTTTTTATCTGATCTTTTACTTTGTTTATGAAATATAATTCTATCGCTACACATGCCTTTGAACTTTTGCTGCCAAAAGATATTAAGAAAATATAGATGATAAACCAGTAATACTTGTCTTAGGCTACAAAAAGTACATGACTTAATAAATATCCACGCGGCTGAAGTTTAAAAATTGAAAGTCCTGATTTAGGTTTTCTCTGCTCTTTAAGCCCATCATAGAGATACCATACATCAATGTTTCAATATACAAATGTAGTGGCCACCATTCCACAATGTAGCACTGTGAAAATGCAGTTTCTTTAAGTTGAAATGAATAGTGGTAGGTATATCATGAGCTTTCATATGACCAGCTCTACTATGTAGGTCCACTGAAAAAACAAATATATTCTGAAAGTTACAAAACTCTCGGGGTGTACTTGTTCTTACACCAGAACAGTGCCATGATGTGAACTGCTGGCCTTGACAATCAATTGTTACATCTTTTGAGCAAGCAATTCCAGATGGAGGTTCACTTTTGAACTTTCTTTTACATTGGGTGGCCTCGGGATACATCCACTCATTCAATGATTTTTCAAAACAGCATTTGTCTCCTTGTGAACAGTTTAAAACTATGTTGCAAGTCTTGTAAGTGTTCAGATAAGAAGGACAAGAAACTAGATTACATGTTGTTGTAGTTGTTGTGGTCAAAACAGACTGCAATAGAGGCATGAAGTAATCCGCTTCATTTCCATAAAGGTCTACTACTCCAGACCTTATAACGGGGTTTGTGGACAGAAGTACTGTTTTAGCATCTCCATACTGTTTACCTTCCACCAACAGGAGTGCTGTCTTGATAGTGTTTCCTGCTCTATACAAATGATCCAAGTCTATCTTATTACATTTTACAAGACTTTGAAGTATCATTATCCAGTTGTCGAGTGGACAGGTATTAGCTAGTTGTATTCCATTACTTGTGGTACCACCCCAGGGTATAACATGTAAGTCAGGTGGTTGGGTGTGAAATGATAAATGTGAAGTTAGTATGCCTGCAATATCTATCTCCTCTTTAGAATATTTGGTACTGCCAACAGTAGACTCTGGTAGAGGGGTTGTACAGCCAACAGTATACTTTAGGGGGGGATTAGAACTGCCAACCGCAGACTGTAGGGGGGGATTAGAACTGCCAACCGCAGACTGTAGGGGGGGATTAGAACTGCCAACCGCAGACTGTAGGTGAGAATTAGAACTGCCAACCGCAGACTGTAGGGGGGAATTAGAACTGCCAACCGCAGACTGTAGGGGGGGATTAGAACTGCCAACCGCAGACTGTAGGGGGGGATTAGAACTGCCAACCGCAGACTGTAGGTGAGAATTAGAACTGCCAACCGCAGACTGTAGGGGGGGAATAGAACTGCCAACCGCAGACTGTAGGGGGGGATTAGAACTGCCAACCGCAGACTGTAGGGGGGGATTAGAACTGCCAACCGCAGACTGTAGGGGGGGATTAGAACTGCCAACCGCAGACTGTAGGTGAGAATTAGAACTGCCAACCGCAGACTGTAGGGGGGGAATAGAACTGCCAACCGCAGACTGTAGGGGGGGATTAGAACTGCCAACCGCAGACTGTAGGGGGGGAATAGAACTGCCAACCACAGACTGTAGGTGAGAATTAGAACTGCCAACCGCAGACTGTAGGGGGGGAATAGAACTGCCAACCGCAGACTGTAGGGGGGGAATAGAACTGCCAACAGTAGAACTGCACTGCGAGGAAGGTAAAATGAATGGTAGAAGGTTTCTTGGCACTCGCATTTCAAAAATTTCAGGAGCAATAACTTGTTTCCACAAGACTGTGAGGTTGCTTAATATCTCGTCGATAACTTTTTCATCTCTTGCAATCCTCTCTATTGATAGGGGTCCATCTTGTGCAAACAAAACAAAATCACAAAATGTTCTTTCAGTTATTAACAACTGCATTTGGAGTTGATAATAATAACTGTGGCTTCTTTTCAAACAACATTTATTGTCTCTAGTAACAAAACATTGCCTTTGCTTAATGTCTTTTGACACAAGTACATCATTTCTATCATTGACTATGCTTTCAATACTGTGGTCATGAAAAATCTTCAGGGACTTTATTTCCAGTAATCCATCCTGACCTACTATACCATCAGGAGAGCAACCAAGCCAAGGAAATTTGGGATTTACCCACAATCCTGAGGGAAGAATCTGTTGCTTGGTCTCTTCTTCATACTTCGTTATAGCTAAAGATTCAGAGTTTAGCCCACGTGTCATCCAGACTGACTGATAATTACTACCATCTAGATTCCAGATATTTTTTGAGAGAAACGTTTTGCATCTGATAGCAGAATTAGTTGAGCCTTCATCAACTAATTTTCCAAGTTTGACTGTTTCTAAACACTTAGATGCAGTCAATCTAAGGGATCTCTCACGGTGCCATTCATCACATTCATCAAGGCTTTGTTGTGTAGTGTTTTTGAGTTGCTGAAGAGATACAGGAGTTATATTGTCAATAAGAATATTGACCTTATCTTGTAGTTGGAGTATACCGGCTTCACTCAAAGGGTAATCATTGTAGTGAATATACAACTGAGTTGTCCACATAGGTGTTTGTCCAGTAATAGCAGCGTTTGATTGTAAATTTCTTACAAAATTATTTATGTTTTCAGTTGTTACCTTTCTATGTTTTCGTGGTCTTGGGTCAAATTCAATAACTTCTATTCGACTTCTCTTTCTTTTTGTTGGATAGTTGGTATCTGAAAGCCTCTGGGGGTTCTTTTGTCGTTTTTGTCCTTTATTCCAGGAACATTCTTTACTCGTGCAAGGCGTCGTAACGTTGTAGCCATTTTTAGCAACATGATCAACAAGATACAAAAGAACAGCCAAAACATGGCTACAGCGTCCAAGTTTAGAAGCTTTGCATGGCTCACATTTAGCATGAAGTACTGCTCCACTTGTTGTAGATAAAACAACAAGAACATTGTGGGGAAGATCATTGCTCATCGAATGCCAAACATGAGTACGAAGAAAATAATAATCGTCATTTCGATTATCAGTTACGTCGTGAACATAGCCTGAATCTACGTATTTTCTCCCCGTTTTGAATGGTTTGTCAGTCGTGCTTTCATTGACGTCCTGATCTTCGTCACTATCTAACGCCTGACTTTCTTTGTTTTCAAAAGACAGCTTTGGAAGTGATTCGAGTGCATAATAGTGCAGGTGTCCGTAGTTGAACTGCTGTGGGACGTCTTGTGACGGGAAATTCTTCCACCCAGAGTCCGGGATAACTGGTATTTGTCCTACATCTTTGCTTCCACAAGTCTTAGCGTTCTCTTTAAGCAATTTAGCATCGTACCACTGGCCACCGTCTATGCTAGGATCTAAAATACAATGATTACCCGACGCTATTGAATCACGAACTCGTGTGAGGAGATCACTGCGTTTACCACTTTGTTTTAAACTTCTACATTTGAGCCAGCGTTTCAATTGTTCGACTGTATAATTATCTGGATCTTTTACGAATTTTGAACCGGGAACTCCATCATTTTCTGTCAAATGTGAAATGTTTTTTAAAGACTTTAAAGACGAACTATTCAATTTTGCCGCCATTCCATCTCACGATGGATGGTTTGTTTGTCCGACCCTCAGCGGGGGATCAAATTTCGTGACGTAATAGCCACGGAGCCCTATTGTATGGGCATGAGTGGAGGGGGAGGGGTTTTTATGTGGCGTCATGTTATGGTATTATATTTACAAATGGAAACTAACCAGTAAACTAGTATAGGCTGAGTCAGTGTTTGATAAAAACGATGGTAATATAATAAAAATAAATAATATTATATTATAGATTATTCCAGGTAGACCATTTCTGACTCTTCTTTCTATATACAGATTGTTCAAAACCAGGAAAAGAAAAAAAAGACAGTCAGAGATGCTGAAGAATCAGAAGAAAAGGATGAATAACAATCATTACTATATTATTAATATTATTTTTAAATATTTCATTCTACATTTTATGTTTGTTATGTTGTTGTATGTATTTCTAAATGACTTTGTACAATCATGATACCAACAAATATAAAACAAATACAAGCAAACAGTGTTTGAGGCTTATTACTTGTAGCATGAGATTGCAACAATAATTTATTTGATAGTAGGAAATAGAGTGTAAACAGTATATCCATGAAAATATAGTACAAATAACAAGAAATAGGGCTAATCAAACAATAGAATAAATAAGCATAACCTCACTGAAACCTCCGTGAAACATTAGTAATACTAAATAGTACAATTTTATGCCAAGTATGAGAAAGTACAAATAGTATTTCTGTGAAACATTAGTAAATACTCAATAGTACACTTTTATGCCAGTTATAGAGTACAAATAGTATATATCCATGAAACATTAGTAATACTAAATAGTACAATTTTATGCAAAATATTATAAAGTGCAAATAGAGTAGACGCACTTAATCCGTGAAACAAATACTAATTTTTAGTAGTCTATATAGTGATAATAAAACAATAGAAAACAAATAATTTTTTTATGAAAATTATAGTACTAATTAGTACTAATTATATGTCACGGATTTAGTGCGTCTACTCTAGTATATCTGTGAAGTATTGTTTAGTAAATACTCAATAGTACAATTTTTGCCAGTTTTCTTTTGTTTACTACTACAGCTACTACTACTAACAATAATAGAGTGATTTTCAGTCGTCCGTGAAAAAATAGAACGCATCAGTAATACATGGTATTACCTGTTGATAGTTAGTACTACTAACTACACTATACATACTAGAGTAGCCGGCCTTCATACATCTGTGACCTAACAAATTGTACACACAGAAAAACAGGACTCCAATGACATTCACTGAATTTGTTATAACAGGTTTTAAAAGTCACTGCAGTTTCTTGTGTTTCAATCTTTAACTATAGAATAATTGATCGTTATAATCAAATTAATTTATTGTATGATACACATAATCTTGACTCTTCTAGTCTCTTTGTATCTATTACCAACTATTACGCACTACTACAAACTAGTTAGTCATTTTTCTTTCAAGGATGTCGGAAAATCACTCTATGATATAACATCTTTATTTTAGTATTACTAGAGTAGTTTCACATAAGCTGGTTCTTGTATGCTCATGTGTTTCTTATATGCTAATAAAGTCGTTGACAAGAAATATGAATTCATTAACATTGTTACAATAGAAAGTGTGTACTTCATTTCTATTGTATTAAACAAAAGTAACAACATGATCTTTATTTTTTAAAGCCAGCAATGCATGCTGTATTCTAAGAAAGACTGTAATTGTGTTTCTAATGTAACAACATATGCACATGAATTTGTCATATTTCTCGTCAACAACCTCATTAGCATATAAGAAACACATTAGCATACAAGAACCGGCTTATGTGAAACTACTCTACTATAACTTCTAATTATTTATTATTGTTATACATAATCAGGGTGCCCCCCGGTAAGTTCTCGTGTTTGAGGTGATAATTGTGATACTGGCATTACACGTAGAAATGAAGGAACAATAGGATGATTATTGTGGTTATTTTGTACCTCACTCTGACTAGTACTAATGGGTAAAGAATGGCGATGTGCATTATCTAAGTTGGCATGGGATCCAGTATGTTTTCTTGCTTCAAGTGAGATATCTGTTGAAGACCACGAGTCTCTTGGTTGATAGTGATATGTCGAAGGTTTAGTTTTATAGTTACGTCTGGGTATTTTAGATCTTTGGTAGCAGGACGTTGAAGAATCGTCTGTCTCTACTTTATCTTGTAAATTCTTGAAAGATTAGAACAAACGCATGAATTAGTTTACTAAATGAATTGAGAATATGTTATTAGTAGTGTATGATATTTCATGGGTCTGTTGTTGAAAAAGAAGAAAGAGAGGTTTCTGTTTTCAGTTACTATCCTGCTTGGCAGATATTTCCTCAATTGCCCCCAAGAGAAGAAACTGATAAAATCTCTGCATGGAGCTGCTTGAACCCTATTTGAGCTTTGGATGAAAGAAAGTCTAAGTCGTTGCTCTGTAATGAGTAATAATGTTGTATTTGCACCTGCTGTATATAATTTTTGTAGCAATAATTATAATTATAACAATAAAATGTAGACTGTCAATATAATAACTTACTGCAGTATTTTTAAGATGCCGTCTGAGTTCTTTCTCTACGAGATAATGTTGGTGAATCGAAGCAAGCTGAAACAAGGATAAAATACACTGTAGTTTTTCCCAAAACTTCAACCTTTTTAACCATAAAAACAAATTGACCTTCAGTAAAAGATTGTAATATTTTTCCTTGCAAAATTGTTCACAAAAGTTGTTATGAACCTAAGTTATAGTTGGACGTAAAGCAACGTATTTTGTTATGGTTTTGCCAACCAACCATTGTTATTTAAAATAGACCAAAGAAAATTTAAAAATCTATTGTGAAAATGGTTGGCAAATTAGCATCACTGTCAATACCAACACTTGTAAACACTATGCTCACCTATAATAATAGACCACTTTTATAAATAGCGGTAATTTTTGTTCAAGTAAACATAATAATAATATTTCTTAATATTTTAGCACTATCATATGAAAGAACCATCTGAAATAGGCATGTTTGGAAGGTTTTGAAGCTCTGGCTAAAATGTCAATTAAGTTATGCTCAATGAAAAATGAAGAGATTTGTATGTAACTTTCTGCTGAGGCCTTTGATGCCTTGTTTTGGTGTATATTTTTTCTGATTTTTCAAATCCTTGTAACTTCTTGCAAATTTAATCGTTTTTTCTCAAACTTTCACAAGTTATTGTTATGGTTAATGTCTATCATATGATAGCTTTCTTCTCTTAAAACATCAATTTTAAATATTTTGATAATAAGTGGCGGCCATTTTTGAAAGTCGTCTATACTAACCTCGAATGGAGTCTTCTTAAGTCTATTCATTAAACAAGCATCTACAAACAAAGAAACATAATGCATAGATCAGTGCACGTGTACAGTCAATCTCATAAACATTGTTCACCTAAATCATAAGTAACTAGACGCTCTAGGAGCATGAAGTCGGGCTAGTCATAAAATCTAAACAGGAGGCTAAACAATTCTACGTTGGGCTTCCTGTGTTCGTTCCCAAAGCATCATGGGGCCTATACGTGACATGACAGATAGATACATAGATATATAGATACATAGATTGACTAAAAGGTAAACCTAGAGTCGGGCCCTCTAGCCCGACTAATGAATTATTATACTATTATTATTAAATTATTATAATAATAACATTCCAACTTTTCCAAATGTCTTGTGTCTCATTAAATATTACTTTATCGAACCAAAACGTGGAACTCAAAGCTTCAGAATCTATACAAATGATTGAAGGAATCATGAATGACTTGTGACATTTGAATAGTCAAAATGTATATCTTTATGAGAGTGTCTTTATATCACTAAATATTTACACAGTCATCAAGGAAGATTATGTTCCTTAGAAAAATGAAAAATGAACCTAGCCTACAGCAAGAGAGAAGATAATACTTAACTTTCTCATGCCTACATTCTATACTTTAATATTTTTGCCATTTTACTGGTTCACAGAAGTCGTTTCCTTTTTTCAATAAGTCTTAGTAAGTTTTATTCCTTATCCATACCTGCACCTTCTTTCAACAGCATCCCAACAACGTCAACCCTTCCATTAACAGCAGCAACATGTAGGGCAGTGTTGCCGTCAAAGTCACAAATATCCACGTGCCCTGTCCATCTGAGCATGCGCTTTAGGTTTCTGACGTCACCAGTTCGCGCCATTTCTGTCATTAGTGATGCTAGCTTGCTTTCATTCACTGTTGCACCATGCGATTTGAGGAACTCGGCGACGTCATGGTGATTGTTGACGATAGAATCTAGAGTTATACAAGAGAGCTTGTCTTTCAGCTCAAACTGTTTCTTTTTTCATGTGATGATGATGATGATAATGATAGTGGTGATTGATAGACATGATGGCAATGAGGATGATAGTAATGATAATATTATGGTGCCTATGATGGTGATATGATGCCTATGATGATGATATGGTTCCTGTGATGATGATATGGTTCCTATGATGATGATATGGTGCCTATGATATGGTTCCTATGATGATGATATGGTGCCTATGATGATATGGTTCCTATGATGATGATATGGTGCCTATGATGATATGGTTCCTATGATGATGATATGGTGCCTATGATGATGATATGGTGCCTATGATGATATGGTTCCTATGATGATGATATGGTGCCTGTGGTGATGATATGGTTCCTATGATGATGATATGGTTCCTATGATAATGATATGGTGCCTATGATAATGATATGGTGCCTATGATGATATGGTGCCTATGATGATGATATGGTTCCTGTGATGATGATATGGTTCCTATGATGATGATATGGTGCCTATGATGATGATATGGTTCCTATGATGATGATATTGTGTCTATGATGATGATATGGTGCCTATGATGATGATATGGTGCCTATGATGATATGGTGCCTGGATGTCGGTGTTACCTACCAAGAAGGGCTGTAAAGTGGTTCTTATCTTCAGCATTTACATCTATTCCTGGTTGTAAGACTAAGAACTTGACCATATCAAGATGTCCTTCAGTAGAACTTGCATGTCTACATAGTAATGAACAAGTACAACTTGATCAGTTAAGAAAGGAATAATGCGATAGTCTCTCCTGGAGGTTAATTCACTTGTGATCGTACTGGATCACAAAACAAGACTGATTTACTGGTTTACATATGATCCCCGACTATCGTACTGGATCGCAAACAGCTCTCTAGGGGGAGGAAAGAGGGAAAGGCCCCTATTTTAACCCTCCCCTCCCCCAAGAGAGAGAGAGAGCGGCTACGTAGGCTAGGTTTACATATGATCACAGACGATTGCACTGGATCACACTAAGGGTGTTACTTACAGTGGAGTTCTATGATTGACGTCTCTATAGCACACCGAAGCACCATTATGTACCATGTGACGTAACATTTGTAAATTGCCTGTGGTTGCAACCTCACAGATTTCTTGAATGCTGTAATGGCGGGAAACGCGTCTAGCTCCCAGCCCTTCTAGAAGTTGGCTAACCGCTCGGTGCTCATGCATGTCGGAGTACTGGGGAGAGAAACATTATTAAATTAAATGTCATAATATTAGCGGAATCTTATTTTGTGCCCAGAGTCAGTTTGGCTATTTTGTCAGTTGTTGTTTGCTCTGGACACATCCTTGTCGTGAGAATAGAATAGTAGCCTTCTGGATTTCCTGTGTCATGACGTCATGACCACCCTAAGCAACCCAGTGTTGGGTTCCCTGTTTTACTTGCATTCAAAGGGGTATTTCCACTAGAATCAATAGTATTGATATCTGCTCGTTGATCGATAAGGTACTGTACCAGTACTTGACTACCATTCTTGATTTCCTGTGTCATGATGTCATGACCAACCTAAGGCACCCATTGTTGGGCTCCCTGTGTCACTTACATTCAATTCCACTAGAATCAATATTGATATCTGCTCGTTGATCGATAAGGTACTCCTCGACTTCCATTCTGGGTTTCCTGTGTCATGACCACCCTAAGCCACCCACTGTTGGGTTCCCTGTGTTACTTACATTCAAAGGGGTATTTCCACTAGAATCAATAGTATTGATATCTGCTCGTTGATCGATAAGGTACTGTACCAGTACTCGACTACCAAGTTTGGATGCCATATGAATAGCGTAACTGCCGTTAAAGTTCACCGCGTTAACATCCATCCCCATGGAAACGAGCCTGCTTATTTCCTCAATGTCGTTCCTGCCTGAAAAACAATTATAGTAGTAATAGCTAAATGATGCTGACAAAGAAAACAGTGGTGTAGTATTGTGAACATTAAAAGTAAAGAATAGTATTTTACGTCGGAAGTCCCTTCAGCCGAAGCTGATCTTCCGGAGAGCCGACGGTGCGCTCATTTTACTTCCCTCTCTCCATCAGTGCTCCGTTTTTTATCTAAAGCTACTTAAAGCTACATGGAAAGAAGAGAAGTTGAAACATGGATGCGAGGTCACTGGGAATCGAACTCGGGAACTCCCTTGAGAATTGTTATTTTATGATGAACGTGTTATATCATTTACATGTGAAAGAAACAATTCCCAAGGGTAGCATCACGTGATCTGAAATGGGACAACAAACAAGGAAGGTAAAGAGGTCTATTGTCCCGTGAGGTTTTAAAAGGTGTCTATCACAGGGAACTGTGCATGAAGGGGACTATTAGGAAATCTTGGAGTATCTTACCTACAGCAGCACATAAAACATCTCCTGCCCCGTCCTGACTCCAGCTGCAACCATGGCGGATGAGACACTGAACAACTCGATCGTGGCCATACTTGATGGCTTCTGAAAACAACATATCAACAATGATCGTCTTTAAAAAACACTCAGGTTGTCAAAACATCAGACACTGACAACACCAGTCTTTCTCAACACTACACACACACAGATGATCACAACTCACCATCGTCACTTACACCTGTGTTCAAACTATTCAGATGTTAGTCACTAACAACAACAGTCTTTCTCATGACTACACACACACAGATGATCACAACTCACCATCGTCACTTACACCTGTGTTCAAACTATTCAAATGTTAGTCACTAACAACAACAGTCTTTCTCATGACTACACACACACAGATGATCACAACTCACCATCGTCACTTACACCTGTGTTCAAACTATTCAGATGTTAGTCACTAACAACAACAGTCTTTCTCAAGACTACACAATTGTCACAAACCATAATCACTAACGTTAACAGCAGAATTAACAATCTAGTTCCCAAGATTACACCAATCCAGGCAATCCGATTCTTTATTATTAATATCCTCTTCATTCGTTAACGATCACAGGGTGTTTTACTTGTATATAAATCAAATGTAAAACCTACCAGTTAGAGCAGTGGATCTCCATCTGTCTTTAGCGTGAATATCAACGGTTGGCTGACGTAGTATAAACTTTACACACTGAAGATGACCGTGCGATGAAGTAAGTAGTCTGAAAATACCCCAAATAACCGTGAACTGTCAGTGAATTGAACAGTAAATTATATTTTTCGGTGCTCTAATGGTATATATTTCCATGGTTATACCAGAGGTTCGGCAAACTTTCTCCCTGTCAAGTATGTTATAGCCAGCAAAACGTCGAGAGAGTTCTCGCTGCTTCGAAAATTGCTCCAGTCAAGGTTTTGTGGCACAAACTACGTGACGGAGAAAGTTCTTCGTCAACATATACATCCTTACGTTGACAGGAAAAGAATGCAGGAAAAAAAACATTCTAACTCGTCACAAGACACAAAGAGTAACAGACATTTGAACACTTTAGTACAAAGGGAAAAGAATACATAAGGATATATAGACATAGGAGTAACGCGTGACGCGTGATTTAGGCTAAAATAAGTGCATGATACGTGAAAATAACGAACGATTTAGTTGTTATACGTGAATACTATGTTGAACGTGACTTAAATTTGTACGTAATGCGTGAATGTCGATTCGTAAAACGTGATGACGACGCCCCCCCCCCCCCCCCCCTTGGTCACCCTCTAGACAATGTATTGTATCTTTCGTATTGTTAGGAAACCTCTACAAACTTAAGGTACATATAGTGAGATTAGCACAAGAGTATATCACAAATCATTTTTTATTGATCAGTAATCAAATCAGTGCTCACTCGTGAGATATCACGAGAAGATAGAATCCGTGCGCCCATGTAATGTTCTGTTTATTATATAAACTCATGACAAATGAAATAGCAAAAGTTCTATATGCATCAAAAATTCTTACAAATCTTAAAAAATAGATGGCAACGTGTTATTTTTACTTTTTCGCGAGGGAGATCACCTGATATTTCACTGAAGTTTATATAATAATACTAATGACGTTTATATAATAATACTAATGAAGTTTATATAATAATACTATTTAACTCAAACGACTAGAAAGTCTCTTTTTCCCCGGCTTTTTCTGACTCTTCTATTCTTACTGCAAAAAAGCGTCTTTAGTAATTTCGAGCAGAATCTAAAGAATTTGCCACTACTAAACTCTATCATTTAGTTTAATTATTACTCGTTGCAAATTCTGTGTCTAATTATCTGAGCGGTAAATTTAAATGTATCCAAATTAAATGATATGGCCAAGAAACTAAATATAAAAAATACTCAAAACCTTCAAAAGTCTTTTGTTAATGGTTATAAAGTCTGCGCACAAACAACCGTTATTTTAGATCAACAAGGGAGTGGACTTCCCTATCAAATTCAATTCTCTAAATGACAAGTCTAAATGTCTTAAAGAACGGCCCTGATCTCCGTAATTTTTCTGCGTTTTTACATTTATGTTTAGAAAGAGTTAGGCTATCAGTAAGAGAAAGAATTTCTTTGTAAAAATTGCTTGTATCTAATTACTAGTTCGAATTTCGCGGTCAATATACACTGCAAATACCCCGGATGTGCACGTTTCCGTTTCACGTTTTCATGCGTCTTTCAAACTGCTGGAAGTGCAACTAAAAGTTGTGCTGGATACTGATCGTCTTCCTCAACTGCAGTGGTAATATACTGACAAGGATCAACTGGAGGGTTTGGTATCTGTTCAGTTGATTGTACATTATTCTCGATGTACAATACTTGACTTGTTCTACGACAGTACTTATGGAACTTGTTTTCAGGAACACGAGTACACGGACACAAACAACAACGTCCGTCATCCCAGATAAAAGGAGCAGGATCACAAAGGATTCTTTTAACCTTTCTGGCTAAAATTGCAAGACCTTTTTGATAACTGATATCACTGAAGAGATTCACTTCGCTGAACCAATGATGCTGGCAATGTTTGGAGTCGAGAGAGACAAACAGCTCCTTAAGAAGAGTTAGGAAGCATTCTTCGATATTCTCGTCAACCCAGAAGGATTGGGGATTCTTCTCGAGCGTGTTCAGTAAGATTGTCTTGACGTGGTACGTGGCCAGTTCGGGTACAACAGGCTGAAGATGGTCTTTCAGTATAACTTTAAGCGCCAAGAAACATCTACGCGCTGTGTCAGGGAGAAGTTTGGAGAGCTCTACCTCGGCAACTGAGAATGAAATCCTCCATGTTTTTTGGTCTTCATCAGAAGGAGCATGTTTAGCTACAAGATGACATCCTTGTTGGGCTATCCTGGTCACATCCTCTCTGGCTGGCCAGTTTCTTGGTCTATCGGGCCAGTCTGAGAAAGGTGGCCATTCATCACATTTGATACACACAGTAATATCTGCTTCTAAAGTACCTGGTATATCAATCTTAATGGCTGGACCAGATGTATGATACTTTAGAGTGATCTCGTTGCACCAATACGCATTGCAACATGGGCGCCCTGGCAGATTTGTGACTCTTGATGACCCAACGGCCAGATTGGCATATCTCGTAATGTCGCCCGATGAGATGGAGCGGCCTTCGTAATCAGGGCTTAGTGAAGTCAAATGTGCATATAAGACAAACCTTGTGCCTTTGAATATGTACGGCTCAACACTGATATTTCCATGATCAGCGGAAAATGATGCTTTACCGTCCACACAACAAAACATGATGTCGAGGTCGGAATACAAAGAGGTGTATGGAATGGGGAAGGTTTTCTTGTGCGACAACGGCACTCCAAATCGTTCTTCTGTACTGCCGGAAAATGTGTATTCAAACTTGGTTCTTGTTATGCGTTTTTCTAATTCTGCCTTAATATCGTCCAAGTATGGCATGGCTTGCTCTTTGACTTGCTCCACTTGATCGGCGGATGGGATCCCTTTGTCACTATTGAGGAGCAGTGAATTCAAGGGAATGGAACTAGTTCCAGAGAATATCAGTTTTCTGTGACCGCAAAAGACTGGGAATGTGCGGGCCTAAAATAGAAAATAATAATAATAATAATCGTCAATTCAAATAACTGTTTATCTTATCTATTTACTTAAATACCTACTTAGGTAAAAATACTAAAAGGTTCACACAGAAATGTTTTAATCCAAATATAAAAGTATTGTCGATCTGTCTAACGTCTAACGCCGATCCCCCTACCACTTGAACAAAACTAGAACCCCAACCCCTCCCCTCTGAGTTACGTATTCGCTTACTTGCTCACTCATACTTGATTTATACATTTTTAATTACTTCCACTTTGCTGGCTACGTACTTACCAGGCAATTGTTCTTTATAAATATTATATACATTAGCATTGCAAAGACGATGGAAATCACTGTAACAATCACTGTGATTTTTTTAGTGGAAGCGGAAGGTTCCTTGCTTAATCGTTCAATAACATTCACAAGCTGTAGCAAACAGACAACAATAAAAGCAGTAAAAATGATTGCAAATGTTGTTAATCCTTTGATCGTCTTAATGCCACACAATGTCCTCATGGTTGATAACGCTGAAACAAGTAGCAAAATGATTAGAAATAATATGAATCGAAATGAAACTATATTGATAGAGCTTCCTGTCTTTGCTCGGGAGGTTAGCAGTTTCATTTTGATTTGGAAACTGTTTTTTCTTGTTTTCCCAACACACTTGTTAATCTATCTAATTCTAGCATTATTAATAATAAAAAAATAACATTTTTTCTATTTCAAAAAACGTTTTAACAGTAACTAAGTTTTAGATCGATCGTATTTTTATTTTCGGAGATTAGACGTCAAAATGTAAAATTTGACTTCATTTCCGGTTTGGCGAGGTCGTTCGGGTGTACTTTAAACAATACTGAAAACCACTAAAAATTGTTTACGAGTTAGCCTGCGTTGCCGGCGGTCTGCGGTTTCGGGAGAGAAGAGAGGGAAACGAGTTGATCGAGTCGAAATTGAAACTGAATTAGATACCAAAAAGTATCAAAATATTGAACTCTATGCGAAGCTAAAGGCTTAAAAGGCCTTTAAAAGTGTTTGATTATTACAAATATGGTCTTTCTTACCTTTCTGGAGATGTTTGATATATAAACAGAGCGAGTTTGCCACGTTTGAGTCGTGAGAACGACCGACAGACAACAGTGAAGACTGCGTGACATAACACACAGGTAGCCCATGCATATGACAGGACGCTTTTTTTGCAGTCTTGAAGTTCAAATCAAATCAAATTTTATTGCTCATTAAATTAAAATTAAATATAACATTTTACATTAAAAAAAATACAATAAATTAATTATAATGTATATATAAATAGTTTTTTCATAATTGTATGTATAGGTTGAGCCTGAGGGCTAAGTTAACTGATAGGTTTTCTAGTTAGCCCCCAGTCTTTATGTTGCTAATTTATTATATAAGCTAAGGAATTATACAAGAAAGTTAATTATTAATAATAAATAAGAAAAAATACAAAAATATCAGGTAGTATTAATTTATGTTTTTTTAAGGAGTAAATAACTAGCATTTACTCAGAATGCTGTTTTAGGAATAGAAACATTTTAAGTTGTTTTGGAAATGAGAACTTACTAAGTGATTTAAGGTGTCAGGGAAGATTTGACCAAAGGTCGATTGCAGTGAACGAGATTGCCTGTTTGCCAATGTTGGTTCTTACTTTTGTCTTATGAAGATTTTGCCTGCTTGCATACCTTGTATTATATTTGTGCACATTTCTCGCATGTTTAAACATATCATTAAAAATACTAGGTAGTCAACCATTATGCCAGGAGTTCAATCACGGTCGCGGCGGAATCTCCTTGTCCTTTTCACTTATTACTTTCCTTTGTTATTCGATTGACCTTCAGTAATATATCATTGTAGCTCCTATTTCAATCTCGTGATATAAGTTGTGTTATAAAATAGGACACGTTAAAAACATCCGCTTTTTGCCTTAGAATTTGACCTGGGATAAGGGACCATGCAGGGAACTTTTGGATCACTGAAGAGATTCACTTCGCTAAAGGGAATGATGTTGGCAATGTTACAGTCGAGAGGGAGAGAAACAAACAGCATTCTTCGATATTCTCGTCAACCAAGAAGCATTGTGGTTCCTTTTTAAGTGTTTTAAGAAGGCAGGCAGGCAGGCAGGCAGGCAGGCAGGCAGGCAGGCAGGCAGGCAGGCAGGCAGGCAGGCAGGCAGGCAGGCAGGCAGGCATAGAGACCTAGATATACAAATATACGGACAGATAGACACATGCTGATAAGTGAGATAAGTATAGGGAAAATTTAGTGGCGCAAAACCATCAATGTCCCTCTACTCAAATACCTATCAATGTACTCACTGTGAAAGTAACAAAAAACAAAAACAAAAAAAAGAATGATTTGTGATGTATCATGATTCGCCCATAGAGCAGGTTTTGTATAATAGGACACCAAGTCCCCTTTACAATACAGTACAACAAAACTTTATTGATAATATAATGCTATTTAACTCAAACTAGACTAGAAAGTCTCTTTTTCTCAGTCTTGCATTTCTACAGCAAAATAGACCCTGGCAAGTGCAAGTGTCGCAAAGATTGCTGGGTGTTATAGCCTCGCTTTCAAAATTTCCGGCCAAAGGCCTGGGCACGAGTAAAAAGCGTCTTTAGTCAGTTCTAGTAAGATCTAAAGAAGTTGGGTTAACTACCTTTAGAACTAAATTAATTCTAAGTTTCTTTCCTGTAGCAAATTATATAATCAACCTAATTTAATTCGAATAACATGCGTTTTTACAGCAACTAGCGGCAAATTTTAATTATACAAATAAGGCTCTCGAATTACATTGAAGGCAGATCTGAGCGGTGAATTTAAATGTACCCAAATTAGATGTTATGGCCATGAAACTAAATATGAAGAAATTCTCAACGAAAACGTCTTGCCTTATCGTTAAGCCGGGTTATAAAGTCTGCGCACAAACAACCTTCAATTTCCTGGATCAACAAGGGAATAGAATACCCTATCAAATTGAATTGTTCAAGCGACAAGTCTAAATGTCTTGAAGAAGTACAGGCTATGGTCGCCTTTGTCTACGTTTTTATATTTATCTTTTTAAAGCTCCCAAGAATCTTCGTGTACAAGGAATTGGAAGCCTTCTTTGAAATGTCGCAGCATTCTTGCGCGTCATTCAAACTGCTGGAAGTGCAACTATAAGTTGTGCTGGATACTGATCGTCTTCCTCAACTGCAGTGTTAATATACTGACAAGGATCAACTGTTGTGTTTGGTATCTGTTCAGTTGATTGTACTTCATTCTCGATGTAAAATACTTGACTTGTTCTGCGATGGAACTGGTTTACAGGAACACGAGTACATGGACACAAACAATAGCCATCATCCCAGATAAAAGGAGCAGGATCACACAGGATTCTTTCAACCTTTCTGGCTAAAATTGCAAGACCTTTTTGATAACTGATATCACTGAAGAGATTCACTTCGCTGAACCAATGATGCTGGCAATGTTTGGAGTCGAGAGAGACAAACAGCTCCTTAAGAAGAGTTAGGAAGCATTCTTCGATATTTTCGTCAACCCAGAAGGATTGGGGATTCTTCTCGAGCGTGTTCATTAAGATTGTCTTGACATGGTACGTGGCCAGTTTGGGTACAACAGGCTGAAGATGGTCTTTCAGTATAACTTTAAGCGCCAAGAAACATCTACGCGCTGTGTCAGGGAGAAGTTTGGAGAGCTCTACCTCGGCAACTGAGAATGAAATCCTCCATGTTTTTTGGTCTTCATCAGAAGGAGCATGCTTAGCTACAAGATGACATCCTTGTTGGACTATCCTGGTCACATCCTCTCTGCCTGGCCAGTATCTTGGTCTATCGGGCCAGTCTGAGAAAGGTGGCCATTCATCACATTTGATACACACAGTAATATCTGCTTCTAAAGCATGTGGTATAACAATGTTAATAGCTGGACCAGATGCATGATACTTTATGTATAGAGCGAGCTCGCAGCACCAACTGACATTGCAACATGGACGCCCTGGCAGATTTGTGACCCTTGATGACCCAACGGCCAGTTTGGCCTGTCTTGTAATGTCGCCCGATGAGATGAAGTGACCTTGGTAACCTGGACTTAGTGACGTCAAATGTGCATATGAGACAAACCTTGTGCCTTTGAATATGTACGGCTCAATGCGGATATTTCCATGGTCAGCGGAGAATGATGCTTTATCGTCCACACAACAGACCATGATGTCGAGGTCGGAATACAAAGAGGTGTATGGAATGGGGAAGGTTTTCTTGTGCGACAACGGCACTCCAAATCGTTCTTCTGTACTGCCGGAAAAGATGTATTCAAACTTGGTTGTTGTTATGCGTTTTTCTAACTCTCTCTTAATATCGTCCAAGTATGGCATGGCTTGCTCTTTGACTTGCTCCACTTGATCGGCGGATGGGATCCCTTTGTCACTATTGAGGAGCAGTGAATTCAAGGGAATGGAACTAGTTCCTGAGAAAATCAGTTTTCTGTGACCGCAATAGACTGGAAATGTGCGGGCCTAAAATAGAAAAAAAAAATCATCAATTCAAATAACTGTTTATCTTATTTATTTGCTTAAATACTTACTTACGTAAAAACCCTAAAAGGTTCACACAGAAATGTTTTCAATCCTAATATATTCCTGGCATTATGATCTACCTACTCTCTATACATTAAAGCCCGACGTAACCAATCGAACGAAATCGAACGTTCGATTCAATCGAATTCAATCGAATGATTGGATTCGAGTGTATTCGGTAATCGAATTCACAACTTTTTTTTGAGCCAATCGAACATAATCGAACATTTGATTGTTAAAATCATTCGATTTTCTTCGATTTTGATTTTCTAGCGCGGCAATCACTTTGTTTTCCGTATTAAAAGAAACGAGGTTAATATTGATAGAAATATTTTCCTTTTATTTATAGACGAGCCAATAACAAAATAAACATGTTGTGATGAGTTCACAGAACGTACGTTGTGCACAGAGAATGAGATAAGAGATTTATAAAGAGAAAGAAGATTTATTTGCCCTGATTGGTTCAAATAAAAAATGTTTATGTTTATGTTTATAGCAAAGTCTGGGAACAAATACTTTGGGTTTAGAATTGCCAGAAATTGAGTTTATTTCATACGTTTGAATTTATTTTAGCATTCGACTTTATTTGATTACCGTTCGGAAATCGAACACAATCAAGCATTCGATTGCGTTCGGAAATCGAATTTCATCGAATTCACAACTTTTTTAGCATTCGATTTCATTCGATTACCAAACGCAATCGAATCCAATCATTTGATTGGACTCGATTGCGTTCGATTACCGAATCGTTCGATTGGTTACGTCGGGATTAAAGTGCCATAAACCCTGGCTGTTTGCTATTTCTATTAAAAGTACTGGTCCTAAATAACAATTTTCCAGAAGAATAAAATACAACGATAAAAACTGCATTTTATAAGCACATGGGCAAACTGTAATGCGCATGCGTTTGTTTTGATGCTAAAATTCCTTTTCACGTCGAATGAAAGAATTTTATGCTGACATGGAACATTTAGATTGCAATCTCATCTTGCACAACTATGTTCAAGAACCGAATTACTGAGATATCAAATGTTGACCGTCTACTAGTGCGCTGTAGTTAATTATTTCAATCGAACAAACTCCGGATGGAAAAATATCACACGTCAGAGTCTGACAAAAGTAGATAAAAGGACCAGAACTTCGAACTTTCGAATACAAGTTTGGGTGCTAATTTAATCTTATTAGGTAAACACAACAGTATAAGTCATTACCAACACGATACAGTTTGTATTTAATCATATTGGGAGATATTAGACGCCCTCGATCGTCAATAAAACCGCCTTAGTTACCTCGAGGCATGCACTTTTGCGTGCGAAATCCTTAGAATTCATTTTAGAATTTTTATATCTTAAACATCGTGCCCCAAAAAAATGTTTAAAGAAATGGACATTTCCATTTTATTTTTTGCAAAACTAAGCTTTTTAGGTAGTAACTTTTGGTCCCGAAATGTGATCCAAAGCGATTTTGTGTACGTGGTTTTATGCATAAATTTTTCGCTCAAAACAACATGCAAATTTTAGCGAACTATTTTTTATTCTTGAATTAAGAATTAAGAATTAAAGTTAGCTTAAAATCGAAATATATAATTACATCCTAGATAAATCTTTTAGATTATAAAATACAGGTTGTTGAAGTTCGTCAAATTTATCACAGTGGAACAGGGCCTAAACCATGTTGTAAACCGGCTGCTTGAAATCATATCCAGGGACAACGAGTTTCTACCAAAATAGCTCAGTTTTGCACAGGAAGCCCAATTAACACATATTCAAATCCCTATATAATGTACAGTTTTTATCGCAGTATTTTATTCTCTTGGAAAATTGTTATTTAGGACCAGTACTTTAACCCAGCCAGGGTTTATAGGCACTTTAACTGTATCCCATTCACATGGATATCGGCAGTTTTCTTAGATAGGAAGATCCTAGCACTGGGGTTCAATGCTTGACACATCTAAAAGTAAGGATAACTCGCCTTCTAGGGTTGAGAAACATTTTATACATGCACCAAAAGAGGATAAATAAGAGAGCAAAACTCTCCTATATTAGCCCACGCGCCATGTAAATTCAGCGCACGGGAGTATCGCGGAGAAGCCATTTTTTACGCTCAGGAGAAGGCTAAGGTGTTTTGGTGTTGCTAAAAATAGCTCGGATGTAAATTTGCATGGCGCGCGGGGTAATATAGTAGTATCGCTCTCTTATTTATCCTCTCTTGAGAAACCACTCGCTTTATTAACGCTCACTAAACTTCGGCAAGTTCTCATGCATGTCATAGATGTATAGATGATGTATAGAACCCAGTGATAGAATTATACTAGTCCCATGTAAACATATTTACTTACTAACACTTTGCTAGCTACTTATACTTACCAGGCACTTTTTGAATTGCTTGATGAGTACAGCAATTAGTCCAAAGACTATGAGGAGGATAGGAGTCGTCAATGCAGTTGATATTTTGTTATTGTAGACGGAGTCGTTAACTTGTGCAATAACATTCGCAAGTTGGATCAAAAGGAAAGTAACAACAGAAATGATTGCTACTGTTTTAAATCCTTTGATAGTCTTAACGCCACAAAATGTCCTCATGGTTAACAACGCTGAAACAAGTAGCAAAATGATTAGAAATAATATGAATCGAAATGAAACTATATTGATAGAGCTTCCTGTCTGTGCTCGCGGGAGGTTTCATTTTGCTTTTAATTGTAAACTGGTTTTTCTTTTTTTCCCATCACAGTTAATCTATCTAATTCTAGCATTATTGATATTCAACAAATGATATTTTTATCAGTTTCAAAATCGTCTAAACTTTAACTCGAATTTTATTAAAACATATTAATATTTCGACAAAAAATAACTCGTCCAGATGTAAATGTTAGTCAATATCATTTCTTAATAATTCTTATTAGTTATATACCATAAGTAGAATCATTTTATACAGTACTTACCGAGTTAAAGTCTATTCAGCTTCACAGGCGGAAACGAACTCTTTGTGGTAGTCTCTGATTCAAGTTATGGCCCGACAAAAACCATCCGAGCATGTTGAATGATGCTGATGACGTTTTGTTTATAAACTATTTATAGCAAATAAAACTGAAAGTGCATATGACAGGACGCGGTTTTTTTTACAGAATCGACTGTTTTAATCGACTGTTTTTAATAAAAAGTTTTAAAATGTGTCTGAAGATTTTAAAAGACCCCTTTTTCTCGTTCAAAACATCCGCTTTTTGCCATGAACCTTTTTGATGATATCATGGGCAGCAGAGTATCATTCGCGTTTGTATTCGCTTGTAATCTCCGTGTATTTATAGTTACCAACGGTCGCTTATTTGCTTGCTTTGTTATTCCCTTGACCTTCGTCTTTATATGTCTAGCTCCTATTTCAATCTCGTGATATTGGTCTATCTAGTATTAAAAGCGATCGTATGTCACTCGGTTACTAATCGGTAACTTCTTTAACGGCCCCCGAAGGTATATATATATACTTCGCTGAACCAATGTTGGCAATGTTTGGAGTATTCGTCTTCTCGTCCACCAACAAGGATTGTGTTGACAGAATTTGAAGACAGACACAGACAGACATAGACAGACATAGATGTACAAAAAGACAAACAGATGATAGACGCATATAGGGACAGTTTAGCGACGGATTGGTTGGCGTAAAACTGATACTTTCCCACTACTCAGATAACTATCAATGTACTCACAGTGGAGTTTGGTGATCAAAATCTTTCATGTTAAAGTTGACATGTTTTGCTGCAAGTTCTTGTAAGTCTTGTAGCTGTCCATTCATGGCCGCCATGAGGAGCTTGGACCGGTAGTCGGTCTGTAGTCGACTTGATGGTTTACTAGTAACAATACTGATTGAACTCGACACGTTAAACCCCACCTGGAAAATAGTTATGACTGTTAATATTTACACCTAACTATGGGATAATGTTATTATCAACATTTCTATTATAAAACATTCACTTTGAACTTAAATCATTCACATTCAAGAATAGTTATAACTTAATAATACTGACTAGAGTACAAAAACTAAAAGTGTGCGATACTTTGTACTATTTACCACTAAATAGTGTTATTTAAACAATAGAAAACAATAGAATTAGCATAATTTAGTGGTATTTATGTTGCACACTTTTAGTGTTTGTACTCTAACTTTATCTATTTATATAGCGCTATTTCCAACTGCTAATTGCTCAATAGCGCTATACAGTGAATACATTTGTAAACTAATTACAAGATATAATAATGTTATACTAGAAATCTAATTTATATACAATGTATAAGTATATTAAAGTTTTCCTTCAGTAGCATTGTATGTAATTATAAGAGTTGATTTAAGGCCATAAACTACTGTTTGTAGGGTTATCTTAAGCTTTCGTCGGGCACCGACATCATCACTTTAAAACAAAGTCGAGTATAGTTATGTTCGACAGGGCTTCCTGGCTTTTGGCAGAGAAGCAGTGGTTAGGTTCTTAACGAGAAACCGACCAAAATACAAATTTTAAAATATCAGAGCTACGCATTCAAATAATCGTTTACTGATATAATACTGAATTACTTTTTATTTTGATAAGGTACGGTTTCATGGTTCGAACCCTATTTATACCATATTTATATTTTCTCATTATTGCGTATATTTGATATATAAATAATGTTGAATAACAATTCAGTAGCATGTTCAAACATGCTACAAAGTCCTGTCTCTTCGACATTTATAGACTGATGCTCGAGTACTTACTGTTAAATGAATAAACCACGTGATTAGATAGGTAAGTACCGCTGACCACACCAAGGCCATGGTGACTCCAAGTAGTTGTACACCGAACTGTTTCCCATTGGAATAAAAGGCCCCTTTGTGACGATGTACGTCGAGAGACGGGTCGGCGAAAAGACCGGCTGGAATAGAAAACAAATATCAGTTCCATTATAATCAATATCACGACATGACTGTTTCAGTGTTTCATTATTGGAGCCATAAAAGAGCCATAAAAGGACCCTAAAAGGGCCCTAAAAGGACCCTAAAAGGACCCTAAAAGGACCCTAAAAGGACCATAATAATAAAATAATAATAAAATAATAATAGCTTTATTCAAACAATCTTAAATAAAAATATACGGTGAATTTACAATATATATTAATAAAATTTGAAATATAAAAAATGTTTCACTAATTTATCTTATCAGCCTTGTAGCTTGTGGTATAAAAGAGGTCATATGTCTTTGAGTTCCTGATCTTGGTATTCTAATTTCTGTTTTTATTCCGTTGAGTAGATCTCAGATTATAGGTTTTATTTACATTAATATCTACAAACATTTGATTTGGATGGTTAACATTGTTGGTTGTTCTTTCGATCTCTTGTTTAGTGCTTTCTTCGCGTCGTTCCTTTAAATTAGGTAACTCTAAAAGGGGCTCCTTCTGTGTGTACTGGAAACCTATTGTATTCTTTGTTAGCTTCGTTCTTTATTTAATTGAAGTCTTTTGTTGTTTCTATTGAATTCGTAGACTGTGTCCGGTACACGGAGAAGGTGCCCTAAAAGGACCCTAAATGGTAAGCACAGGGAATATTTTCAACCCTAAAAGGAGGGGGGGGGGGGGGGGATTTACAGCGACGGCGGAAGCTGGAACTCATTGGGGCCACTACAATTTTTTAAATGAGTAACATTTCGACAAAAGTTAATAAATAAATACTCTATTCACAACAATTATCAGTGCCGCCCCTGGTTAAAACTAATTGTGCCATCTCTATTTTTTAATTTCCGTTTTTCTTCAATGGCATTTCAAAATAGAATAAGACAGCCCAGAATATAGGCTTTGCTTTATTTTGTGCTGTCTACCACTGTGGATTAGTTGTTTGTTTTATGCAAAAATTACCATTATAAAGATATCCATTATAACTTGGTTGACTGTTTGATTTGTAAAATTTCTTGATGCATGTAGTTTTATTTACTTGATTGTTTGAATTTATAATTAATAGTTATAAGTTGTGTAGCTGGTCGTTCCGATGCGGTTGGTTGTTTGGCTGATTAAGTGGGTTGGTTGTTTTTTTACTCAGGTTGAGCAAAGTGAACACTGATACTAAACCATCAGTTCAATCTGATTGGTTGGTTAATACACCTATTTCAATAATCGTTGTCGTAATCAAAACTAAAGTCCACACTCTGAAGCCTGCTAACGATGTCGGTAATATCAACATAATTTGAGATTTATTAGACGTATTTTCAAGAAATATTTGTTTCATCATCTACCACTGCAACAAGTTGTTATGGTTGAATAACGTACAACCAAAATATGCTATGAAAAAAATCGATAACAAGAGAAGAAATACCGACATCCTTTGCAGGCTTCAGAGTGTTGACTGTAGCTTTGATTGCGACAACGATTATTGAAATAGGTGTATATCAATCTCGACCACACTCACCAGTCAGTGCCGCAAGTATTCCTGGGATACCATGGGTGTAGGACAAGTCTACTATACTACCATTAGTCCAGGAAGGGGCGTATTTACGTGCACATGATTGTACCAGTGATGACGTCAAACCAGCCAGGGTACCAGACACGATAGACGCCCATGTTTGCATCGAGGCTGGTGCCGCACTGACTCCTGGGAAATGATTCAATATTAAAAACACTTGTAGATAGTTAATAAGAAATAATAATACACTTCACAGTCAATGATGGAGACCTTTTTACGCCTCGCGGGACAATTATTCACCAGTCTCTACCATTGCAACTGAACGTTCGTCTCGCTTCGATGCTAAGGAGGCTCGGCTACCTTTCAAGATGGCGCAGAGAACTGTTAAGGGGGACTATTCATTGACAAAGTATTAGCTTTATAGAGAATAGAAAATACTTCTTTATATAGAGGCGAGCAAAAGCAAACGTTTTTGAATGGTTGTTTTGAACATAAAACTGTCTAGCTCTTATGCCGTCTAGTGAAAAACGGCCTATAGATCAGTCGAAAGGCTTCTACTGTGTATAAATACAGATATTGAGTTTATTAAAGCACTCCTATTGAAGAAATAGAAAACGCGCGCGCGTGTTGCGTGCAGTTATAAAGCACGCGAGGTTGTCAGAACACGAGAGAAGTATTAAGAGAAGCACGACGCGGCTTCTCAACACTTCTTGAGTATTCTGATAATCCCCAGGTGCTTTATAACTGGATACTGCACAGAAAGCGAGTTTTATATTTCTTTTCTAAAATACAAATTGATCAACATGCAAACGCGCGTGCTGTGTGCTCTCATAAAGCACGCACCTTAACCAATCAAAATACGTGATTTCAAATAGTTATTTTATAAAGTTTTTTACCTACGGCACCAGCGATGATACCATTTAAAAAATCAGAATAGAGACATCGACTTGATCCAATAGCGAAAACGAGTATCCAGCATAGACATGAGGTACAGGATGATAGGTGAGTATTGACTATAGCAAGACTAATGCTGCTATTGCCCACCAATCCTACAGAACCCAAGTTAAACAGAAACCTGGAAAATAAAACGACTGTCAATATTAACGCTAAACTGATTTGTTATTCATTGTGGATCAATATAAGATAAGAGTAAGAGTATTCATTTGTCTCACGAATGTCGAAGGGGTACTCCCTTTGTCCAAGTGGTAGGGGTGATTTAGGGTTAAAAATATTTCCTGTGTGTACCTGTTAGGGTTCTGGCTCAAAATCAGTTATGTAACATGTAAGGGTCATTTTTACTCTGCTTTGTTGCTAAATATAAGCTTGGATGTCAAGAACATCGCACAGCCGTACCTTTCAGGGGTTAAAATCAACAAGGTCATCTTATATGTGCGTACCTTTTAGGGGTCGTTTTCAAAACCTCCGCCGATCATCCCTACCACTTGGACAAAGGGAGTATCCCCCCCAAGCGATAGAGTAGACTGGATATAGCGTAGGTCTTAACGGTGCGGCTCGTGAATTGGCCGAGTTTGTTTGATTTGTGCTATGTCTCTCATGCCACGTTGGTTTTTTCTTCGTGTCAGTTATCCGGGTTCCTCGGCAAATTCAACATGTGAACAGAGTTGTGTGTTGCCGGTATTAAAATAGTAGTAGTAAGTGCGAGTGAACCTTACGGAAGAGCCCCTCGACGGGAAGTGATAAAACAATTATAAAATATACCGTTTGTTATACCACTTTGAGGATCATTAAACTTCTATGTTTACACAACTTTGTGACTTATTCCCGAAGAAAGAAATAATAATCAAATGTACAAAAAACAGATTTGAAAGGTATCCACCTACCAACCAAATGCTGTTGCTAAGGCCCCGATGACAAAGACCACGTGATGTGTGACGTCATCGTGGTGATGGTGAGACTTGGTTGCCATGGTGTTTGTAATCTGTGGTCTAAGAACCCTTGTCAGTACCAGACCCGCTATTCCTACAAACCAATCAGAACTTTCCATTTTTACCGGTCTAACTAACTAAATGTTCAATCTTTCAGTAAAAAAAAAAAAAAATTAAAAGGATCTACATATTATTAGTGTCAGTTGACTTGCTGTTTCTCGACTTTCTGAACTCGAGTTGTAGTTTTGCACATTTTAACATCGCATCGCCCATCGGCGTCATCAGCAAAAATTTAATCTTTTTCAGCAGACAGCGTTTGACAAGGACTGCGCTGCGCTCACTCGTATATGAGATATCTAATTTGGACACTGCTGACACTGTTCCATGTATTCCCGCTCCCATATATCAATTATTCTCTATTTAATATATAGAGGATATTACATGTAATGTTCTGTTTATTATATAATTATCAATGAATTCGAAAAGAAAACCTTTTTTGACACAAGAAGTTTCCGTAAAGCTTTGTAACCATAGTGATGTTATTTTCACATGTTATTTTCACATAAGAGAATATCAAATTTTTGTAACAGAGAAATATAAAATTTTATTGACAGTTATATAATAAATATAATATATCATTTTACTACGCCCATCGAGTCGGTGTAAAATGTCTTTGTTATCACTTTATTCTGAAATAGGATAATCCATACTTTGCTAATCTCAACTAGACTTACCAGAGCTCGTATGTACCGTTAAACTGCCTGCATAGTCTAAAATAGATAGCTGTTCTAGCCATCCACCACCTCTGATCCAATGAGACAATGGATAGTAAACAAGAATAGGCCATAGAAGAAACATAGACTAAAAGAAATACGATAGTAAACAATGGATAGTACACAAGAATAGGCCATAGAAGAAACATAGACTACAAGGAATACGATAGTAAACAATGAATAGTAAACAAGAATAGTCCATAGAAAAAACATAGACTATAAGGAATACGATAGTAAACAATGGATAGTACACAAGAATAGGCCATAGAAGAAACATAGACTACAAGGAATACGATAGTAAACAATGAATAGTACACAAGAATAGGCCATAGAAAAAACATAGACTAAAAGGAATGTCATAAAACGAGGTCTAAGTTTTTACAAATTATACGATATGAAGTTGTAATTAGGTGTACTTACCACGGCACCAATTGTACTGATGTTTTCTGTCCTGAAAACAACAACGAAAGATGATGATGATGATGATGTTAGTAAAATTGATGACAGGCTTTACGATCCATGATGGACAAAAAGGACTTCACGCGGTTGTTGGAGAGTAGGTTTTCTTGCTCTATTAAAGCAATCACGCCCCAAGGCCGATCAAGCGCCGAGTGGAGAAATGTGATGATGATCCAGTGATGGTGGTGGTGACATCGATAGTAATGAAGATGATGAAAATGTTGATGATGATGATGATGATGATGATGATGATGGTGGTGGTGGTGGTGATGATGATGATGATGATGATGATGATGATGATGATGAACTAATGTTCAAAGGAAGGCTAAACAAATGTTGAAAGGAAATACAAGATACAAGGCCTAACAAATGTGCATACAGATAAGACATTTCAATAGAGACGATCATCGTATTCATAATAGTATTGGTAGGTGCTCAACCTTTTAATTTTTAAAAACTTTTCCTAAGAAGGCGATCATCGATCGTATTTGTAACCCTGAGACATTTCAGTTCAAGATATATTCATGCAAATCATTAAGTGTTGTCATACCATGGAGCGATAACCATGAACGGTGCACATAACGCCAGTAGCATCTCGAACGTTGCGAACAACATGCTGGGTACATTCTGGGCATGCGTAGAACAGTTTGTAGTGGATACATCAATAAAGAACGCCATGGATGGACTTCCAATGAAACCCTGAGGAAACAATATTGTGAGATGTCAATGAACGATCTCTAGCTTAATGTATGTTAAGGTGGTTCGAGGTAGTTTTGAATGGCGCACACATCCATTTTTGAATTCGCAATTACATGATCTTACCTTCGCCCCATGAATGTGAATTTTTTACCAAATGACAGTTTTGGATGAAAGTTTTGAATGATGTTTTAATTATGCTAATCAAAGTTTCCATAGCAACGATAAACAACTTGTTTGTAAAATGGTTTTTCTTAAATATCTTTTGAATTTGAGCTGATTGCGAATAACCAATTAATGTGCTATAAACTGCCCCATTTAGCACATCAATTGGGAGAGTTTGAAGAAAAGTTATCTGTTCGATAACGAATAAATCACGAAAACATTTAAATGTGTATTTTGTTCGCGTGTAAATATAAGAGGTCAAAACATTTCATAAGATGCACAAATTATGATCGTAATACTGCAGAATGTTTCCTTGGACCTCCATTTAAACTCACTGCGGAAAGCTCTGGTTAATATGTAGGTAATGCAGAGATCGAGCTTTTTATTAAAATGAAGTTTTGCTTGATGTTTTCACTCTTTCATAACTGCGATCACAATTGCGTATAATTCACAAAAGAACAAACGAAAATAAGTGATATCTTTGCAGTACAATTTTAGATATATTGTTAATAATGTTTCAAAATTTCAGTCAAATCAGTATAAAAGAACGTTTTTAAAAGTAGCGCCGAAGTTGAAGTACGAAAGTACATGGTAGCGCCCGCCGAATGAAAATTTACTACAACGAGCGTGACATAACGTGTTTATTTCAGTGGCTAATTAACATGCAGCGCACAGTGGTAAATTCCTCTATGCATGCACGCTTAGTCTAATGAGAAATCTTTTTTATGTAATTATTGAAAGTTTCTTATTCTCATCGCGCATTCCAGCTCGAATACAACATGGGTCGTACTTTTCGTGTAGATGTTAAACGTGGGAAAAAATAAAAACGTCGAGGGAAAAGCGACCCACCCGAAAAAGCAGCAAAACATGTACGCCTTCTTCGAACAAGCCGCACGCCTGATTTCTTGAAGGAGAATTACATCATAAACATGAAATGTCTTCTGGAAGGGTTGAAGGCGTGTTGCAGTTGTAATGAAGATCATTACTTTTAAAAGATGTCAAAATGAGAATAAGAAACTTTCAATAATTACAATATAAAAAGAATTCTAATTAGACTAAGCGTGCATTGCGGAATTTAACACTGTGCGCTGCTTGTTAATCAGCCACTGAAATATAATAAACACGCGATGTCACGCTCGTTGTAGTACTGAAATTTTCATTCGGCGAGCGCTACTTTCGTACTTCAACTTCGGCGCAACTTTTAAAGACGTTTTTTTATATGGATTTGACTAAAATTTTGCAATATCGTTGACTATATATCTAAAATTGTACTGCAAAGATATCACTCATTTTCATTTGTTCTTTTGTGAGTAATACGCAATTGTGATCGTAGTTATGAAAGAGTGAAAACGTCAAGCAAAACGTCATTTTAATAAAAAGCTCGATCTCTGCATTACCTACATATTAACCAGAGCTTTCCGCAGTGAGTTTAAATGGAGGTCCAAGGAAACATTTTGCAGTATTACAAACATAATTTGTGCATCCTATGAAATGTTTTGACCGCTTATATTTACACACGAACAAAATACACATTTAAATGTTTTCGTTATCGAACAGATAACTTTTCTTCTAACTTTCCCAATTGATGTGCTAAATGGGGCAGTTTATAGCACATTAATTGGTTTTTCGCAATCAGCTCAAATTCAAAAGATATTTAAGAAAAACCATTTTAGAAAAAAGTTGTTTATCGTTGCTATGGAAACTTTGATTAGCATAATTAAAACATCGTTCAAAACTTTCATCCAATACTGTCATTTGGTAAAAAATTCACATTCATGGGGCGAAGGTAAAATCATGTAATTGCGAATTCAAAAAGGGATGTGTGCGCCATTCAAAACTACCTCGAGCCACCTTAAGTACGACAAACATGTCATCCCGCACAATAGCCTGCGTCACATCCGGACTTTTTAACCGAAAAAAAAGTCCGGATGTGACGCAGGCTACCCGCACAATAGCATGACATGTAGTTCGTTTTTCCTCCGTTATTCTAATTATAGCGGCGGAGTAAACTAGTATAGGCTGTGTCGGTGTTAGATATAACCGATAGGTAATAGAACGGAAATTTGTAACACCGTAAAAAATAGAAACTAGCGAGTATACTAGTATAGGCTGCGTCGATGTTTGATATAAACGATAGGTAATATAATGAAATTTGTAACACCGTAGAAAATGTTGACTTAACTTTACTGACGTTTCGAGCTTTAGCCCTTCATTATATTACCTATTGTTATTCTAATAGTTCATTGTGTCCATGGTTTAACAATACAACGCCGGTGTCGTCCCGACTATGTGTAGTTCTCCCAATACTGTAAAAACTCGCATAAAAGAACAAGTGTATTTTAATACACTTGTTCTTTTAAAAGAACACTCAGGCTGAAATTTGGTCAACAAAGTACCATATATATAAGAACAATATATAAGATATATAAGAACAAAATCAGCTTGAACCGAAAATCGTGTGTTCTTTTATGCGGGTTTTTACTCCAGACCATTTCACGGTTCTGGGGTACGGCAGTTTTTTCTCATTAAAAATTCGTTTGCGTGCACTTTCTGGCTTCGGATATGGCGATGGTAAAAATAAATCTGAAGGTGCTAAGCGCAAAAAAAACAGGGCCATGCAATTCATTTCGGTCTCAGATTGCAGATCTCCTTTTTACAACTATAGGTGTATACTCACCTTTTGTGACGAACCAAACACCAACGAATACCCTACACTGTACCATAATATAGACCCTAGGGCGATATTTAATAGGGCTTGGATAAGGATAGTATTTGTGGACCTGAGATGTAGTGCACCTGCTTGATATAGTCCTAGCGCAATTACCTGATGGAGAAATGATTTATTCATTTACTGCTATTAATTAATTCATCAATTCATCCATCCATTCTTTCATCCATTCGTCCATTCATCCCTTCATCCATTCATCCATCAGCCCATCCATTCATTCATCCATCCATCCATCCATCCATTCATTCATCCATTCATTCATCCATCCATCCATCCATCCATCAGCCCATCCATTCATTCATCCATCCATCCATCCATCCATCCATCCATCAGCCCATCCATTCATTCATCCATTATCCTATACATCTACCCATCCATTTATCCATTTATCCATCCATCCATTCATTTATCCACCCACCCATTCATTTATCCATCCACCCATTCATTTATCCATCTACCCATCCATTTATCCATCCATCCATTCATTTATCCACCCACCCATTCATTTATCAATTCATCCATTCATCCATCCTTTCCATCCATCCATCCATTCATTCATTCCACTAGCTCCTATTTGTAGTTTATTTCTTTGCTGTGCGCATGCTAACACGCGACACCACTGACTACATCGCATAACGCAGGCGCTGGCTTCATTTCCTGACTATCAACCACCATTTTGCGTTGCTAAGCAACTAGAAATCCAAACAATATGGATGAGAATGTCTGAGTTATCTATCGAGTCCAGGCTGTTCTAATAGATATTTGATGAATACAATATTTGAGATAAAAAGTCACCTTATCTAACAAGGTCGTTCTAGTGTTTAGTTACTACGTAATAACCTAAACAATTCATCGAACAGAAGGAAAAGGAAACCTTAGCTTGTCATAAGTAGTTCACATATATTGACAATCGCGTGACGACTTAATTGCCTTATACAGAGTCGTTTTATATTTCATTAACTGCTCTCTCGTGGTTTGTTTGTTTGGTTTCAAAACATGTTAACTTCGACGGAATCCAAAGTCTTGTTTTAGTTATTTTAACGCTGGGTCAAAGTTGTGGACTTTTGTATTTCATATCTGGTTGAATCTGGTCGAGATATGTGGTTTATCGTTTTTTATCCATAACGGAAGCACGCCTAGAGGTAAATCACGATAACGTACACAGAGAATTGAAGCTTGATTTAATTTGCATTCAAACTGGTCGCCCGTGAATTACAATTAACTAAATCAACTTTAAACAAACTGAATAGTAAACAATGAGTAAAGAGATTGCTATAATTAAACCGGCCTTGAAAAATTCAATGCAGTTTCTAATGGTTTACACATAAAAACCCTTCATTGAATTTCGATGTGATAGAGTCTATATATACTATCTCGCAGGCTTATAACCACTCTGGTAACTGCTTTCGTAATTATTTTTTTTCTAAGCGACCGAAGAACGCAGTAGTACACTTGATAAACGTTAATAAAACGTGGTCTTGAGTACGGCTAACCACTTGAACGTCTGACATATAGACAGTAGCAAACTATCCATAGTTACTATCAACTCAAAACCATGCCATGACTTTGATGAAAGAACAGTTAAACATGGATAAGTAACTTAGGACACACTCACCAAGTGTAACGATGCTGATTAGTGATAATAACACATAACACACCTACGTCGATTATAAAACCAATGGTTAACCTTGCTATAGCTTATGTAGTCTTTATTTACTAAGCCGAGTATATTATATGATAACTTATTGCATACATGGAAAATTTGTATAATTGTATAACGTACCTGAAACACCACGGCAGCAATTAGTACAGACAGAGCGAAAACTATAGAAAAATCACCTTGATTACAAGCCATCCTACTGTTATATGGTGTAGTATATGCTGTGATAACGTATAATGTCATAACCCTTCAGACTTTATTTGAACACTTTTTGTCATGATTGACAGATGCAGCATTAAGGTGGTCCAAATATGTCAATCGTATGCTGATGAACCAATGAAGAACGAGAAGGTTGAAAGGAAGCTAGAAAATAGTTTGCAAATACCGGTGGCTTTTTTTTATTTATTTTTTATTTTTTTTATTTTTATTTTAATGATCAACAGTACATTATTTACAATTAGATTTTTTTTTCTATTGTTTACAATTAATAAATGCAGTACTAAGTACTGTATCCTAGATTTGTTTTCTATTGTTTACAATTAATAAATGCAGTACTATTAAAGTACTGTATCCTAGATTTGTTTTCTATTGTTTACAATTAACGAATACAGTAGTAAGTACTGTATCCTAGATTTTTTCTTCTATCATGGTTTACAATTAACGAATACAGTACTAAGTACTGTATCCTAGATTTTTTTCTATTATTTACAATTAACGAATACAGTACTAAGTACTGTATCCTAGATTTTTCTCGTGCTATTGTTATATGTACAATTAATAAATGCAGTACTAAGTACTGTATCCTAGATGTTTTTCTATTGTTTACAATTAATAAATCAGTGCAAGTGAAATTATTATTCCAAGCAAGGGAGTCTTTACTAGAAACATATAAACGAAGAGATCATTTAGGATATGCTTTTAATAACAGTTTAGGATTTTTAAAGGCTTAATTATCGTACCGTATATGCCACATGAATCGATGATATGATGATGAAAATGATGAAAATTGTATTTAGAGTTAGTTTTACAAATGCATGTAAAATATGATGCAAAAATAATGATACAATAATAATAATGATTCTATGCTGATAACAAAAAAATTCAAACAGATTCTTTAACCAATAAAAAAACGCGGCATATCTGGAATTCGAACAAGCAAAAAATGAGACGATTCCTTCGAGACATTCTATGAAGCTGAACCATCGAATCGATTTACGTAGAGGATGAAGATTTCGGCATTGCTATGTAAGGTAGGGAGAAAGTAACTACACCTGGACGAAATTAACTCAGAGGATTAAAGAGATCAACAAGAAGACACTGTAAGAGTTTTATTGAGTTATATTAAATTCTAAGGCAAAAAATCGAAGGTTCAAAAGTACCCATATATCCTTTAGTAAATCAACACTAACAGTGAACTTGGGCTACCTGTGGCTTTTTGTGGTTAATAAAAACATAAAAAGTAAAACCAAAATTATTTTTTTAATAAATTTAAATATAGTCCGACATACAATATAAAACACTGAGAACTAACAAAAGGTCAGTGTATTATTAAGTATGTATTAATGTTTCACGTATATACTATTTACACACTAAACACAGGCACCCCATGCAACTACTCGATCTGAGGATTTTTTTTTTAGCACGGCCTGTTAACCGGGAGGCCGGGGGTTCAAACCCCAGCCGGACCATCACTCAGGGTCTTAAAATAATTGAGGAGAATGTTATAACTTTGTATTTATTTCGGTTTATAATCGTTAGGCTTCGCGTCCTCTCGGATAAGGACGTTAAATCGGAGGTCCCGTCTCACCACTCACACACTGACCATTAATCGGGGGGACGTAAAAGAACGACTGAGGACGCAGGTCATGACCATCCTCAGTGAAAGGCCCACACTTACACTAATATATGATAATTACTAACAGCTAACTATAATGTGTAAAGCGCATTTGAATATATACACATAGAAAGTGCGCTATATAAATACATTATCTTTAAAGCGAATAAAATCATTTTTTACACAAAAGTTTTGTTATTCTTTGAGCGCGTTGACGGGCTTCCTGTGGTGTATTTGTTTGAATGCGAGTGGATGGGATTTCTGTGGCTTTTCGCACGCGCATTCAAACAAATACACCACAGGAAGCCCGTCAACGCGCTCAAAGAAAGGCATTTAGGGACCGGACACCCCCTAACCGACCTTAAGAGCCCTTCATTTGCAATTGGGACAACCCCTGACAATTTTTTCTGGATCCTCCCATGAATACATAATTATGTATTACCAAGGAGTTTTTCTAGGGGAGGAAATGAAAAAAAAGTCTGGGATCTAGGTTAGAAGGCGTATTATTTAACCAATTGTTACGGAAAGAGAGCAACGTCCATGTATACAACTTTTCAAAAAATGTAGAATACTGCATGCTGAATAGTACATTCCAAGATCGAAATGCATTTTGGGTCAATTAATATAGTAAAATATATAATAATTAGTTATTTTATCCTTAGTGCATTCCATTCAAAACAATATACGAGGTAGTTGTGGGGAGAAAATATCAGAATTTTTATTTCAAATAATGGAACCCATAATGCCCTTTCGTCTTGGAATGCACTATTCAGTATTCAACGTTTTTTGAAATAGCTGTATAGGCTATGTAAGTTGTACTAGACACCAATTACATTACAACACTACAGCTATAACTACCAAAAATACGACTGAGCAAGGCACCCCTAGCAACCATTGAATTTTTGTTGTGGAACTCATAACCGCTGCTTCTGAAGGACGGTCGTTTTGACCAGCGGTCGCTTTCTTTACTGGTGACGTAATAGGAGGCCATGTCTTATTTCCAGTCCCGCACTCGAATTGATCACATGTTATATTTATGGCTGCGTCTTTTTCATTGCGGTCAGCATATCTTCGACAATGTGTTCTGGTGCAGAACTCCTGGTAGACACATCCAATGTAATGAGTTCTTTTTATTTCGCCATTCTTGTATTGTACACTCCTGAAAAATATATTAATCAGATTAATCAGTTAATGAATCAACAGACTTAATTCATTTCAGCCCCGTCCATGGGTTTGAGGGAGCAAGGAAACAAGCACATTTATTTTAAGGGAATAAGGGATACTGCCAAAATATTTTAAGGGAACAAAGAAACAAAATATGATAAAACAATAGTTTTTGGGGATCATGGGATCATATAAGGTAAAACGTTTCAGGGAATAGTTATTTTACTTATGGGGAACAAGTGAGAAAATGCAAAAAGATCAAGGGAACCTGGGAGGGGCTCTCGTTTGTGCTCAGTGTTTTCCCAATACAATCTGCTTAGTAAATCCATCTTATCAGTTTGCGTAAACGTTTTCCATATACAATAAATCTTTGATCGAAAAAACTCTAACACTGTTTGTCGATGATCTCTGCTAGCGAATTGGCGGGTTCGATCATCTAATGTTTTTTTTATTATTAAAATAAATCCTGATAACAATTATCAATTTACCTTCGGACTTTCATACAGGCTTCTAATTTAGAGCAGTACTCCACTTTTGGTTTGGCGTAGCAGTCTTTCCATCCATTCAAACTACTACAAGAATAACACTGGTAGGACTGGTTATCCCGTGTGCTCGGCCTCATCCGTGTAGTCGACGAAGTAGTCACCGTCTACGTCATTCAATACATACAACAAAAGACTCCATGTTAAACATTGAACGAAAATAACAAGCAATACACTGAATGACACACTGAATAGGTTTCAAGGACACGGGTGAAAAACGCACGGCGCATGCGTAAGCAAAACAAAAGACTAACTGAACATTTTACGAAGGGTTTCATGTTATGTATTATTGGAAAGAAGACAACTAATGTGATGTGTTGGAAAAAAAATAAGCACTAACTCTCCTCGAACTTTCTTAAATTCTTAAATTTCTCCAATGGTTTTATTGTATACACGAACGTCTTCCGAGCGTGCGCAGTGCGTTTTTCACCCTTGTCGGTTTCAAGTACACGGGGAAGGACTGACCAAATATCTGAGATCAATAATTTATAAACAAATAAATGTCCTGAAACAATAAAAAAGCTTCTCTCTTTTTCTTGGTGTTGGAGGGCTAGCTGAGATATAAATAAAAACAGCTAAGAACAAAGAACGTTGAACAACACAAATTAACTGGCCAGGGGCGGAGGGAGCTGGGGCGGAGGGGACTCCCTAATTCCGCCATTTCTCCACCCCTAAAAGGTAAAGTGCGCCTGCGATCTTCTTGGCTTAGTTTAATTAGTAACGAAGCAGAGTACAAATAACCCTAACAAGAACTGAGTCTTGATACGTAGTTGACTAAATTTAGCTAGCCAGAAGTCAACCGTTAAAGGAGCACTACTCCTTGGACAAAGGGAGTACCCTCGCCGAGGGGTTGGGAGGGGAAGGGAAAACTCTAGGTTGCAATGCATGTCAGTACATGCAGCATTGACTAATGAAATATGTCGAAACAAGTCTTATAGATATAGTATGTATAAGTTGAACTAAGCACTCATTACGATTACATTGAGCACCACTACTGAAACTACTATAAAAAAAAGTAAAGTTAAGTCAACATTTTTTACAGTGTTACAAATTTCATTCTATTACCTATCATTTATATCAAACACCGACGCAGCCTATACTAGTTTACTCGCTAGTTTCCATTTACTATACAAAAGCAAACATTGATTTTTTGTTGTGGAACTCATTACCCCTGCTACTGACAGACGGATGTTTTGGCCAGTGGTCACTCTCTTTACTGGTGACGTAATAGGAAGCCATGTCTTACTCCCAGTCCTGCACTCGATTTTATCACATGTTATATTTATTGCTTTTGCTTTTTCATTCATGTCAACAAATGTTCGACATCGTTCTCTGGTGCAGAACCATGTGTAGATACATCCCATGTAATGGTTTCTTTCAATTTTTCCATCCTTATAGTGTACAATCCTGAAGAATATGATAATCAGATTAGTGAATAAACTGACATTACTGTTTCAACATTTGTGCTCAATACTTTCCCAAAACAAGCTACTTTATAGAAGATAGCCTGACCTTACTTGTTGCTGCGTCAATGTTTTCCCAATACAATCTCAGTTTCTATATAAAGGGCAGTTTTCATTAGATATAATGAATAATAAATATCAACTTACCTTCGTGCTTTCATACAGACATAGAAATTAGAGCAATTCTCCACTTTTTGTTTTGCGTAGCAGTCTTTCCACCCCTTCAAACTACTACAGGAATTACACTGGAAACTAAGACCTACAAAAGAGCAAAGTAAAACAGTTAATCATACAGCGACAAGCCGCTGCAATCCTAGTTTGGTATACATAGATGTCAGAGCCAATTGGTTTGAATTGAGAATGTTCATCTAGTTTAGCACAAAAAATGTCTATTAGAGTGCTTACACTATGTCCTTGAAATAGAATCTAAATAGTTCCTACCTAATAGTTTTTATTTAGTGACTATCAGTCACTATCACTAAACTGGAACAGCTTTAGTAACAATACACAAGGGAAATCAAACTCAAAACCATAGAAAGTTAATACTTTATTCATTGTGTATTGTTACTAAAGCTAGTTGAGTGATAGTGACTAGAGTACAAACACTAAAAGTGTGCAATACTTTGTACTATTTACCACTAAATAGTGTTGATTAAACAATAGAGAACAAAAGAATTTGCATAATTTAGCAGTATTTATGTTGCACACTTTTAGTGTTTGTACTCTAATAGTCACTAAACTAGCTGTTTCTAATAGAAAGTGAGATGCTGCGAGTCATTTAAACTGGATGTTTTAGGCTACGTTTACACGGGACCAGACGAATTTTAGACCGGTCAAAAAAACACACAGGACCGCGCTAAACGTGCAATAATTTGGACGCCTAACCGGTCAAATATTGTAATGGTCTCGTCTGAACAGAACGAAAATATTGATCGGTTCCGTGTGAACGTACAGCATGCCCAAGTCGATATTTTGACCGGTCAAAAATTCGTCCAGTCCCGTGTAAACCTAGCCTTAGAGTGAGGTCTGTTTGTTTTGTTTTGTGTTATAATATTTAGTACTGATATATTAAAGTGCAAAATAGTTCAATTTTTTAGTGTTATTGAATTGGTTTATTATTTAGGTTGATCAGCCTGGCTTCCTACATGCAGTTGTCTGGATCGAAGGCGATTTTAGCAAAAAGCTCTTAAATTCTTAGGCGATGTTAGGCGATTTAAGGCGTTCTGGGCGATCTTATGAACCGGAGAAGGCCTATTGTACATGTAGATTAACTATTAAAAAGATGAATTATGTTTTGAAAATATTGATAGTTATCAAAAAGTTTGGCAGTTTGTATTGGAATAGTCCAGCTTTCATGTCGTTGTTCTTATCTACTTGGCTGATAAATCTGCTTTCTGGGATTCAAATCGAACTAATTTTGATTCGATTTAAGGACGGGGCCTACTAATTAAAAAGTAATGTATTCTTCAAATAACTATGTGAGTTGTTTTAACCCTTTAGAGGGTTCTTCAAATCTGGCTAAAGACAAAGTTTAGTAACATTTTATTGAAAAAAAAAAAATGAAAAAAAATCCACTGAATACAAGTGATTTGCTTGGGCTGCCTGTGATACAACACGAAAAAAGTCGTTGGATTTTGAAACATGTTTTAAATGCTACGACAATCGTAGCCGTAGTAGCCAAATATGGTAAAAAAGTGACGTATCATGTAACAAAACTTCTTTGTGGGGTACCGTGTAGTGTTTTTGCACAAAATGGCGGTTAAAAACAAAGCTGCCGGTTGTGCTGATATTTCGACGAAAAAGAAAGGGAAAAGAGTCAGAAAAATATCATTCTTTACTACCGAAAGAACAAAAAGACTTATTACCTAATGGAGCAAGGAACCAGTACCTTTCTATAATGCTCATATAAAGATTATTTTAAGAAAATAGCAAGGCTGGCTTCACTCGAAATCGTACGAGACTTTTCCGTGTGTTGTGCGACAAGTTGTGCATGTGTAAATCAGCAGTAAGTCAAATTGCATGCGATAGACTTAGCCGAAAATCGTGCCGTGGATATTACTTTTCTGTAAGTAGAAAATTGTAATAAATGTAACTATCCTGTCGTGGCGTTGTTGTCGTTTTAATTTTATGCGTTTTTTCAGTCTTTTCGATAAATATTCACTTACAATCAATTCTGTAGTCTTTTCAACAAAAACGTGCTTAAAATTGCATTTTTGACGAACAATACCATTCGTTCAGGACTGATTTGAAAAGCTTAGAATGCTGTACAAAGGTTAGACATTCTTGTACTTTTACTTTTCTAACTTCATTTAGCAGTCTCTCAAGACAAACAGTTTACTGTATTTCTGTATAAAAACAAGCTTATTTGCATTTTTTTCGGCTGAAGAAAGATCATTTTGTGTGATTTTCCGTAGCCTTGAAGAAAAACCTTTGAGTTCGATGCGTGATAAATTCGTCATTTTTCGTCCGTTAACTGACATTTTACTTTTGTACATTTATTTTGGTACATTTATACACGTGTTCGTGACAAGTCCTCCCATATTTCCAAACACTTAGCAAAATCAACAGAATGCCACAATGCCTGTTCAGATAAGAGTTTTGAAATAATAGATCAAGGTACACAATACACTATTAAGTTAAAAGAGGCGATTCACATCAAATGGCAAATGCCTGACTTAAACTGACCAACAAGTCGCTCATGTTAATTTATCTTTAATTATTATATAGATTGATTCTAACGCGCGCTCTGATTGGCCAAACAAGCGTGGTTTATGAGAGTATAAACCACGGTCGCAAGAGAGGGAAATTTGAAGTTTTTTTGAACGATTTTTGAACAATTTTTAATCGAAATCTATATTTAAGAAATATAAAACGGCGCGCGTGTCTATGTACTGTGATATAAACACGCTGGGAGATGTAGAGCACGAGAGAAGCAAGCTTAGAAACACGAGCGCAGCGAGTGTTTCTCTTGCTTCTTGAGTGCTCTACATCTCCCAGCGTGTTTATATCACAGTACATAGACACAAGCGGCCGTTTTATATTTCTTTTATGGAATTTTTTCGCAAAAAAAATGCAGAGAAAACGTTTCTACCAAATGTTTGTAAACACGTTAGAATCAGAGCGCGCGACAGCATTATTCGTCATTTTCATTCTCTGTTCTCTCATATAGACATGGCCATCAACCAATCAGAGCGCGCGTTAGATACCAAAAATTTTATAAAATAAAATAAATAATTAAGGTTCAGCCGTGGTTTATACTCTGATAACCGCACGCTTGGCATTTGAACACACTTAAAAATGTCCAGAAGCACTCGCTTTCAGCTCGTGCTTCTTGACATTTTCTCGTGTGTTCAAATTGCCAAGCGTGCGGTTATCAGAGTATAAACCACGGCTGAACCTTAATTATTTGTTAAATATTTAACATTGTTTAATACATTCCAACACATTCAATTGTATTGGCCTTCATATAAATAACTGTATTCTCAGTAATTAATTCACACTGAAGATGAGGTGGGTACACCTCGAAACATGTCTGGTAATAAAACTCTGAAAATCAAAAATGTCATCAGAGTCATCAAAATTATTATTCTATTTCTGACATATTGACCATTTGGTTTGTGTTGTAAAAAAAAATCGAATGTGGTTTTGCGTTGTCTGTACTTTTATCGACAGGCAGACAACGCTAAACCACATTCGATTTGCTGAATATAAAGTACCGGGGATAGATCGATTTAATATGAATCGGTTTCGTTCACAGTAGCAGTAAAATCGGTTTACTTTAGATCGTTCTAAAGTAAACCACCTCTCGAGTCGGTCTAGTTTAGATTACTTGCGATCGATCTAAACGAAAGTGTGAACAATATAAATCGTGTGCGATCGATCTGACTCGTAATAAATTGCTCTAGTGTGGACAGGCTGATTGTCTCAGCTATCGAGCCTTTGGTCGGGATTAGTTTCGCTGCTCGCTGCAGCTCGCAGCAATAAAAACTATTAGTTAGTAACTATATAGATTTTATTTCATGGACATAGTGTAAGCACTCTATGTCTATTATAACTTTGTTACAAAAAGCTAAGGAAATTGCTCTCTATATATTCGACATTTTCCCGAATTGTTTTGGTTGAGTACAGCATACTATAAGCATTACCTCTCTCAAGTTCAATACAACGACGAACAATGTTCACTCTAAAATTATCGCCAACCCGCATATGTGCAGAGTCTTAGTTAGGCTACATATTAAAATGTACACATAAAGTTTAAGCATATAATATCAACGTCAACACTTTTTTTTCAGATCATTGTTGTCAACTGTAGTGCCTATGTTTGACGCGCTGAAAATGGCCTGCATGATCCATACGCTTAGCAATGAAAACACAAAGAAAACAATGTAGATGGACCAGGTTTTACTGTTTACCTTGTTGGATAGTTACATAAGCCAAGATGGAGAAAAACAACAGCAGTATTTTGTGCTCCATTGCTCCAGGTTTATGTTGTGTAAAATATGTCAATACCTTACGCCAGAAATAAGTTGTTTATGTCATAGAGCCCATATATATCTAGCCTGTGTTACAGCCGGAATTTTTCTTTCGAAAGTCCGTCTGTGAATCAGCGCAACGAACCGTTCTTGCCCCCAGCGAACTACACGATTATATATACCAGATGCTGATTGGCTTTCGATGATGCTCTTTCTTACACGAACTCTCATTGGACAATTCAATACTTCCGGTTATGTTGAATTGTCCAATAAGAGTTCGTGTAAGAAAGAGCATCATCGAAAGCCAATCAGCATCTAGTATATATAATCGTGTAGTTCGCTGGGGGCCAGAACACGGTTCGTTGCCCTGATTCACAGACGGACTTTCGAGAGAAAAATTCTGGCTGTAACACAGGCTAATATATATCACGAGCGTTTCATTTCCCATTAGCCTTATTACTGGTTATAAATCCGTGTCCAAGTACACTAATATGAAAATTCCACCTATATATTCTCTTACATTTCATCATTTACCATCATTCCCCATCATTCCCCATCATAAGACCTCATTCACCATCATTGGCCATCATTCACCATCATCGGACATCATTGGACATCATTCACCATCATTGGCCATCATTCACCATCATTCACCATCATTGGCCATCATTCACCATCATTGGCCATCATTCACCATCATTGGCCATCATTCACCATCATTGGACATCATTCACCATCATTGGACATCATTCACCATCATTCACCATCATTGGCTATCATCTACCATCATTCACCATCAAAGGCCATCATTCACCATCATTGACCATCATTGGACATCATTCACCATCATTGAACATCATTGGCCATCATTGGCCATCATTAACCATCATTGGCCATCATTCACCATCATTCGCCATCATTGGACATCATTCACCATCGTTGGACATCATTCACCATCATTGGACATCATTGGCCATCATTCACCATCATTGGCCATCATTCACCATCATTCACCATCATTGGCCATCATTCACCATCATTGGCCATCATTCACCATCATTGGCCATCATTCACCATCATTGGACATCATTCACCATCATTCACCATCATTCACCATCATTGGCTATCATCTACCATCATTCACCATCAAAGGCCATCATTCACCATCATTGACCATCATTGGACATCATTCACCATCATTGAACATCATTGGCCATCATTGGCCATCATTAACCATCATTGGCCATCATTCACCATCATTCGCCATCATTGGACATCATTCACCAAAAATCATTCATAAAATTCTGAACGTGGGTATAAAAAAGCAAAAGCATGCAAATCATGTATAACTCGAAAATAAAAACAAACCGGCCGCTGCAAAGCGAAGGAAAATATACCCACGTTCAGAATTTTATTTGACCGCCTCAAAATATTTCAATCACTATAAAATTTAGAGGCACACTTGAAAATATGGTGAACTTTTGATAGCTAAAAAATAAAAAAAAGTTATCTCAGATTTTTTTCGTTAGCGTGCTCAGAAGTAAAAATTAGAAGTTTTGCACAAAAACTGACAAACTTTTGCCGATTTGTATCCTTTCCCAAAAGAAATCCCGTGGACTAAATTAGTTGAAATTCACAGACAATATAGACAAATGTCCTGTTAATACCTGGCTGGAAGGATTTTGATTTATCTCTTCAAAGTCTGTTGTTATCGGTAAATATTATAAAACAATGAATTTTTGCTAGGAAAAAAAATGACCCGTTTTTATTCAAAATCGGTGAGATGAATTTTTTTTAAACTTTGCCAGATTGTTGACCTAGGTAACAGCTTTAAAGTAGGCTATGTGGTTTTAAAAGTTTAGGTCGATTTTTCTCAAAAATAGGCTACATAGAAATTCGGCGGCGTTATCATTTGTCGGCTAAAATATTATCGATTTTATTAAAAATAACTTTTTAAAAAACTTTATTCTATATGTAGACATGTGTTAAAAAATCTTGTCAAATTACCTTCTGACGCGGGAACTACGGCCTTTCAAACGTCGCTGGGTGAGCGCGAAAAATACTGAGGAACGAAAAAACTTTGTGTTGCCGGAATGACAAATATAACTTGTGTTTTTCAGTTTCCGTCTGGAAACAAGAGGCTTAAGTGAGGATGATACGTAAACTAGCGATCTACTAGGAAGACGTCTTTTATAAGCATATAAATAACAGATATGTGTGGAGTGTATAGTCGATGCTATAATGCACTTACAAAAACCGCAAAAACGTACAGAAAACGGAAAAAAACGAAAAATCGCAAAGTAATTTGACAAAAAAACATAACCGCACTTTAAGATATTAAATTTTATGTTATCGTTATCGCGATAAGCCTCGAGAAAGGACTGTCTTAAAGTTCCAATAGCTTACATGACAGATTGTGTGATAACCGTAAACCGCGCAGTCTATATAGAAACCGCAATACCGCAGAATAAAATACAAAAATTCGCAAACTGCACCAAAAGCTCGCGCACAAAGTTGGACGAGTCAGGTCAGGGTCTACTGGTGACTCTGCTACTGGTAACATTGTAACCCAGTACCACCTGCCGCATGGTCGGGTTGTCGGCGACTAAGCCGGCTCCCCCACTAACATTATGTTAGTGAGGAGGGTGGCATGTCACCCAGCAGGACGAAAAATAAGACCTGTCAAAGCGCGGATGAACTCGCTTTGAGCCAACGGCCAACATGCAAAACTGAAGCTTTGTTGAGTGACAAGATTTCAAGCTAAAGAAGAACAAGTTGACGAACAACGATGCAACTCAAGAAAGGGACAGTATTGGCAAGATAGGCGGAGGCGTACCGACATCAAATCCACTCTCCGACAAGATATATATTTAATTTATTATTAATGTATGTTCTAGTTTCTTAGTTATTTACAATTAGTTTTATATCGTTATTCACAATTCGTTACTTTCAATATATGTATTTTATTGTTATTATTTACAATAGGGTTGCGCCTCGCATGGGACCTGTGTCCCGTTCGCGCAAGCCCCATTGCGCTCGTTTAATTAATCGTTTGTGATCAGTCCTGTGCATTTTCATTTAGTCTGTTTTAATAGTCTGTTTTGTAAATTGTTTTTTAAGTCCAGTTTTATTGTTATTTACAATGGGGGTGCGCCTCGCATGGGACCTGAGTCCCGTTCGCGCAAACCCCATTGGGCTCGTTTAATTAATTGTCTGTGATCAGTCCTGTGTGTTTTCATTTAGTCAGTTTTGATAGTCTTTTTTGTAAATCTGTTTTGTAAGTCAAACTAATACGTGCCCAATAAAGCTGTTAAAAAAAAAGCAAAACCCTCACGCCCCCTCCTTACAAAGTTCTTTTTTGCCCCAAGCAGAAACCCCAAGGAAAATTCACTCCTGAGCCTTGATGGCCAATGATCGCCAGTGATGGTGTATGATACCCAATGATGTCCAATGATGGTGAATGAGGGCCAATATGTACTTCGAATCAAGAGCACAGCCCCACACCTCAATACCATATAGGAAAATAGACATTATCAAACTTTTAAAGAGGGCAATTAGTTCAGCAATAGTATAACCATAATATCTACACACACGTAGGATGTACAATCTTGAGCTGGCTTTCTTTAGCATAGTGTCGAAGTGTGCATCCCAATTACAAGGGTTTTAGCTGAAGGTTATGCCTAAGAGTTTAAGCTCAGACAATGATGGTCAATAATGGTCAATAATGGTCAATAATGGTCAATGATGGCCAATGATGGCCAATGACATATAATGATGTCCAATGATGGACAATGATGTCCAATAATGGTGAATGATGGCCAATGATGGCCAATGATGGCCAATGATGGCCAATGACATATAATGATGTCCAATGATGTCCAATGATGGACAATGATGTCCAATGATGGCCAATGATGGCCAATGATGGCCAATGATGGCCAATGACATATAATGATGTCCAATGATGGACAATGATGGACAATGATGGCCAATGATGGTGAATGATGGTGAATGATGTCTAATGATGGTGAATGATGGCAAATGATGGTCAATGATGGCCAATGATGGCCAATGATGTCTAATGATGGTCAATGATGGCCAATGATGGCCAATGATGTTCAATGATGGCCAATGATGTCTAATGATGTCCAATGATGTCTAATGATGTCCAATTATGGTCAATGATGCCCAATGATGGTGAATGATGGCCAATGATGTCCAATGATGGTGAATGATGTCCAATGATGACCAATGGGGGTGAATGATGGTGATTGATGGTGAATGATGGTGAATGATGGTGAATGATGGTGAATGATGGTGAATGATGGTGAATGATGGTGAATGATGTCCAATGATGTCCAATGATGGTGAATGATGGTGAATGATGTCCAATGATGGTGAATGATGGTGAATGATGTCCAATGATGGTGAATGATGGTGAATGATGGTGAATGATGTCCAATGATGGTGAATGATGGCCAATGATGTCCAATGATGGTGAATGATGTCCAATGATGTCCAATGATGGTGAATGATGTCCAATGATGGTTAATGATGGTCAATGATGGTCAATGATGGTCAATGATGGTCAATGATGGTCAATGATGGTCAATGATGGTCAATGATGGTCAATGATGGTCAATGATAACCAATGACGGTAATTTCGCTTTGTTTATTTCACCGTTGTACACCTCGTGTTTTTATTTTGTCTTTGCGCTACACTCTCGGTTATTGTATATTATTTCTGTACGTTCGTCTATTTTCCTTTAGTATACTTTCGGTTGACACGTGGCATAGCTATTACTAACTGGATAAAATAAGGTTTAAAAACAAAACAGCTATACAAACAATTAACCGAAAGTATACTAAAGGAAAATAGACGAACGTACAGAAATAATATACAATAACCGAGAGTGTAGCGCAAAGACAAAATAAAAACACGAGGTGTACAACGGTGAAATAAACAAAGCGAAATTACCGTAGAAACGAACAATGCATGTAGAAATAAATTAAAAGAGAACTGTAAGAAAGATAAACTTGAGAACCAAAGTAAGAGACTAACGGACATCACGACGTTTAACTGAAACCATATACACATGCCGACTGAAATGATACTAATTGCCCACCGAGTCAATTGAAACCAACAAGCCCAAACCACGAGGCTTAGTACAAAACGCCGTGATATACAACATTATTATATAACATATAGTGGTATACCGAGTGATATCAAGTAGATAAAAAGCCTATCCTAGTCATGAAGATATCATTGATATCACACATGTGTGATATCACTTTCAACCAATCAACTTTCAGTATTTTCGCGCGCTCTCACAATCTCTCTCAACTGATTGTCTCAACTGATTGTCGTGTACATCGACACTGTTTGTCTAGATTTTTTTGGTTTAAAACGACTATTAGCTATACTGTATGGCATCCAACAGATTTGTTGATATTACTGATGGAGAGCTGAACGAGTTTTTAGAGAAACAGGAAAATGAAAACACAAAAAGAAAAACATCGTATGATGTGGAGCTTTTCAAGGCATTCGTCCAGAAAAATCATGCAGACTTACTTCAAGATCGATTAATTCACGAACTGCAGCCATCTGTTTTGAACGAACTTCTTTCTAAGTTTCTGTATGGTATCAGAAAGAAAGACGGTACGGAATATGAACCATCGAGTTTACGAGGATTTCTTTCAAGCATTCAACGATATTTGAACAAAGAAAACTACGGTTTGACGATTTTCAACGATGCTCAATTCAAAGGTACCATGGCTACACTTAAGGCAAAACAAAAAGACCTAAAAGCGAAAGGATTTGGCAATAAACCTATGACATCTGAACAACTAACTGATGAGGAAATTGAAATACTTTATGAAGCAAAATGTCTCGGAATTGAAAGTCCTCAAGCGTTAATAAACACTCTCTGGTTAAGCACGACGATTCATTTTGGCCTGAGAGGCGGGAAAGAACAGCGTAAATTACTTTGGGGAGATGTCATCCTGAAGAAAAATTCAGATGGAAAAGAGTACTTAGAATACTCCATTGAACGACAAACGAAAACAAGGACTGGTTCCGACCCTAGAGATACGCGAAAAATCAAGCCGAAAATGTATGCAAAGCCTGAACTACCTCAAGATAGAGATCCGATTCGTGTTTACAAGATTTATGCAAGCAAGCGTCCCGAAACCATGAACACAAATGACTCTCCGTTCTACTTGGCAGTCAATAATGTACAACCTTTTTTTCTTTCAATTCGACCTTGGTTCAAAGCACAGCCAATTGGAATAAACAAGCTCAATAGTATCTTGAAAGATATGGTAAACGATGCTCATCTTGAAAATAAAAGATTGACTAACCACAGTGCTCGAAAGCACCTCGTTCAGAAATTAAACGACAACGAAATTGCACCTACACAAATAATGCAAATTACTGGACATCGAAATGTTAATTCTGTGAACAACTATTCCTCCCTATCAGACAAACAGCAGGAAAATATATCGTCAATTTTGTCATTCAATAGTACAAATGATAATCCAGGTTCACGCGCGTCCACAAGCAACACAACACAGTTAGCTACTGAAGAATACCAAAGCCATCGTAGCCTTGAATCATGTCAGATGCCCTTGACAGGACTGGGATCGCTTATAAGTGGTACAATTGTTGGAGGAACATTTACTTTCAATGTAAACGTCCAGCAGAACGCTCAAGATAGACCTCAAGTCGAAGAGGAGAGCCGAAGAGAGTTTAAGCGTATCCGCAGAGTAGTTGAGAGCAGTGACGAAAGCCAATAGTCTATAGTCGTCGCGGTATGTTTGCAAACTTTGTTTTTGTTAATGCACTTTATGACTTTCAGAAAATTGCAAATATTTTTTCACAATATATTCTAAGCATTTCTTATTTATCATATTTAACTTTACTACAAATTTGTAGAAACATAACTTATTTATAAGCTTAACAGATAAAATTTTTTCATCGCTGACGATTTGTCAATAACAAGAGTGTAACGAAACCATTGTTTGGTAATAAAATATTTTTTTTTATTTGTTTCAATCTGTTATATAATAAACAGAACATTACATGTGCGCTTGGAGATATGAATTTTATCTTCTCGTGTTGAAAAGATATCCCACTCGTTCGCTGCGCTCACTCGTGAGATATCAATTCAACACTCGAAGATAAAATTCATATCTCCGCGCGCCCATGTAATATCCTCTATATACCAAGCAAATAAGCAATATATAGGATACCATACCACTAAAAGGATATCGTTTTTGAAGCTTCGACGACGTGAATCGTCTAGAGGATAGCCAAAAAACTCGTCTTAAAGATGCTGTACCGACGGCGTAACTTCGCAGAAATGGGCAGAATTGTTGCAAACGATTGCTTAAATACCTAAATGTAGCACGAGGGCATTCGAGGTACTTCTCACCTAGACTTCATACCTGAGAGAGCGTGTAATCATCCCGCCCGGCTACGATATTTAGCTATTTTGGTGGTGAAGCTATTTTGGTGGTGAAGATAGTAAAGATGTTTCGTCGAGTGTAAATAATCGGGTAGATCGTATTTTCCCAAGCCCCCTCGGACGGAGGGACTGCTACGCAGGCTAGTTCAAACCCAGCTGAGACCCGAATTTAAAAAATAAAAAAATTTGGGATTATTTACACTCGACGAAACATACTTTACAATCTACAATAATAATAATATTTATAATAATTATAAAAAAAAAAAAAAATCCAAACAAAATCTTTAGCGAAAAACGAGGCATGGCTGGAATTCGAAATAGGAAAAAATGTGGGACGATCCCTCAAAGACATTCTATGAAGCTGAAGCATCGAATCGTTTTACGTAGAGGATGAAGATTTCGGCCCCAAACGCGCTATCCAGACAGAAAACCTAACTCGCAATAGTCAAAAGACCAGGGACGGAGAGGAAAACCCTTTGCGCTAACTAAGCAACTATCGAATATAACAATCGAAAATCTTCTAGTCTAAAGTCAGTCGTCTGTTGTTACGTTAATTTACGTATTTCGGTGGCGTGATGCGTTACAGCAGTTCTCAGTCACACGTGTACCGCTCGCATGAAAAGCACCGCTATAAAACGTGAAGTTGGTGGATGTCAATCAAACTGTGTTTACAAGACGCATGGTGTTTTTACTTCAGTCGGGCTGCGAAACATGTCTGAATCCGACGAAGAGGTTGTTGTGGGAATTCAGCTTCCAGATTACAATGAAACGCAGATATTCCAAAACAAAAATGAAGTCGTAAGTTTGATTGACGTCCACCAACTTTACGTTTTATAGCGGTGCTTTTTATGCGCGCATGCAGTGCACGTGTGACTAAGAACTGCTGTAACGCTGGGCATTGAGATCCAACGGTGCAAGGATAGATTCTACTATCCTCACTTAAATTATTATTTTTCTTTCTTCCCTCAGTTTCAGTTTCAGTTTCAATTTAATTTTTGTTTTTGAATTGTTTTTGTATATATATCAAATAATTATTAATGCTTATAATAACTTAATTTAATAACATAATTTGACAGAAGCAAAATTATCCAAAATTTGTACTATACTGAATAAATTTGAAGAATCAGTAAAAACGTTTTTTTGTATGGTTTATAATACAAAGCAGTATATAAAGGCATAATCATGTTTTTAATAATTTTAAATAGAGTCAACATACCGGTAGAAAACAATATAATGATAGCAAAAGTCAATCTAATGTTGCACGAATATACTATTGGGGGGGGGGGGGGGGGGGGGGTATTTAGTATTTTGAAGAGTGACAAAGATAGAGCAAAATGTGAGATTCTTGACCTGATATATGTTGACCTTAAAAATGCCAAAAATCGAAAGGCACTTCTATCGGTGTGTCATGACTAATGTCGGGCTATTGCCATGCCATGCTTTTGTTGTTAAAACAAATCATCCTTTTCACGGTTTTAAACGTCTCATTAAACCTTAAAAAATTCATGAATAGTACAAATACACATTAAAAAATATTATTCTTCAGACATATATGAATTAGCAGCCAAAATATAAACGCTTCGATCGTTCAAAGCTGGTCACACCATGTGTCGATCACGTGACGAAATTGGTATTTTCGGGTTTCCTGTGGTGTTATGGTTTTGCTTGCTATCTTACATTCACGGCAGCAATAAGGCTACGCCAGTAGCCTCAAAAATAACTGATAAAGCCTTGTCGATTTCTAACCCAACTAAGCAACAAAACAGTGTAAAAAATGACAGGTACGAAATCATGTTGCGTAACTGATTTTTGAGCCAGAACCCTAAAAGGACCCTAAAAGGTACGCACAGGAAATATTTTTACACTAAAAGGTACGCCGATCACCCCTACCACTCTGACAAAGGGAGTACCCTCCCCCCCCCCTCCCCCCGGGATTAGCATGCACTCTATACACTAAGGTCCACTACTACATATATCATATATCAATATAATACATATGTACAACCAGTGCGTTTCTCAATTTCCTTGAAGTTGGCGGGGAGGAAATGAAAAGAGGTTCTGAAGGTTAGAAGCTAGCAGGTGTATTATTTAACCTTTTTACAAAGAAACTTGGCAAGGTCCTATAGATTGTATAAGGAGTCTATAAGATAGGCTATGTAAGTTAAACTAGACACCAATTACATTGAACACTACTGCTAAAACTACCAAAAGAAAGACTGAACAAGGCACCCCCAGCAACCATTGAATTTTTGTTGTGGAACTCATTACCGCCGCTTCTGACAGACGGTCGTTTTGGCCAGCAGTCGCTCTCTTTTCTGGTGACGTAATAGTCCAGCACTCGATTTGATCACATGATATAGCTATTACTGCGTCTTTTTCATTGCGGTCAGCATATTTTCGACATCGTTCTCTGGTGCAGAACCACTGGTAGACACATCCAATGTAATGGGTTCTTTTTATTTCGCCATTCTTGTATTGTACACTCCTGAAAAATATATTAATCAGATTAATCAGTTAATGAATCAACAGACTTTATTCGTTTGAGCCCCCTCCCATGGGGTTTTAGGGAGCAAGGGAACAAGCACATTTATTTTAAGGGAACAAGGGATACTGCCAAATTATTTTCAGGGAACAAGGAAACAAAATATGATAAAATAGTTTTGATAAAATAGTTTTGGGGGATCATGGGATCATAAGGTAAAACATTTCAGGGAAATGGTTATTTTACTTATGCAAAAAGATCAAGGGAACCTGGGAGGGGCTCTCGTTTGTGCTCAGTGTTTTCCCAATAATATCTGCTTGGGAAATCAATCTTATAAGTTTGCGTCAGTGTTTTTCATATACAATGAATCTTCGATCGAAAAAATCGAAGTCTATAACACTGTTTGTCGATGATCTCTGCTAGCGAATTGGTGGATTCGATCTTTGATGTGACACTCTTCGAGCATCTAATGGTTTATTATCATTATTTTTTTGTTATTATTATTAATATAAATCCTGAAAATAAATATCAATTTACCTTCGGACTTTCATACAGGCTTCTAATTTAGAGCAGTACTCCACTTTTGGTTTGGCGTAGCAGTCTTTCCATCCATTCAAACTACTACATGAAAAACACTGGTAGGACTTATTATCCCGTGTTCTCGGCCTCATCCGTGTAGTCGACGAAGTAGTCACCGTCTACGTCATTCAATAAATACAACAAAAGACTCCATGTTAAACAATGAACGAAAATAACAAGCAATACACTGAATAGGTTTCAAGGACACGAGTGAAAAACGCACGGCGCATGCGTAAGCAAAACAAAAGACTAACTGAACATTTTACGAAGGGTTTCATGTTATGTATTATTGGAAGTTCTCTTGTATTATTTGACCAGGGAAAGAAGACAACTAATGTGATGTGTTAGAAAAAATAAGCACTAACTCTCCTCGAACTTTCTCAAATTCTTAAATTTCTCCAATGGTTTTATTGTATACACGAATGTCTTCCGAGCGTGCGCAGTGCGTTTTTCACCCTTGTCGGTTTCAAGTACACGGGAAAGGACACAGTATCCGAATTCAATAATTTATAAACAAAACAATGTCCTGAAATAATAAAAAAGCTTCTCTCTTTTTCTTGGTGTTGGAGGACTACTAGCTGAGATATAAATAAAAACAGCCAAGAACAAAGAACGTTGAACAACACAAATTAACTGGCCAGGGGCGGAGGGAGCTGGGGCGGAGGGAACTCCCTAATTCGTCTATTTGTCCACCCCTAAAAGGTAAAGTGCGCCTGCGATCTTCTTGGCTTAGTTTTAGTAACGAAGCAGAGTACAAATAACCCTAACAAGTACTGAGTCTTGATACGTAGTTGACTTTTGAACCAGAAGTCAACCCTTCAAGGAGCGCTGATCAACTCTACCCCTTGGACAAAGGGAGTACCCTCCCCGAGGGGTTGGGACGGGAAGGGAAAAACTCTAAGTTGGAATGCATGTGCATGCAGCATTTAAGAAATGAAATATGTCGAAACAAGTCTTATAGATATAGTACGTAAGTTGAACTAAGCACTCATTACGATTACATTGAGTACTACTGCCAAAACTACTTACAAAAAAAAGTAAAGTTAAGTCAACATTTTTTACGGTGTTACAAATTTCATTATATTACCTATCGTTTATATCAATTACCGACGCAGCCTATACTAGTTTACTCGCTAGTTTCCATTTACTATACAAAAGCAAACATTGATTTTTTGTTGTGGAACTCATTACCCCTGCTACTGACAGACGGATGTTTTGGCCAGTGGTCACTCTCTTTACTGGTGACGTAATAGGAAGCCATGTCTTATTCCCAGTCCTGCACTCGATTTGATCACATGTTATATTTATTACTTTGGCTTTTTGATTCTGGTCAAGATATCTTCGACAGGCTTTTCTGGTGCAGAACCATTCGTAGAAACATCCAATGTAATGGGTTCTTTTAGTTTTTCCATCCTTGTAGTGTACAATCCTGAAAAATATAATAATCAGATTAGTGAATAAACTGACATTACTGTTTCATCATTTGTGCTCAATACTTTCCCAATACAAGCTACTTTATAGGAGATAGCCTGACCTTACTTGTTGCTGCGTTAATGTTTTCCCAATACAATCTCAGTTTCTATATAAAGGGGCAGTTTTCATTAGATATAATAAATAATAAATATCAACTTACTTTCGTGCTTTCATACAGACATAGAAATTAGAGCAATTCTCCACTTTTTGTTTGGAGTGGCAGTCTTTCCACCCTTTCAAACTACTACAGGAATAACATTGGAAACTAAGACCTACAAAAGAGCAAAGTAAAAGAGTTAATCATACAGCGACAAGCACTGCAATTCCAGCTTTGTATGTATATATACATAGATGTCAGAGCCAATTGGTTTGAATTGAGAATGGTCATGCATCTAGTTTAGGTCGTTTAGTACAAATATTGTCTATTTTAACTTTATAACTCATGTAGTTTAGTACAAACAGTGTATATTATAACTTTGTTACAAAAAGCTAAGGAAATTGCTGTCTATATATATTCGACATTTTCCCGAATTGTTTTGGTTGGGTACAGCATTATAAGCATTCTCTCAAGTTCAATACAACGAACAATGCTCACTGACTCTAAAATGATCGCCAACCCGCATTTGTGACTGAGTCTAAATTAGTCTACAAATTAAAATGTACACATAACGTTTATCGTGAGGATACACTCGAACCGTGAATACCTTTTTCATGTTATTATTTTCTGAACCTTCAACTGCTTCAAAACCTCTTAGAATAAAGCAGTGAGTTCAAATACACTAAGTGTTCATAATAAATCTTATTTCTAATCTATTCGGTCAAGGGATGCGGGTTAAAAAAGGTAAAAAAAAAAACCTCAAAGTGTTCACGGTTCGAGTATCCTCACTATAAACATATAATATCAACGACAACACTATTTTTTTCATATCATTGTTGTCAACTGTAGTGCCTATGTTTGACGCGCTGAAAATGGCCTGCATGATCCTTACGCTTAGCAATGAAAACACAAAGAAAACAACATATAGATGGACAAAGTTTTGCTGTTTACCTTGTTGGATAGTTACATAAGCCAAGATGGAGAAAAACAACAGCAGTATTTTGTGCTCCATTGCTAGCAGTATATGTTGTAGTGCAAAAGATATCAAAGAAAACCTTACGCCAGAAATAAGTTGTTTATGTCATAGAGCCCATATATACTCTCTACGTGCTTACATCTATTTTAAAAAGGTTGTCAAATACGATATTCCAAGTGCAAGGTCATTCCAAGTTGTTATCAACGACTATCAGTATAAACAACACTAAATATTATATCAACAATAAACTCAACTGCTGAAATTATGAATACGTTGATTCAGTATTCATGTTTCGACAAATGTACTCATAATATTTTGAAATGCATACCTATTTCCTTGGACAACCTTTTTGAAATAGATGTACGCCCTGTGACAACCAGTTTTATTTACAGCAATGCTGATTGCCTGTGATTGATTGATACTGCCAAAACAAACCTCAGATCGCCATTGTTATACTTTGCGATGCTAGCAAATGCCATGTTATAATCTTCCATGAGCTTTTCAAACGGCTTTTACGCGTCATAGTGTAAAAGAGGGTTTTGAATTCGAGTTCTTTTTCGACTGCAGCTGAGGCAGTCTTCATCGCGCATGACTGCAACAGTTTCCGTCGAAACGTCCAATTTATAAACTATTTTTCACGCGTGAAAACCGTAAACTTCTTACTTCGGTTCTTTTCGACTGGGAATCAGTGACGTCACTTACGTGAGTACACACTCCTCGCAATGCATTAGTTGCGTCATTCCTAACCAAATTATTGGGATATCTCGAGAATTTTAGCTCGTTCACAAAAAAGTCAAGAAATATTTACAGTTAGTAGCTCAATTCCGCTCGAGATTTCTGCTTGATGATCACTGACAAAAACTTAAGCAACACTCCATCGTGTTTACACTAACCAATCTAGAAAATCGTCCCGTTGTTACATGTTCTTTTGTTTTTAGCGTTTCAGTTTGTAGCTAGTTGACTAGGGAAGCAATTCGTATTGTATGAATAACAAATATTCCTATCTTGTGTAGATTTTAATGCGAGGAAAATTTCATTGCAATTTCCTGTGAATCTATCTCAACTTTTAAGCTTTTATCTTTCATTTTCAAAAGCGCTCTTTCAGTTTGATTTAGTCGTCAAAACCCACCATTGTTCAATGTTTTGAATGTGAAAGTTTTTACAGCAATAACTCGTGGAGTAATATATAACAATGTGTCCACCATTTTCAAAAAGGCTGTACTATAGGTACGTGACTAAATAAGGTCATTAATAATAATAATAAAAATAATAAATTTATTAACGTGTCAGTGAATCTAGCTTTACATAGTGTGCAAACTAATTGGGGACACCTATCTACTGATAAAAATAATATCAATAAAAGAAAATATATATACACCTAATTGCAAGAAGATCATTCAACCTGAACTCTTTATTGAATAAAAAGTTCAACTTGAGTGTTTTTGTTTTGTCTTTTAATTAATTCCTAGCTTTCCAATAAAGTACAAAAGTCAGGACAACGTTCTTGCAATTAGGTGTACTATAAATAACTACTTTAGTATATACAGTAAAATTATGTTTATATATGTTGTTCATAACTAGAATATAGTGATATTTATAATCGGTTAAACAGAACGATGCGAGGTGCATGATGGATGTCAAGAACATATAGAGGTTGTTGTTGACATGGGGGAATATCTAATAATAATGGAGAAGTTTACATTATTTTTGTTTATTGTTAATTTTACGGAATAAAAAGCTTTTGTTGGAGTTTTATTTTAAGGCTACTTTCTCAATGAAGATTGCAATCGTGTGTCAAGTGTTAAAACCTGGTATATATATTACAGCATATATAATTTCATTCAACCAAAAGTCAGTATACACCTATTTCAATTAAGGTTGACAGAGAGAATATTGGCGATTGCACGACCGAAAGGAACTGTGGTCCTTAATATAATTCGTAAATGGCACTTTAAAACCGAAAGAACTTGGATTTTCCTTGTGTTTTTAGGCTCTAAAACTTCATGAATTTAATTTTACTTGCTAAAAAAGAGTACCCAAAATTCCTTTCAGTCCTGCAATCACCAATCGTCAATTCTCTCCGACAACCTTTTTTGAAATAGGTGTATATATGTATGTAGGACCTATCTGAAAAACACCTCGGTGATGAGAGCCTCCTGCTTAAACATTGTTATAAATAAATATATAAATATATATTTAAACAATGGGATAGTTTTGCATCTATTATAGTGCATGACAACAAGCTAAGATGCTTTTGCTGACGATATACAAAAGGAAATAAAGAAGAAATATTTATTATCAGTCTCGACCTGAGAAACATGTCCTTACTACGCATGCTCCAATGTAGGATATATCTCCGTCACTGACCACTAACATAAATTAAACTCACTATACAAATATTGAAGTTTAACGCATGCGTACTACCTGTCCCAGGGTGGCGTCTAGGCTGTAGCATGAGCCCGCGATAAGTAAAGACCGATGACCATATAGCTGCACGGCTACCAAGTCAATATCACGCGCATGCGTAGTTCTTCCAATGCGGTTTTAAGAAAAGACCGCTTATATTATCCCGTATTACCATACGGGAGAACATTGTTGTTGGAATCCATATCTACAAAGGAATCAGAAATACCGTATGCAATCTTGAAAACAATGCCATTACCATATATGGTATTGTAGGTGAGAAGTAACAAAAGACTTTGATTAGCGAGCGATATTTTTTTTAATAGGTTGAGATTTTAACAGAACAATAGGCATATCTTTGATACGAAGGAATGTGGAAATCCTTGAGAATTAATGACTTATTCGATGACTTAAGGAGGTAGCCTGATATTCAGACGGGCCTAAGTCAAAGCGATAGCGTAGGACCCAGGCCCCTCTGAAAATCAGGATAATAACGAGGGGGATATAAGGGGTCCTTAACACCGCAAAATATTCTTTGACAACACCGCATCACAATATCTCTTACCAATCACTACGAACACCAAAGCTTTAAAATTCACCGCACACCACAGCTTTTGAAAAGCAAACACCGCACACCGAAGGCATTTACATCACCGCAACACCGCACTTTGATAATTTATTCACCGCAACACAGAAATTCCCCCACGTCTCGCTCGATAAGCTATAACAACACATATCACACCATATGCCTTAATGACATTTCTATCAGCATTCCTTATACAATATCCCACAATGAAATTAAAGTTTTCCAACGACTAATATTCATTTAGCAGAGCTATAGTATAAGCGCTATGAGCTATTCGAGAGAAATATAGCGCTATATAAATGATAATTAAACTATAATTATCCAGCATTTCGTATGGTCTGTATGTCGACTCAGTTTGTTCAAATAATCAAAATAGAAAGGATTTTTCAGTCACTTTTTGATAAACATACATCGATTACTTGTATTAAAATACATTTTTAGTAGTTAGGTTTTTACTCTTACTGTGTGCGAAACATTTCTATTTTATTCTATATTTTTTAATGTTTTTTTATTTTTATTATTTGTACATAAATCATGACTAATTTCTAGTGGTGGAGGCTGTCCGTGATTCACCCTAAATCAGTCTGTAATTCGTGAAATTAAACTGAGCAAAATATTCCAGCCGTGAAAAAATATTCACCTGTGACCCAGGCATGGTATGAGATGAACCACTGTATCATACCTTGTTTTTCATATAGTACATGGTAAGTCAGCGTCTTTATATTCCTGTCAAACAAAGCAACCTTGTTATGAACATGTTTATGACTGCTTTCTCTACAGCTAATTATAGTCACTTTTATTAGAACTACTACTATTTTTTTAATTTAATTTTCGCTATAACCTTCCCTCCCCCTCCATGCATTAATGTAGGTTTTCAGTTAAGTTCCTTGATGACTGCCAGGCCAACATTAATTGTGTAGTGTGTTTGTGTGTATTCCTGTGTACTGCCTGTGACCCGTTATTTACAGAATTCGTGATTACAGAATCAGCGCTCCGTGAAAACGTGACAGCTTGTTCACATAACGGTTGTATAAAAATAGATAGAAACTAGCGAGTGAACTAGTATAGGCTGTGTCGGTGTTTGATATAAACGATAGGGAATAGAATGAAATGTGTAACACCGTAAAAATAGATAGAAACTAGCGAGTAAACTAGTATAGGCTGCGTCGGTGTTTGATATAAACGATAGGGAATAGAATGAAATGTGTAACACCGTAAAAATAGATAGAAACTAGCGAGTAAACTAGTATAGGCTGCGTCGGTGTTTGATATAAACGATAGGGAATAGAATGAAATGTGTAACACCGTAAAAATAGATAGAAACTAGCGAGTAAACTAGTATAGGCTGCGTCGGTGTTTGATATAAACGATAGGGAATAGAATGAAATGTGTAACACCGTAAAAATAGATAGAAACTAGCGAGTAAACTAGTATAGGCTGCGTCGGGTGTTTGATATAAACGATAGGGAATAGAATGAAATGTGTAACACCTTAAAAATAGATAGAAACTAGCGAGTAAACTAGTATAGGCTGCGTCGGTGTTTGATATAAACGATAGGGAATAGAATGAAATTTGTGACACTGTAAAAAATGTTGACTTAACTGTTGCTGACGTTTCCAGTTTTAGCCCTCCGTCCGAGTAAAAGGAATTGTAAAAGGTTGTGTAAAATGAGACGTTAGTGTTAGTATTCAGATTGTATGTTTATCTGTCAGATTTGTGAAAAGGATTTTATGCAACTCTGTGATCGTGAAAGTATGAAAAAGCGCCCTGTGATTCGTGATGGGTATCCCCTCGTCCTCACCCAGTTTCGAGTGGTTAGAAATTTCCCTTTTTGTTGCTGATGGTCAAACCACTTTGAAAGGTACAATAACCAAACCCAATCACCATTGGTTAAATAATAGTTGATATGTATTAGCTGCTTCAGGCTATCGAAAGTCATATAAAACCAAAAGAGTGTTTTCTTATGTGATAGTTCAACATAGCCAATGCTTGAAGCTACCATGAGAGCAACATAGAATCAGTCGTTCTTTAAGTTATTTACTATAACTTAGATTATCGCAACCTCTGCTACAAAGTTGTAAAAGAGTGTGGAATAGGGTCTTGTATATCCGTGATTATGTTTTGCTGGTTTGTGGTGTTTTTTCTCCTTTGCGCTTCATCAGGTAAATTACACTGAACCAAAGTTTGTATGCTTTATTGAAACGTTTCTCACTTCATGTTTTATTTTACGGAAGTGATGAAGTTGTGTTATTGTTTCGGTTAAAAAGTCAACAATGAAAAATCAACTAAAGGGAAGGACCATTTGATATTTGATAGAGGTGGTAATTGTGGTGGAGGTGGAGGCTTGGGCCAATTCGCTTCAACAGTCGCTCGATTTTGTTGAATGGAAATGTTTAAACGCTTTTAAACTCTTTCGACATGCTTGAAACGTGTTGAAACGATGTTGAATTGATGTTGAAAGAGTTTAAAAGCGTTTAACATTGCCATTCAACAAAATCAAACTGATGTTGATGCAAATGTTGAGTGACCGTTTGCCCGGGCCTTTTAAAAGTTGGCTAGAAGTTTTCCCGCCCTCAAGTGTCGCCCGTTATTTTTTCCGTATTTGACATTTCATGACATTGCTTTTCAGGATCGAGGCCTTGATTTTAGTTTATGATATTTGTTCATTTTACTTGGTTTCAAAGTATACATAAATGTTCCTATATACAATAAATATCCACATAAAAGAACAATTACAGCGCAACGCGTAAAAGTATGGTCACTGATAATGTATTCGCATACTTCTGTCTCGCCATCGATCCAATAAGCGTTTTGATCCGAGACAAGATAACACAATCCTACAACGCTGATTGGATCGATTGCGAGACAGAAGTATGCGAATACATTATCAGTGGCCATAGTTTTACGCGTTGCGCTGTAAGTGGAAAAGAACCTTCAGGCTGAAATTTGGTCAATAAAGCACCATCTATATAAGAACTAATTCAGCCTGACAAATGAAGCATGCTCCTATGTAAAAATATTATTTATCAGAAGAATCAAAAATTAGAAAACAGTGGGGCTTATCTAACACACAGTATTTTGCAGAAGGGATTGGAGTTGCTAGAGTAAATTTGACTTTATTTGGTTGAAAATAGCCTAATTTTCTTTAGAGGTTTTGGCTCAATTTCAGAGGAACTGTATGGCATCAAGTACAGCTTGTATAAATTGTTTAATTGAACTGACCTCTCATGCAGTAATACTGATCACTGTACTTCAATTCAAGAAACAATTTTAAGAACCTTTTATACTAAGCACCCGATATATAAGAAACGCATCAGCCTGAACCCCAAAGCCACCTGTTCTTTTATGCGGGTCTGCACTGTATTGCTAGTCAATTTTCGTTATTTATAAAATGTAAATGTTTTGTTTTCTTTCTTTGTAGTTTCCCTACAAGCACTACAGTGTTTCTACTGTTTTTCCCATTATTCCTTTGACGACTGTGACAAATACAGAACGGAAATGTCGTGTGACAGCAGATTTAATACTTGCTTTACGTCCCATCGTATCAAGGAACACAATAATGGTCAGCAGTCGCACGAATTTATGAGATCTTGCTTCCACACTGATGATTGTACCCAGGAGCAGTGTTCCAAAACTGAGAGCAGACATAAAAGAGCCTGGTGCGAGTTTAACTGCTGTAACACAACCCTGTGTAATACGGCTGTCACGCCATGGGCTAGAGAACAAGGTTATGTATTGAGGCGCTTACCCGGAAAAAAAGGAAACAGTGACGTCATAAGAGCAAGTGTAATTGTGGTTGTGCTGGTAGTGTTGGTAACCATAGCAACAAACCGATAGCAACCATAAATAGCAACCATAGTAACCATATATAGCAACCATAGCAACCATATATAGCAATCATATATAGCAACCATATATAGCAACCATATATAGCAATCATAGCAACCATATATAGCAACCATATATAGCAATCATAGCAACCATATATAGCAACCATATATAGCAATCATAGCAACCATATATAGCAACCATATATAGCAACCATATATAGCAATCATAGCAACCATATATAGCAACCATATATAGCAACCATATATAGCAATCATATATAGCAATCATATATAGCAACCATATATAGCAATCATATATAGCAATCATATATAGCAACCATATTTAGCAACCATATATAGCAATCATAGCAACCATATATAGCAATCATATATAGCAATCATATATAGCAACCATATATAGCAATCATAGCAACCATATATAGCAATCATATATAGCAATCATATATAGCAACCATATATAGCAACCATATATAGCAATCATAGCAACCATATATAGCAATCATATATAGCAATCATATATAGCAACCATATATAGCAACCATATATAGCAATCATAGCAACCATATATAGCAACCATATATAGCAATCATAGCAACCATATATAGCAATCATATATAGCAATCATAGCAACCATATATAGCAACCATATATAGCAATCATAGCAACCATATATATCTGACTTATCAAACATTGTCGCCAAAGATGCTTCAAATACGCGACATACTGCAAGGACATCAAAGACCAATCCCAGTGATCCCCTTCAGCTCGCCCTAATTGTCCACACTAATGTGTTTTCTTTTGGATCCGTTTTCGTTTGATCTGATTAACAAATCGAAGTCAGTTTTCTATGGGTCTGTACTGTAAGCGACAATCAAAATTACGTCAAAAATGATCAAAACTCAAGTGGAACAGACCGAACAAGCGAGGTTAATAAATCGTTTATTATATGGCTTTTTTTCTTAGCGATGTACGAAATTTATTATATGGCTACGATAGTAGGCTCTGATTGGCTGATTTCCGGTCTGATATTTTCCCATATCAGACCGTTACCATGACTTTTTTTTTTTTTTTTTCAGACCGTAAAATTAAAAACAACTTGTAAAGTATTGCAATAAAAATGTTGTTAAAGTTTTGCCTTTTCATACCTGCGAAGTGTTTTTTAGCCAGTTTAGTGTGTGTTTAATGTATTTTTATTCATTCAACAATGAGAGATTCGGCGATAAAATATTTGCGATTTCGTACATCGCTAAGAAAAAAAGCCACATAATAAACGATTTATTAACCTCGCTTGTTCGGTCTGTCCGGAAAAATATCAGACCTCGGTCTTTTTTGTACGGACCTCGCTGCGCTCGGTCCGTACTGTCAAGACCTCGGTCTGATATTTTCCCGTACAGACCTCACGCTCGGTTAATAATTCTTTAATATCTACCGCTGAAGCTCGTGCATCTTGTCATGCACGCTTTGTTATATTACGTAATAAATGTTTATTTCATACAAGAATTTTCATTTCTTTATTTTTTTTATTCTGTTGTGAATTGTGTATATACTAAAACACCTCAGGCTAAGTGGTTATGGGACGATTATTTACCTCGCCCGCCGGCTCGGTAAATATTCGCCCGATAACCACTTCGTATTTCCCCGCTCGCACGCCCCTAATTAAAACCATGCAGACAAGTCACGTGACGGGGACGTACAGTTTACATTCTATTACCAATCGTTTATATTAAACACCGACGCAGCCTATACTAGTTTACTCTCTGATGTAATTTATGTGTCTACAGACATCAAAACTTTATAATACACCTATTTTAGAAATCGTTCTCGCGATCAAACTTACAGTCCATACTCTAAAGCCTGCAAAGGATGTCGGTATTTCTTCTCTTGTTATCGATATATTCATAGCATATTTTGGTTGTACGTGTTTGTATTATATGACCATAACAAGTTGTTGCAGTGGTAGATGATGAAACAAATATTTCTTGAAAATACGTCTAATAATTCTCAAATTATGTTGATATAACCGACATCCTTAGCAGACTTCAGAGTGTGGACTGTAGTTTTGATTACGACAACGATTATTGAAATAGGTGTATATATGTAATAATCTCACTAATCCAGATGGCGGGATTCCTGTGCTGCCCTGGCTAAATTCGGTATGGAGCCGCTAGTATTGGTATCCAACTAGTCTAGGCCTACTCTGGTGTCCATGTTCGCCTATTACCGCCTAATACCGCCTATTACCGCCTGATTCCACTTAATGCCGCCTATCGGTAATAATTCTAAAATCATCTAATATTATAACATCATTATTTTCCTTTTGGGTAAATCAATTCAAAAATATCCGCTATAGAAGGGAATTAATAATTCCTCCTATAGATATATGGAACAACTGGACCATCGATCCTGACCATGGATGCACATGCATAAATGCATTTAAAATATACTGTAGTAAAATGGAAGACTGGACATTTCTGATAGTCACTTCAAGTACTCTAGCTATAGTGAGACTTACAAATATACTATTTGTATATTCCTTCACTCTTACATGCATGTACTTGAAATGTACCAAAAATATGGGTCTGAATTAAAAGGTCAGGTTAGAAAATACCTTCTGTGTGTATGATTATGATTGTCGCGGAGAACTAAGCAATTTATGTAATTGCAATTATAGAAGCCTGAAAAAAATTCGGGACTTCAATGGGATTTGAACCCATGACCTTTGCAGTACCGGTGCAATGCTCTACCAATATGGCGCGTTTTTCGTGTCAAAATTCGAATCTGTCATTCTTCAATTCAATCATTCAATGCGAACATGCAATTCTTCAATTCAAACATGCAATTCTTCAATGCGAACATGCTATTCTTCAATTCAATCATGCGATTCTTCAATTCAAATATGCAATTCTTCAATGCGAACATGTTATTCTTCGATTCAAACATGCGATTGTTCGATGCGAACATGCAATCATTCATTCAATCGTGCTATTCTTCAATTCAAACATGCTATTCTTCAATTCGAACATGCCATTCTTCGATTCAAACATGCTATTCTTCAATTCGAACATGCCATTCTTCAATTCAAACATGCTATTCTTCAATTCAAACATACTATTCTTCAATTCAAACATGCTATTCTTCAATGCGAACATGCAATTCTTCAATGCAAATATGCTATTCTTCAATTCAAACATGCGATCCTGTCGTTATGCGTCATTTCGTCATGCGGCTCGGTAGTTCTTCGCTTTCGTCGTTATGCATCACTTCGTCATGCGGCTTGGTCGTTATGCGACTTGGTGTTATTCGATTTTGTCGTTCTTCGGAGACTCGGCTCTAGCCCGTCCAAAACAGCCACGCAGAAACTGGTGCAGATATAATACGATTCATCCAGAGCTGGAGAAGAGTTCGCAAGTTAAACTGTTGGCTGTAATTCGTATTTTCTCTTGGTAATATTAGATGAGTCATGGAATTATATGTTATTTATACTATTTATTGTAGAACATACTGCTCAGACCACTTAGAAGCACGTGGGTGAGATCGCCGAGTCAGCCACATTTACATTAGCCTGCGTTACATCCGGAATTTTCTTCTTTACGAAGAAAATTCCGGATGTAACGCAGGGTACATTTACATAAGAACTTATGGAAGTTTAAGGTCTGTTTTAAAATGTTTGTTGATCTCTAATTTCTTTTGGTATAGATTAACGAATTTTTCATGGTTTTACGCCCATACTTTAGCATAATGCGAAATAGCGAAGCCTTAAACTTTGTATCTATTAGGAAGCTTTTTTAATTGAAACACGAGAAAAGTTGAACGATTTGACCTTTCTGGGCTAAGTGTTGACAAACACAAATGGCGTTCACGACAGTCACGCGTCACGAATTACATGTGCTTTCTGTGAAATTTCTTGCTTTAAACACCTCCTTCACCTATTTCAATAGTAACATCTACAAAATTACAAATTCATAAGACTTGAAGTGGAGATTTAGGCCCTGTTTAGACGGCATAAGATCTCAGCGATGAGTCAACATCATTGAGGCCGATTTCACTACGAATTTATTGATCACGGAAACTAATAAAAAAACCTCGGAAAACACTCGTACACGTATTCTTTCAGCATTCGTGAGCTTTCGGACAAAACAAACTACGTCATCCGTAGCAACGCCTAGACGCATGCGCTTTACTAAAAGTGAAACATGAGGACTTTTTTTTTACTAACTGAGCTATGGGTTCAAATCCCGTTGAAGTCCCAAATTTTTTTCGGGCTTCTATAATTGCAATTACATAAATTGCTTATTTCTCCGCGGCGATCATAATCATACACACATCATATAACCGCGGATCAGACCCACATACATAAAATACCTTCTGTTTACTCTATTTACTAGTTAGAGTGCTTACACTATGTCCATGAAATAAAAACTAAATAGTAATACTAACTAATAGTTTTTATTTAGTGACTATAATTCCCGGGGGGGGTTCTCCCTTTATCCAAGTGGTAGGGGTGATCGGCGTACCTTTTAGGGTTAAAATATTTCCAGTGCGTACCTTTTAGGGTCCATTTAGAGATTTGGCTCAAAAATCAGTTCTAAGGGTCGTTTTTACTCTGCTTTATTTGTATCTGAGCGTACCTTTTAGGGGTCATTTTCAAAATCTCCGCCGATCACCCCTACCACTTGGACAAAGGGAGTACCCCCCCGGGCTATAATTACATGTAGCTATAGTCACTACCTGGAGTCACTATCACTCAACTGGAACAACTTTAGTAACAATACAAAAGGGAAAGCAATGCAAATATTCAAGAGTTTAGAAAGTTAATGCTTTATTTAATAACCCGTGAAACTGGCAAAGTTTACTTATTAGAGTGTAATGACCGATTCAAACAATAGAAAACAAAAGAATTAGACTGTAATAGTACTACATTTTTCATCGGGGTTTGTGAAAACTACTCTGATGAAATGCAATGTTGAAACAATAAAGTTTGCCTCTATTGAATAAATTATTAACTTTCTATGGTCTTGAGTATTTGGTTTCCCTTGTGTATTGTTACTAAAGCTGTCAAAACTATTAGTTAGTATTACTCTTTACATTTTATTTCATGGACATAGTGTAAGCACTCTGATTAAACGTTTTAATTCATACTAGAGTACAAGACAATACTAGAGTACAAGCACTAAAAGTGTGCAGCATAAATACCACTAAATACTGCTAAATTAGTCTAATTTTATTGTTCTCTATTGTCTAATCAACACTATTTACTGCATGCTAAATAGTGCCAAGTGCTGCACACTTTTAGTGTTTGTACTCTATTACGCATTCCTCACGATTGTATAGTGAAATGAAACAAAATGAAATAATAATTCAAGTCAATAATCACTCTTTTTAATGCTGATGCAGTGTTGCTTGTATCACAATATTGTTGATGAAAGTGAGCAAAATGATTCATTGGAAAGAGAACATTGGACTATTAAACGGTGTAAAATCAACGTGTATGTTGCATTACACAATGTTCATCTATTTCTCTAGATTAATTTAATATTTTGCAGTCACTCATCGTGTGATCGAGTTGAAGTTATATAATCTTATTTCACAAAGAAGTAAAAAGGTATATCTATCATCAGCCAGGATCCTGTCCATTTCCAAAATCAAATCAAGACATCAAAGAGGCAATATCTGCCGGCACATTTTGAAAATAACCTATTTTTCCCCATAACTACAGAATTTGTCACTTGTGTCAACTACCATTGTGAAAAGTAACACCGCTGTTCAAATGTAGTGTGGATTTTAGGTAGGTACTTCATGTAGGGTATATTATGTGGTCTCAAGTAAATATGTATGTGTAAATGAAACACTAGTTATGGTACATAAAGTACCAACCTAAATTCCACGTTACTTTTGATCAGCGGTGTAATTTTTCACTGTGTTTAGTATTTTGTATACATTTTTGTAGATAAGCCACAGGCAGCCCAACTATTCTATCTGAGGAGATCTGAGGATTGTTTTGTAATGACAATAAAGTTATTTTAAACCGCGCGCCGAGCGCCATATTGGAATAAATATCTTTTGTTAGGATCATTGAGCGCGCGTTTGGGGTTCCTGTGGTGTATTTGTTTGAATGCGCGCGGATGGGATTCCTGTGGCTTTTTGCAAGCATTTTTTCGTCAAAGTCGCGCGGTGTTGAAGAGGGAGGTATTTTGACAAGGTATGAAACTCGGTCACGTGACAAATTTAGTTTCGCGCGTAGTAAATCAGCCATGGGAGAAAATTTTAATTTTTCTTCGAATATATAAACTTTACGTTGATCTTCAACTACGGTAAAAGTATGATCAACTCCGAAATCAGCAAATGGGTTCAAATAATTAAAAAAAAAAAGGCAGCATGGAGTCGAGGTTCTTTCCCAGTTGCTAGGGCAGAGTTTTCGGTAAACAGTCGGATTTTACAATCGTGGAGGAATCGTGAAAATATCGATCGAGCCGCGTTGTTGTGAAATACCACATTCACCGAAAAAGTTGGCTATTACTTTCTTGCATTTAGCTTATGGATTGTTAAAATGACTTTAAATTGAAAACTAGAATACAAGAGAATGTATTTTATTGTGGAAATCATGGGCTGGCGAAGGGAGAGTCGAAAAGATCTTATATTTCTATTGTGTTTATTTGACTACTAAAGTAATACGTTTTATAAAATGATTCAATATGTAATGAAAAGCATAACATCAGTTAATAAAACTGTTTGTGAATAAAAAATTGCTTGGTGTGCACAAACAAAAATAATTGATGTCATGTGTTGTTATATCTATTTGTATATATTACTTTACAAAATTCTTTTAATTTTTTTTATATATTTATGTCATTATATATGTCATATTACCTATAGAATAGACATATCCATACACACACACACACATGTATATATATGTCACACTTTTGAAAAATACTATGTATATATATATATGTATGAATGTTTAAATTAAGTCACCCAAAATTACCTAATGTTGCAATATTTTGCTCCTTTTTTGCCAACATCACCTAATATGCCTGATATCAACATAATTTGCTGCAATATTTTGCTCTTTTTGGCCAATACCGCCTAATGTTGCCATTAGCCACTGCAACATTTTGCTCTTTTTGGCCAATACCGCCCAATACCGCCTAATGCCGCCATTAGCCGCGGCGGTTTTGGACCCCAGAGTAGGCCTTAGTCTCTGCTCCAATATGGCGAACAAAACCTTTAAAGCATATCAAAACTTTCACTTAATTTCCTATTGTAATGTTCATCACTATTTACTTGTTTGATGCATAAAGCCAAATGCGTTTACTTCAGTTGGCTCTAATTATCTCCTTTTCACGATCTAGGTCCTTTGATGACGGTGTTTTAGAACTTTAGATATTAGCCAACCAAGTAGGAAGCTAGCTCTTCACTTTATAAATAATTAAATACAAACTAAAATACGAAATTAATGCTATCATTTTGCTATCTATAATTTAGTTTTGTGCTATCAGTGGGGCAGATCTAGGGGGTCGCAATAACCCCTATTTTATTCAAAACATTTAGGGACCGGACACCACCAAACAGCTAAAGAGGACAGCCCCCAGACAAGTTTCTGGATCCGCCCCTGGCTATCTGGTAACTATAAATGCGAAATATCGGGAGCTAGTGCGGTCAGTCAAATCTGTTCAATCTGAAACACGAGATAGCTGTACATTTTGGTGGAACATTTTCATCGGTTCTTGTGTGTTTGTATAGAGCAGCTACTGCAGTTCCTTTCCTTAAAACAAGCCATCATGATCGATAATAACACCTCCAATTCATCGATGTCTGTACCTATCAACACAAAGGTACCGTTTGCAGTGGTTTGTTTTTTCATATTTGTCATTTCAATCATCGGTAATTCACTCATCGTATGGATAGTCTTCAAGGACAAACGATTGAAAACAACTACCAATTTCTTGGTAGCTAACATGGCTGTCAGCGATCTAATTTGTGCTGTTTTGGGATTTCCTATCCTATTAAACAACATTTACTTTGATGGAAAATGGCTGATTGGAGGTGTCTTTGGAAATATATTGTGTAAGACTTTAGCATATTTAGTAGAAATGTCATATTCCGTTTCTGTGTACAGTTGTGTTTTCATTGCCATTGATCGGTACTACGCCGTAGCTCATCCAATGAAGAAACCGTTTCGTAAGATAAAGCACATCATTGCAAGTATTTGGATCCTATCAGGAATTACTAAAAGTGGGTATTTGTACTTTTTTGATGCATATACGGCTTACAATGGTGAACGGATATGTAATTTCGATGGTACTACATCCTCTGACATCCATTGGTATATTTCTCTTATTTTCTCTTTTTGTTTGCCAGCCCTGTCTGTTGCCATTATTTACATGTTGATCATCTACAAACTTCACATACACAAACGACCTGGTCAGCAGACTGTCTCCACGATAAGAAGAAGAGAGCAACAAAACAGGAAAGTTTTGAAAATGTCCGTCACTATTGTCGTCATGTTATATCTTAGCATTGGTTCCTGGCTTATTATCCAGTTTTTGTTCATTTTTAAAAAGTTATTCTACCTGCCATTTACAACGCAGTTCAATTTATATTATGTATCTTATGTGATTGCATACATGAGCCTTGTTTACAATATCTTCATCTATCTCATCTTCAACGACATTTATCGCGAGAACATCCTGAAAACTATTATGGCAAAGTGTTGTTGTACCTAACATTTTGTTTGAATAAACAGAGGAACTGCCCAACAAGAAACAGTTACATAATCTAACTGTTGACTATCTCTGAACGACAACTCTCGTAAACGACCATCTCCCGTAAGCGACCACTATTTCAATTGGCTGTTTTGTTTCCCATATAAACTCTGTAATAAATCTCTCTCATAAGTGACCATCCAGAGTCATTAGACTGCAGACGTTTGGAAAACAATACCTAAACATCTTTAGAGATACATTGGAGGATAAAATGTGCCAAACAAAGAGTTAAAATACAGTACTTTGATATTCGTTGATAATTCTTGACATGTGTCAGGGCGTGTGTTACAAATGACTCATGGTTTGCGCTTCATGTTATAGGGCTCTCCTGTTTTGGGCTCCCTGTGTTAAGGTTCCCGTAAGCGACCATCTCCCGTAAAGCGACCACTTTCTTCTGGTCCGAGGGTGGTCGCTAACGAGAGAGTCAACTGTCTGGTGGTATTACTACTATAATAGCCATTTTGAAAGCGCAGAAGGACTACTTTTATTCTGAACTTAAATTATTTGGTATCCATTTGTACGTATTGTTTGTGTTTTTTTGTACATTTACAATGTTTTAACATACATGGCAAATTTTGTTAAAGCTGAAATATACTTGGTCTTTAAGACATTAAAATAATAATAATAATAATTCATGTAAATAAAGAAAATATTAAAATAACAGTATTCAGTGTTGGACTTTTGTATATATTGCGGGCTTCCTGTGCTCATAAATCAGGCCAGGCTACCATGTCGATCATTGTTGATAAAATGGCGGAGCGTTGCTATGTAAAGTGAAGAGCACAAAATGGTATAAAATTTGTACGAAAATAAGGGAAAATTCTCCATTTATCAGGCTAATATTAAAATATGAGTAATAAACTATCCAGCAAGCCTTCGAAGAGAGATAGACCCAAGTCTACTGGTAAATATACTAACAATTTGTGCCTTTGAACTTGAAATCTTATGAATGTTTTCACAAATATTGTTCAAAGTTTTGTGACAATATTTTCTATCAAATTGTCTTGTTTTTGTATCAAAGATAAGACCAAGGGTAAGAAGCAGAATGCCGGGACGCCAGAAAAGGCAGGAAGTCCTGTTGCTTCAATGGCAGTCTTACCAGACGAAACAAATCCTTGTACATCGGGGAAGGTTATATGTGGGGATGACATCGAATCGCTTGCTATCAACCAAGATGACATGCGAAAGGTTTGTCCAATTTCTGATAACTGACATCCATAACTCGTTTACTAAAACAAACTTAACTATAGTTCTGGAACATCTTCTCTGCAACTTGCAGCACTCAGCTGTTTTTGAAACAATCGCGTTTCCCAGGTCAGGTTGCAATGATTTATTCAAATCCTGAGATGTACTTTCTATCTTTTATGGATATTGCAAGGCTTTGCCATGATCATGACATAATCCTGAAATTATTTTTTCACTACAGTAATAGCCTGCATATAAGAACCTGAATGTTTCAATTTAGCTTAAATAGGTTCTTATAAAATTCTTATATAAATGGTACAAACCTTAATAGGTTCTCATGTAGAGAGGGCTTGAAATGAAAATGTTAGCCTAACAGGTTCTTAAAACCCAGGTTCTTAAAACCCAGGTTCTTATATGCAGGCTAATACTGTATTCACTTTCACTATTCACAAGCATAATACAAGACCTTGATGATCTTTAAATACTATAGGTGAGCTTAGTGTTTACAAGAGTTGGAATTAACAATGGCTAATTTGTCAACCATTTTTCACAATAGATTTTTTAATTTTCTTTGTTCTAATATCAATGATTGGTTGTGAAACCATAACAAAATATGTCACTCTACCTATAGTAAAGATATGACATTCAAGATCTTAATTATGATAATTATATTGATGCTCAGTTTGTAATTACTCCAGATGAGGACTCCAAGAAAACCAGATGCCCCCAAGCCATCTACAAGAATAGTTGTAAGGAAAACACGGGTGAAAACACCGCCAGATCCTGCAGAACCCAATGGGAAACGGTATATAATATATACAATAATTATACAAGAACAAAATACATGCAAACTTGTATGGATTAGTTACACACTATAAGTATATGAAAGCAGGAGTCATATAAATAGTACATTTGTATATACTGTTTCTCTCAAGACAACACACATCCATAACACCACATTCTATTATCATCAATTTCCCATGGGTTCAAACCACCTGAATATAGAGAACCACCATACACAGTTTTACTAATCATAATATAATTTGCCAAAACCTGTTTGACTGCAAAATGTATATGAGATGTTAGTCATTAGAGCAGCTTAATCCCGCTCTAAATGTCCAAAGATCCCTCGGGACATTGTTAACTGTCTTAATTTGTATTCATACTCACTCAATATTTTCATTTTCTGTCTTGAAAATGATGCTTGATGCATCGAAACATGTACATCGACTCACACTTATATTAATATTTATTTTGAAAACCATAATATAATCAAATCATAATCATAATGCACTGTGTCTTGATCATGACAACCTTCTTAAGACTCAATATACTTGTATGAGCAGGATTAAAATTGTAAAGAACTTTAATAATTCAAAGTGTTGATTTCTGTTAAAGGGTTACAGTTGCAAGACCTGCTCCACCTGAGGCTCCGTTAGTAGTCACACCAATGACAGGTATTAAAACTAACATTATTGAAAAGAATGGTAATTGTGGATACTCAAAAGATTAGTTACTCTAGCTCAGCCTATAGTTTGTTTCGTTTGTTTATAAAGTCTATATTCTACATCTTGTTGCATAGTATCTGAATTTTGTATACCATTGGTTTTTTTAACTTGTATGATAATAAACTTTTCCTTAGTTTGCTGTCACTGTCACTGAGTTGTATGATTCTACATTTGTATAAAGTATTTTTGTGCATTTTTGTATTTTTTTCTGTAAAAATTGTGATCATGATAATTATGCAAAATTTTGAAGAATTTGTCCATTTTGATGTAACATGCAATACCTTGTTTTTACCATAATAATTGTTTTCTTTGATTGACAGGTTCTACAGGGCCATCATTTGACAATGAAGGACAAGTGTTGCCGCATACTATCCTAGGTTCCTGGGATGACTTCTATCAGGAAGCAATAAACAGGGGTGACATTGAGGTTGGTATATGTTGTATATCAGAAATCACCTGTTGTCTTTTCCAAATATTATGCAACACCCCCTCCCCCCTCCTGGTTGGTAAAAAATATCATAACCCCCTACATTTGCCCAGTTTATTACGTACTAAGGCTGCTTACAATTAGTGACAACTCCCCTAATATGTAGCTTCCAAAAATAATGTGACCCCTCCTCAATAATATTGCCGTCCCTCCCCATATACTAATCAATGAAAGCCCCCTTACTGCAGTTACTTCGTCTTTCTGTGAACTCAGATATTACTCAGAACTAAGTTAGTTATGAAATATGTTTTTGGCTGCAGCTAATAATTTACTCAGCACCTTTTATGTCTTTGATTGATGGCAGCCAAAAACATATCTCATAACTAAAATAACTCATAACTAAGTCTGTCATGTCTGAGTTTGTCAAAAGTCGAAAACTGCAGTACTGTAATAGAATGTAGAATCAGATCAAAACTATTTACCTTCCTTTAGGATAGTTTTATGGTAATTTAGTATTATAAATTATTATATCTTCTTTTTTTTTCAGAACCTACCTCCATTCTCTGGATCATTTGTGGTAAGGCAGTGACAAATTGCGATTGACATTACTCAATCATGTAGCGTTAAGAGTTATAAATCTAATGGGTCAAAACATGGTATTTTGCTTTCTCTGTTCCCCTCCGTAACACTTGGCATTTTTATTGTGACCAAGATACAGATGTTTGTATACCGTATTAATGTTCACTCTCATGTGCCTGTAGTACGTACTCAGGTAGGTATCTGTGATGTTAACATGCAAATTCTAGGATTAGTCAGATATCAAACACACCTTCAATCAGACAGTTTTAGGGATGTTTTGAAAAATGTTGAAAAATGGCCAAAATTGACATTTTTTCTGTGTACAGGAAAAATGGCAAATTTTTGACCAAGTCAAGTTGGTGAATTTTTTAGCAATTTTACTGGCAATCATTCTAGGATTAGTCAGTTATCAAACACACCTTCAATCAGAAAGTTTTAGGGATGTTTTGAACAATGTTGAAAAATGGCCAAAATTGACATTTTTTCTTACCCCGCATAAAGGAAAAATTTCAAATGTTTGACAAAGTCAAGTTGGTGATATTTTTTAGCAATTTTTACTGGCCATCATAATTATGGTATTAACTAAAGTAACAACAGGTAAAGAAAAAGTTTTGTCTTCCCCTCCTTAACATTCCAAATACCTTGTTTTGACCTCTTTATGGAATCAATAAATTAAGTGAACTATATTACAAAATGTATATACCAATAATTATGGTACTAAAGATCCATGTAACACCTTGTTTGTTTTACTGTTGAATAGCATGCTAAGGAGATTAGACCACTGTCCAAACCAGCAAAGCAAGCAAAATTATCTTATCCAGTACATGTTTACCAGTCCAAGGTAGGCATTATTAGAGCATATTACAATCTCTGGCTACCTGTCTAGTACCGGCCATCAGCTTGGGGGACTAGGTTTAGTTATTTCAAACGTTTGTATCTTTTGTATCTTTCTCCATTATTCGGTGCAAATAAAGACACAAAGACAAAATGGATGTAATCCTATCTAATTATTAAGTCTTCTAAAATACATCAAACAGGTTTCCAATTTAAATCTGTACTTTCCCATTTAAATCTGTTACTTATGCAAATTTTGTCAATTTGTGCTAAACGCACAGATCAACCAATCGTGTCTAAACGCACAGATCAACCAATCAGAGAAGCTCACTTCAGAAATGATATACTCTGATTGGTTGATCTGTGTGTTTAGCACACATCAACACGATTTGCATAAGTACAGATTTAAATGTGAAAGTACAGATTTAAATGGGAACCTGTTATAAATATGAATAGATTATTGGTTTACATAGTACATATTTGTTTACTTTAAATATTTATAAATAGTTTTTCTGGTCTCAAAGAACATCAAACAAATACTTTGTTAATTATTAACAGATTGATGAAAGCAAAGCTTTGACAAACTATCAGAAACAAATGGTGAACAGAAAACAACAACAGAGATATCTAGCAGGTAATGTTACTTGTTGACCAGCAGGCCTTGGGGTTTGACTCAAGGGTAAACATATTGTGTACACTCATTAAAGCACCCCTAACAGATACTGGAAATCCTTTTAAAAGGTTGTGGACCAGAAGGGCTGATTTAAACATATTTCAGAGATACATGTACCTAAAAAAATGGGCACACTAATGTACTATATACAAAAATCAATGGGCTATTACAAAGGTGTTGAAATGTTGAGATTTGAATACCTTACAAGAATTAAAGCAAATCACTGAATTTTTGTATTTCAGATGCTCTACAAGTTACTACTGATATGCTGGTGATGAACCAAAGTGATGACTACAGGGGAATACAGGAAGAAAGGTATTTTATCATGAATAATAATTACAGGGAAATACAGGAAGAAAGGTATTTTATGATAAATATTATTAAGACACTCCCAGCTCATGCAGGATTGCAGAAACTTTATGCAAATCAATGCAAAAGTTATAAGCTAACATTTATCTGGTGCATTCATCTTTTTCTAAATAAAAAATAAAAAAAAGAACTAGACTTTGCATAACTGTTCTGCAAATCCTGCACGGCTCACTCATCAGAAGACAGCGACATATCCTGGGCAAACAGAATGATTGATAGTCTTCTCATTATTGTATTCAAAACAATTGTAAATATTTTATAAGAGTTTTTCAATTCTTTTGAATTCCCGGTCAGTTTTATCAATAAAGTTATTATTATAATTATTATTATTTATTATTAAAAATTGCTTAATGTTTCCTCATTTGTTAATCAATCAATGTATTGTTTTTGCAGACATGTGATAGACAGAGCAATTCCTTCTCTGGACTATGGAAAAGGATGTAAGTATCATTGATGATGGTATGACTATTATAAAAATAAAAAAAATCTTATATTATATAACAGGTTCCCATTTAAATCTGTACTTATGCAAATTTTGTTGATGTGTGCTAAACACACAGATCAACCAATCAGAGAAGTTCACTTGAGAAATAATATACTCAGATTGGTTGATCTGTGTGTTTAGCACACATCAACACAATTTGCAAAAAAAGTACAGATCTAAATGGGAAAGTACAGATTTAAATGGGAACCTGTTTAATATAATTATTATACAAACTTTAATTAGTATTTCATGATCATGTCTGACATTCCATAAGTTGGCCCCAGTTTTCTCTCTGTCAACTTTTTATGAGCGAAAAACCAAAACCAATAGCCAAAATTATATGTGTATTTTCTTGTAGATCGTGTTGGTAGTGAGTTCTGGAACCAAGTTCAACAAGTTGGAAGTGATGAGACCGGAATCATGTCAACCTTGGGACAGACAGACAGAGGATATCCACCACCCATAGAGCACATTGGAAAACCTATATTTGTCAAGAATGAAATGGGTAATTCATTCATTCATATATGCATTCATTCATTCTTTCATCCATTCATTAATTTATTCATTCATCCATTCATTCACCTATTCATTCATTCATATATACATCCATTCATTAATTCATCCATTCATTTATTCATTCTTTCATCCATCCATCCATCCATCCATTCATTCTTTCTTTCTTTCATCCATTCATTCATTTATTCATTCATTCATCCATTCATTCACTTATTCATTCATTCATATATACATCCATCCATCCATTCATTCATTCATATATACATCCATTCATTAATTCATGCATTCATTCATTCATTCACCCATTCATTCATCCATCCATCCATTTAGTCATTCATTCCTTTATTTATTCAATTATTTATTCATTTGTTCATTAGTCTCTCATTTGCTAAGTAGAAACATTTGATGAACAAATTATTTTGGTGTACCATGTCATTGCTATTGTGTAACTGTCAGTCTGTCCATAGGTATTGAGTGGTCGGACACTAGGTGCAAGTCAGCTGTTCATTATCCTTGGCATGCATCAACGTTTCTACAAGAAAGAACAGAACAGCTGTCTGATGTCATTAATGACGTAGATCCACATCACCCAGTAAGATTACATGCAATTACTGTTTTACATTATAATGTGGGATGATGTTTCTGAATCTCCACAGTTAGTGTATAATATTTACACCCCAGGGGGTAAAAATATTTTCTGTCTGTACCTTTTAGGGTCCTTTTAGGGTTCTGGCTCAAAAATCAGTTACGTAACATGATTTCGTACCTGTAAGAGTCATTTTAACTCTGTTTTGTTGCTTTGTTGGGTTAGAAATTGACAAGGCTTTATCAGATATTTTTGTCTGTGCATACCTTTTAGTGGTCGTTTTCAAAACCTCTGCCGATCACCCCTACCACTTGGACAAAGGGAGTCACACCGGATTCACACTCACTTAACTCAGTATCTACATATTACACAACAATCAATTCTCAGTAAAAAAAGTCAATGAAAAAAAATGAAAAAAAAGAAGCAATTAGTCCTTTCCACAGTTCCGTTCAGTGACCACAAATAATAGTTCCAAATCGAAGTTTCAGTTGCTGCACATGATAAATTATTGCTGCCGCTCGAAGTGAGCCTGAGCGAGCGAGCAAGGCAGCAGATCTAATCTGTAGAGGAGCAAAATTCTCAATTTTGCTTTTAACCACAATGCCTCATTCTATTAACCACAATGCCTCATTCTATTAACCACAATGCCTCATTCGGTTAACCACAATGCCTCACTCTATTATTTCTAGCCTAAGTCACATCCGGACATTTGTTTTGAGATCGACTCCCTGTTGTTTGGGATTGGTTTAGTAACACATTCTTTAGTAAACAGTTAAGATTGAGAAATCCAAGAATCGTTAAAACAAGAGTTTTCGAATCTGACACTCGCATATAGTTTCATCCCTTCTTGTCTCTTAACTGATTAGTAGCGTGCAACATTACAATAGACGGTTACAGTCCAGATCCGATTACAGCTTATGTAAACGTGACCCTAAACAGATCCCAAACAACAGGGAGTCGATCTAAAAACACAGGAAACCCATTTAAGGAGGAAAGTAAACTTTCTAAAGAAAATACGTAAGATAAAGCTCCCTGCATCCTCGGGAACCCAGGGGTATTCTTCTGTCGCTCGTTTCTCGCTTCCACAACATATACCCCTGGGAACGTAGTCTGTTGGAGCTTGTTCTGGAAGTCAAAATTCAAACTTATTTAATGACTTTCTTTGAATGGTTATCTTGATTTTCATTGGTCGACTTAATAAGGACTTAATAAGGTCGACCAATCAGGAAAGAGCTGAATTTTGACTTCCGGAACAAGCTCCAACAGACTTCGTTCCCAGGGGTATATGTTGTGGAAGCGAGAAACGAGCGTCAGAAGAATACCCCTGGGTTCCCGAGGATGAGCTCCCTGTAGATTCTATTGATAATGTAAGGCACATTCAAATATATCTGAACTGACACAAATTTAGTTATTTCATAATTAACTTTCAATATAACCAGTTGTTCATCCTTTTTTCCCCGGCTTTTTTCTTTTCATTTATAAATTGATACAACTTTGTTACTGTTCCAGTTTTAATATACCATGTAATGTTCAATTCTTAAACAAACTCTTACAAATTCAATCAGTTTGTAATATTTTCATGAAACAGTACCACATAACTGAATAGTCATTGGTTATAAGTATACTCACTCTGTTTTCCACTCTACCCTAAATTTAAAAAATGCTTATCTCAAATTGAATTTCCTCACCCTAACTTCCATTCATCTTCATTTAATAATTATCAACAAACTACAGAATCAATATTCTGCCAATTCGCCATTCTATATTTACAATGTACTTGTTGCATGCATTATGAGGCAGCAATGTACTACCTATTAGGTATGCTTATTAGTAGTTATGCTATATGCGGAGCAACGGGAACCACAACTTGGAACTATTATTTGTGGTCACTGAATGGAACTGTGAAAAGGACTATTAGAAAAGAAAAGAAGGAAACGTTCTGCAGCAGTATTAAACGGAAGCTGACAAGTAAAAAAAAACAAGTAAACTAGTGTATAGTGTATAATAGCGGAGCTTTCGCGCGGGCCGTAGGCCCGCGCGAGCGGAGCACCATACCTAAGAAAAAATGGTAACCCATCGAGTTGATTTTTCATGGACACCACATAGGATCGCGGGCGCGCACGTCCGTACAACGTCCGTGCCCATCACGATACTGATTGGCTGTTTACATTTCGGCGGGAAAGTGATGCGCGCGCGCCGAATAGCAGAGCCCGAATCGAAAGCAGGTTGTTCTTTTATCGACAAAAAAAGTCAAACAAACAACAACAAAATACAATACTTAAAATATCAACTGAGAAATATGAACATCGAAGAATCAAATTAAGATAGTTTTGGCCGAAGAAGAAAATAAACTTGGGCCGGATACAAAAATGAAGAAATTAAACAGTAGAACTGAAAGGCCAAGAAAACGTGTCTGTAGATAAAACTTATTTGAAGAATAAAGACTACCAAAGAAGAAAATAAACTTGAAGGAGACAAAAATGAAGAAATTTATCTCAAGAAAAGGAAAAGATTGAAAGGCCAAGAACTCTTGTCTGTAGATAAAACTTCGTAGAAGAATAAAGACTACAGCAACGTAAAAGAATTGAAAAAGAAGCGACTTTATTCGTTATGAAAACTATCTTCAAAATGCTTCCTTCAGTATAGTTTATTTATGGATTTTCAAGCTTGGCAGTTTAACTATGACCATGTTTAATTCATCAAAACTGATTCAAGTATATTCATGTATTCGTCAAAATATTATCGATGTCATTGAGAAGAAGAAAACCTTTGGAAAATAATCACCGATAAAGTAAGTTCAACGGATTATTTATTTCAAGTTTTTTGAGAAAAACTGTTTGATAACGAGCGTGAAAAAACACGGCCTAAAAACTTGAAATAATTATTAAGCTTCAAAAAGGAAGAATCTGTTCTCTGATTTATTATAGAAAGAAAAAAGAAAACGTTTATCTCCATTTGAATTACTTTTTGAGATACAAACCGTACATAACACGATGTTTACAAGTGTGTAAATTGTACTTTTTGTGGTATTTGGTCGATTCAAAAAGGGATTTCTTTATGTGCTTTTCACAAACTCATCAACGGAAAACATTAAAGATGAATTAGAATACAAACATAATTCAAAACTGGTTGAATAACATCTGTTTATTTAGCAATATTGACTATTTTATGTTTACTAAACGAACATTTTTATTGTAGTTTCTATTTCAAAGTTGTTAAAGTTTTTTTACAGAACAAAATGATGTTTTACACAAACTTTTTCATAATAAAATACCTTGTTTTAACATCCTTGTCTTTTCAAATCGTTCCTGTGTTGGTAGAACTGATACTTGAGGTCTTTAATTCCACTTCAAAAGAACCGTTTCAGGTCGTTTTTGTTTTGTTTGAATTTTGAAGATTTGCCATGACTACTTTTTTTAATTGTAAATTTAATTCGATGAAAAGGTTTTTTTTATAAAGAAATGTTATAGAATTCCCTTTTTTCCTTTAAATACATAGTTGCCATCCTATTAAGTACTTGTTCAAGTAACGTTTTTGTCAATTTGAAGCTCAAAATCTTGATTTTTCTCAGCGTTTTGTCTATGGGACTTTATCATGCACGCTGTGTTGTGCGTGACACAATTCACGCTGTCACGAATTTTTGTACGATTTGATCTCAAAAAGTAAAATCTAAAAGTTCATATCTTTTTCAAAAACGCGTGGATACCTAATTTTGTTTCTCTAGAAACGTTATAGTGATATCGAAGTTTTTTTCTAGGTTCATATTTTAAAAATAAAAATGGGTTGGGTTGGATTTTTTAGTTAATAATTCATTATGCACACAAAATACCTTTTCATAATTTGAGCATAAAATTATTGAAAAATATAGTACGCTGTATGCGTGATAAATAAGATTTTTGAATTTTTATCGAAAATATATATATCGCAGATTATTATTTGCTCATAAAGTAAATAAAATTAAAAGTCCGTTCCACCTATATCTATGATTTTGTAGTTGTCTTTTGCGGTTACATAACTAAAATAATTACAGTTTAGATTAGGCATGGCCCATGCACAAAAACTATTTACATGCACATATTGATGTTGTAAGAACAATTTAAACTGGAGCTCCGCTATTAGGTATTACCTAATTTGTATATTATGAAAGATAAAATAAAATACTAAAAAACTCAGATGAAGGGCTAAAAAATCAAAAAACATTAGTAAAGTTAAGTTTCTTACGTTATTTCAAATTTTTGACAAATTGAAATTGTTGAATTTTTGAACTATTTTGATTGGTAATCATTCTAGGATTGATCAGATAACATATACACATCACTCATAGTTTTAGCGATGTTTTGAAAAAAGTTGAAAAATGGCCCAATTTGAGAATTTTTCCCCTACCCACTAGGGTCGAAAATTTCAAATTTTTGACAAATTGAAATTGTTGAATATTTGATCTATTTTGATTGGTAATCATTCTAGGATTGATCAGATAACATATACACATCACTCAGATAGTTTTAGGGACGTTTTGAAAAATATTGAAAATTGATCAAAATTGAGAATTTTCCCCCTACTCGCAAGGGTCGAAAATTTCAAATTTTTGACAAATTGAAATTTTTGAATTTTTGAACTATTTTGATTGGTAATCATTCTAGGATTGATCAGATAACATATACACATCACTCAGATAGTTTTAGGGATTTTTTGAAAAATATTGAAAATTGATCAAAATTGAGAATTTTTCCCCTACCCGCCAAGGTCGAAAATTTCAAATTTTTGACAAATTGAAATTGTTGAATTTTTGATCTATTTTCATTGGTAATAATTCTAGGATTGATCAGATAACATATACACATCACTCAGATAGTTTTAGGGATGTTTTGAAAAATATTGAAAATTGATCAAAATTGAGAATTTTTCCCCTACCCGCCAAGGTCGAAAATTTCAAATTTTTGACAAATTGAAATTGTTGAATTTTTGATCTATTTTCATTGGTAATAATTCTAGGATTGATCAGATAACATATACACATCACTCAGATAGTTTTAGGGATGTTTTGAAAAATATTGAAAATTGAGAATTTTTCCCCTACCCGCCAGGGTCGAAAATTTCAAATTTTTGACAAATTGAAATTGTTGAATTTTTGATCTATTTTGATTGGTAATCATTCTAGGATCGATCAGATAACATATAGACGTCAGTCAGATAGTTTTAGGGATGTTTTGAAAAATATTGAAAATTGATCAAAATTGAGAATTTTTCCCCTACCCGCTAGGGTCGAAAATTTCAAATTTTTGACAAATTGAAATTTTTGAATTTTTGATCTATTTTCATTGGTAATCATTCTAGGATTGATCAGATAACATATACACATCACTCAGATAGTTTTAGGGATGTTTTGAAAAATATTGAAAATTGAGAATTTTTCCCCTACCCGCCAGGGTCGAAAATTTCAAATTTTTGACAAATTGAAATTTTTGAATTTTTGATCTATTTTGATTGGTAATCATTCTAGGATTGATCAGATAACATATACACATCACTCAGATAGTTTTAGGGATGTTTTGAAAAATATTGAAAATTGATCAAAATTGAGAATTTTTCCCCTACCCGCTAGGGTCGAAAATTTCAAATTTTTGACAAATTGAAATTTTTGAATTTTTGATCTATTTTCATTGGTAATCATTCTAGGATTGATCAGATAACATATACACATCACTCAGATAGTTTTAGGGATGTTTTGAAAAATATTGAAAATTGAGAATTTTTCCCCTACCCGCCAGGGTCGAAAATTTCAAATTTTTGACAAATTGAAATTGTTGAATTTTTGATCTATTTTGATTGGTAATCATTCTAGGATCGATTAGATAACATATAGACGTCAGTCAGATAGTTTTAGGGATGTTTTGAAAAATATTGAAAATTGATCAAAATTGAGAATTTTTCCCCTACCCGCTAGGGTCGAAAATTTCAAATTTTTGAATTTTTGATCTATTTTCATTGGTAATCATTCTAGGATTGATCAGATAACATATACACATCACTCAGATAGTTTTAGGGATGTTTTGAAAAATATTGAAAATTGAGAATTTTTCCCCTACCCGCCAGGGTCGAAAATTTCAAATTTTTGACAAATTGAAATTTTTGAATTTTTGATCTATTTTGATTGGTAATCATTCTAGGATTGATCAGATAACATATACACATCACTCAGATAGTTTTAGGGATGTTTTGAAAAATATTGAAAATTGATCAAAATTGAGAATTTTTCCCCTACTCGCTAGGGTCGAAAATTTCAAATTTTTGACAAATTGAAATTGTTGAATTTTTGATCTATTTTCATTGGTAATCATTCTAGGATTGATCAGATAACATATACACATCACTCAGATAGTTTTAGGGATGTTTTGAAAAATATTGAAAATTGAGAATTTTCCCCCTACCCGCCAGGGTCGAAAATTTCAAATTTTTGACAAATTGAAATTGTTGAATTTTTGATCTATTTTGATTGGTAATCATTCTAGGATCGATTAGATAACATATAGACGTCAGTCAGATAGTTTTAGGGATGTTTTGAAAAATATTGAAAATTGATCAAAATTGAGAATTTTTCCCCTACACACTAGGGTGGAAAATTCATTATTGTTTTTTAACTTAAGGTCTTTGTTGATACTTTGATGTGTAATGTTTGGGTACTACATTTTGACGCCAGTTGGGTCGTCTTCTTCTTCAGGTACATGACCAAAAATGGCGTTGAAACGTAGTACACAAACATTACACAGTGAGTCTGAAAGCCTAATCAAGGGATCAACAATTAATAACCAACTCACAGAGAAGAGTTTCAGATCAACAATTAAAAGTTCTTTTTTGTTAAATGTTCTTAGTACATCGATAACCTAGAGGTCATTGGGAGCAACAAGCCACTGATAACATCAAAATGTCATAGCATGTCAACTGTCCCAGAGGAGGAAGAACCTGAACCAGATGAACAACAACTGCAAGAAAGGTAGAACTTACATGTATATAAAATGTATTTAATTTACAGCGCGATGCACCTTACCGTGGTCACCTAATTAAAGTTTTGTATATAAAAGACACGCCGAGTGTAGAATGGTAAACACTTTGATAATTTCAAAGCCAAGACAAGAGTGAAGTTTATATAAGTGTTTGAAAAACGTTGAAATTTGAAAAGGGATAGCAAATAATTTAAAAAGAGAAACTTTTGAAAGCTAAAGCTAGCTTGTAGAAAACTTTAATTGGGTGGCCACGGTAAGGCAGGTTATGCTGTAATTCATCTTTTGTAATCATGTCAGTATTATATATTGTTCTTAATTTTATTGAACAGCTTTACTACATTCGTACGTAATATACAGTGGAGCCACTTCAATCAGGGCCACCAATACTTAATTATCCAATCACGATTGAGAAATATGAAAAATAGAATCTCTACAAATATTTGAATTCTTTGCTTAAAATGCTAATAGTTATTTTCTTTATATGTGGATGGAATAGATCAAGATTGAATAAGAGACATCTTTAGCCCGGGGGGGGGGGGGGGGTACTCCACTACGATTTGGGTAGGGGTGTTCCGCTGGGATCCTAAAACGGCTACCCTGTTTATGACAGAAAAAGACAAATTCTTATACCCTGTTTATGACAAGTGATAAAAATGGGACCCTGTTTATGACAGTTTAGGACCATGTTTATGCCGCGAAAACATGCTGAATTTCCCAAAAGACGAAAGACCGCGCTGCTCATCATATTACCTAATTACTATACCTGATTATGACAAAAAAAAAAGGAAATGGGAAAATGGGGTAAATATATACCCTGTTCATGACAGAAAACTCAAAAAACCATACCCTGTTTATGACAGAAAGCTCGAAAAACCATACCCTGTTCAGCGGATCATCCCCGTATAGTAAATATATGGGAGTACCCCCCCCCCCCCCCCCCCCGGGATCTTTAGTATAGAATTTTGTTTGATCTCAAAAATATGTATTTTGAAAATTGTTTGGGTGGCCCCGGTTGAAGTAGTTGTACTGTGACCCATGGATGTAGTGGAACCCTCATAGCAATTAACTGTCTCTAGCTTACACAGCCCAAGGGGGCTTTCATTTATTAGTGTATGGGGAGGGGGATGGTCGGCAAAATCATTGGTTGTCTTTTCCAAATATTACCCAACCCCCTATTCCTGGTTGGCAAAAATATCATAACCCCCTTATATTTCGTCCATATTTTCTAAACCGATAAAACAGCATACATTTTGTAACAACCCCTCCCCCCATATAGCTTCTGAAAATAATGTGATCCCCCTTTATATTGCCGACCCCCATACACTAATAAATAAAAGCACCCTAAGTATGTGTTGTTATGCAAACAGCAGACTATAAAACACAATAGATATCATAATGTTTTTATAAACTAGTTTTATTTGCTATCACAGAGATCCGTTGAGAAGTTATTCAGATGTCATCCCCCGTCCAATTCTTGGCCCTTCACTAACGGTTGATGGGCAGACAGCACATTGGACTGGTGCTCCAAACAATAACATAGGAAGAGTGGGCGTGTCATGCCGTGTCTTGTTTCAGGCCAACACCAATGAACGTGTTGTGTCTCTTTTGAATATCTGTAATGACGGCACAACTGCTATATACTTCTCATGGAAGGTAACTTGAATAATACAACTGAAAGGGAAGGAAATGGAAAATGGGAAGGAAAAGAGGGAGTGAAAAGCAGATATATGGGTGAAAAGTGTCAAAGGGAATAACAATGGAAAAGAGGAAAATGAAAGAAAAAGGAATGAAAAAGGAAGGGGTTAATGACAAAAAATAATGGGAAATGAAATTGGAAGGAAGTGGAAAGAAATGGTTAAAAGGGAAGGAAAGGAAAGTGTGTAACTATTAAATTTCTTTTTTCTCCTTTTATTGGGCTCCCTGTCTCGAGTGACCGGGAGGGACTGAGGCCCCACAGGAAAAGAGGAGAGGAGATCCCTTCATTTCTTGCCGGCTCCCAATCCCCCCTCAGGGAAATGATAAAAGGGATCCTATGAGAGGGAAAGGGTTGCATGCGGGGAAGGTTACTGTCTAATATGATAATTATATATTTTGATTATAGATAGTCCCTAAACCCAACAAGCTTGGTACTCATCTAGCAGGCTCCACACAACGTTTCTATTTTGATACCAATAGTGGCGTTATTCTACCTGGGGACACAATGAAGTTCCCTTTTATCTTCAAGTCACGTAATCCTGGCATATTCTCAGAGACATGGGAGCTACTAACACAGCCTGTGTTGTGTGGGGGCGCAGCCATAAGAATATCACTCAGGGGTAAGTTATTATTCAGTGTCAGCTAAACCTTAGCCTCAGCGTTGCATCCAGAAGTTTCTTCAAAACGTCGGTCTGCGAATCAGCACCAGAAAGCTTGTTCTAGACCTCATGCAAATTGCATGATCATTATATAATAATACTTTCTGATTGGCTCTTGACTCTTACAAACAGACAGACAAGCAGACAGACAGACAGACAGGCAATTAACCAATAAAACCTATAAAAGCATCTACAATTATTACAAGCAGATGCATGTCCCCAATATCTACTTTAATAACATATTCTATTATCAGGCATTGCGGTGGAGGAAGATGTCTACGCCGATGCACGCAAGGAAATAGAACAAGACTTGGCACACAGAGAAGCTGAAGAAGCTGCACGTCGTATGTTACAAGAAATATTAGATGGCGTAAGGACACCAGAACGAGCAAGGTCACCTGTTGATGCATATATCACGGTATGTATATTATAACCCAAGGGTTTCACTGAGGGGGTCCTCATCACTGCAACACCGCAGAAAAACTCAACAACACCGCATCACGATATCTCTCACCACACACTACAAACACCACAGCTTTCAGTAAAATTCACCTCACACTGCAGTTTTGGAAAAGCAAACACAACACACTGAAGGCATTCACATCACCACAACACTGCTCTTTGATAATTTTTTTCACAGCAATGCTGCAAAAATATTCAGCAACACCACATCACAGCAATCTCCCATGTTCCCTGCCTCACTTTCATGGCAGCAAAAGCTTGATAAAAGTTTTGTTTCATTTCAGGAAGAAGAGATTTTCTCAAGGAAGAATGAAGGAGTACGTAATATGATTTGTTTGATTTTTGCATAAATACTTGAAAAACGTTATTACTTATTACATCATTACTTGTTCTATACTTGCCTCTTATCACATTATACACCTATTTAAAAAATCGTTGTCGCAAACAAAGCCACAGTCCACACTCTGAATCCTGCAAAGGATGTTGGTATTTCTTCTCTTGTTATCGATATATTCATAGCATATTTTGGCTGTACATGTTTATGTTATATGACCATAACAAGTTGTTGCAGTGGTAGACATAAATACAAATATTTGTTTAAAAAAACGTGCAATAAATCACAAATTAAGTCCATGTAACCGAATCCTTTGAAGGCTTTAGAGTGTGGACTGTAGCTTCGGCTGCGACAACGATATCTGAAATAGGTGTATATTATATAATTATTACAGCAAACATCATTGTATCATGACTGGCAAATTGTGAATTTCAATTTGATTTAATTTTTTTAAGACCTGTCAATCAGTTTGTACATAAACTCATAAAGTCATTGGTTAATTTGATGTAATCTCTGCCTCAATTAAACTCGTTGGCATGATGCAATAATGTTTGCTGTAGTATATTATGTTGTTTAGTGACTAGTCAGGCAAGTTCTGGAAAGGCCTATGGCTTGATACCCTGGGTTCCAGAGGCTCTAGAGGGGATTGGGGAGAGAGACTAGAGCCTCTGGAACCCAGGGAAATGGCTTGATTTATCAATAGTTAACTTACATTATGCTTATAACTGTGATATCAATTCTCATCTGCAGTTACACTTCCATGATGAAGTTGTTAATGAGCTCAAAGCTCTTTACTCTGAATTGGAGCCTGAGGAAGATTGGGACCTTTCTTTGAAGGGTTTGCAACAGGTATGTACTATTTGTTATCAAAACTTCTTAACCTCTCAATAAGATTTCATCAACCAAAGCCACTCAGTTCTATATGAGATTGACTGTTGCACCAAGGATGGGGGGAGGGGAGGGGGATTCACACACCTTTACAAGATACCGGACATCCTTTAAAAATGATGTGGCATGGACATTTTTTTACCCCTAAGAGATAGTACCACATAAGCAGATTTTTGAACAACATTTATGTCACTATATGTCAGATCAGTTAAATATAATATATTGATCAATTGTTATTTAATACCAGTACTAGATACTATTCATTCCACTGAGATACTCCTTTGAAACAACTTTGAAATCAATGTGATATTCAAACTGAGATGGTTTTAAATTATTCTATAATTGTATCTCATTAAATAGCGCATAATGAATGTTGAAGAGGATGAGCAACGTGAGGAGTTGTTACAGAAACTAAACTTGTCCATGGTAACATTGTCGTTCCCTCCCATGAATCCTGTCAAGCAAGCCATGTATAATGCAACGTAAGTATATTCAAACAATCAATTAATCATGCAATCATTCAATTAATCATGCAATCAGACAATCAATTAATCAAAAAATCATGCCATCAATCAATCAACTAATCAATTATGCAATCAATCATGCCATCAATCAATCAATCAATGCAATCAATCATGCCATCAATCAATCAATCATGCCATCAATCAATCAATGCAATCAATCAATCATGCCATCAATCAATCATGCAATCAAGCAATCAATCATACAATCAATCAATCAATCATGCCATCAATTAATCATGCAATCAAGCAATCAATCATACAATCAATCAATGCAATCAATCAATCAATGCCATCAATCAATCATGCAATCAATCAATCAATGCAATCAATTAATCAATGCAATCAATCAGTCAAGCAATGCAATCAATCAAGCAATAATCAAATCAATCAATCATGCTGTCAATCATGTAATCAAGCAATCAAGCAATTAGCCTGTCAGCAATATCAGTTAGCCAGTCAGTCAGTCAGTCAGTCAAATTGAATTACTATATTCAATTTCCATATCAAACTATAAATTCAACTTCCATTCCAACAAACCAACAATATTATCCTTGTTGTTTCAGGTATCAGTTACTGTGTGAGATGGTTGACAACATGGTCAATCAGTCATCTATGATACGGGGTGTGTTAGGGTTACCAGAAAGAGATATGGTAGAAAACATTTCTCCAGAAGAAGGTATGTAAAGATCTACCTCAAAAGACTATTTCACAGTTGTTGTTGATCAACCTCAGCCTACAAACTGCTATTCTATTAGGTATTATCAACTGTGTAGCTCTCCCTAACAGTTGTTGGATATTTCACGATATCAACCATCTTGCAGTAATCCACAGGTTGATGGAAATGGATTCACCTCACAAACCTAAAAATCGGCCATTTAACATGGCAAGCAAAATGGCGCCTAGCGATTATTTGGCAATGTCAAGCACGCAATACATTGTGGTTGACTTGGATTCTTTCATAAATAAATAAAATAAATCCGTGGAATTTTTAAGTGTTTCAATTGTTAATAATGTGTACATTCTTTAAATTACCACAAGCTGTAGTCAAATTGTAAGAATATATTACACTATTGAGGTTGAAGTTGATGGATGGAACTGTGAAAAGGTCTACTGATCTATTTATTGTTAAATTTGATTGGTGGAGAGATTGTATTACTAAGTCTCTCTCCAAGGGATGTAAGTTTTGGGAATTTTTTAACAATATTAATAAGAAAGTATTATGAGAGTAGGTTTGAGGCCATGTACATTTAACCTTCGTTCAACCTCTTCTGGCCTGCTTCTTCAACTGCCATCTTACCGAACTGAAACCTATGGTGCTCGATCTTTCTCTGTTGCTGCTGCCTCTCTTTGGAACACTTTGCCTGCTGATCTCAGGAACATTAAACTGTTATCCTCCTTCAAAAACAAGTTAAAAACTTTTCTTTTTGACTCATAGTAATTTTTCATTTTTCGTTTTATTTTTGTAAAGCGCACCAAGATTTAATGGGGTGGGCTATATAAGAAATGTATTGTTATTATTAGTACTGTATTTATTCAGATCTTGAGCTTTAAATTGTACAATTTTTCATCTTCTGATGATGTTGGCGTCCGACGAAAGCTCAAGATCCGAATAAATATAGTAGTACATGGCCTCAAACCTACTCTCATAATACTTTTCAAAAATGCTACTGAAGGACAACTTTAATATTAATAAGAAAGACAAATGCAAGAAGTTACGACGTTTTGACATTGTCCGATGTCATTCACAAGTGAGGTTTATTGTACCTCACTTGATAAGGACATCGGATGATGTCGAAACGGGGTAACTTCTTTGCGTTTGTCTTCCTTATTAATGTTATATCAAAGTCTAGACTCATCAAAATTTAAAAACATAATCATTCTTAAGAAATTCATAAAACAATTTATAAATGAAATTTAATTTCTAAATGTTTTACAGATAAGAAAGGTAAAAAGCCATCAACAGAGCAAATAAAACCTGACAGCAAGAAAGGGGACAGGAAGGACAAAAAGGGTGGAAAAGCAGCAGAACATGTAAGAAACATCTTGAGATCCTTAACTGCTTTCTACACTATGCAATTTGCATAGTGATATATCATAAATAATTAAATTTATGAGAATTTTATATAAGAAATCTCGTCCGTGACGAGTTCTGTAAATCACATAAGTTTCAACTTGAATTTTCTCAGCCACATTTACTTTTATCTTGACAATTTTAGTAAAATATGAAAGAACTAATGTTGGACTTTCATAAGTACTGTACAATTTTTGTGTCTACTCGATCTGTATGCTAATCTTCGACTTCCCGTTGTATATCGCATACAGATTGGCCGCTCATGTATATATTACATATAATTAGATTCCTACTACAGCAAAATATATTAGTTGATCAATTAACAATGTTTCTTTTTGTTTGTTAAAGGAAAGACCAACTTCAACTCGTTCCAAGTTGTCTGCTAAAAAGACTGGTAGAGGTAAGGGGATAACCTTTACCAACTTATTCATAGATCCACTATCCATTGTGTTCTGTCTTAGTTACTGTTGCTACGTCCGACAAGCCAAATATGTTTTTCTCAATATACAGCACAAATATACATAGATTGCTGAAAACTTTATAAGTATGTCTTGGAATTTATGTATTCTAAGAGTATGTTAGGAAAAAACAGTAAATGCGGTAAATCTTTCTGAAATCTATGATGTTTGTCGCACATTCTATATTCCAGTGGGAATACTGCTCAATTGTTTCATGTTCACTCAAGCAAATTGTGGATCTATGAATTCAGCCATTAAATAGCAACACCAATAGGTACAATAATTAATAATACCAAATATATCTCTGTTGTTGCTATAGGTACCACAACACCAACATCTCAACCTGCCAAATCAACTACCAGTGACTCTACTGACAGACCTGTGGTAAGAAATAATATAGAATACTGATCACAATAATCATTATGATAGAGTACAAACAATAAAAGTGTGCAATACTTTGTACTATTTACCACTAAATAGTGTTGATTAAACAATAGAAAACAAAAGAATTTTCATAATTTAGCAGTATTTAGTGGTATTTATGTTGCACACTTTTAGTGTTTGTACTCTACTGTCTGATGATAATAATAATTCATTATAGTATAGTTGTTGGTCCTTAACCTTTTAATTTTTAAAAACTTCTCCTATTAAAGCGTTCGGCCTTTGCGGCCATCTTCAGAGGAATGAAAGATAGTTACAAGCTTAGGAGAAGTTTTTAAAAATTAAAAGGTTGAGGACCAACAAATACTATTATGAATCAAAATCCAACCTACAGACATTTGTTTGATAATTATAATGTTGATGATGATGATAATATTGGTGATTATCAGGGGCAGATCCAGGATTTTCAAAAAGGGGGGGGGGGGAATTTTGGTTTCGGATATATAAAAAAAATATATATAACTGCTTAGAAAAGGGGGGGGGGGAAGTCACCCAATTCCCCTCCCCTGGATCCGCCCCTGATTATTTCTATGATGATGATACTTATAATGATGATAATGATATCAAATACTATTAATGATAATGATATTAATGAGTGTTAATTCTCTGACAGACACCAGCCAGCACCGATGAGACAGGAGCTGAGAAAGTTGACCCAGTTCTTGAACTCAAGTATAAAGAAAAGCTTTTTGCACAGGTAAGTTGTCAGTCATTGGTTAGTGATAAAATCAACCAGACCTTTCCTGCTCTAAAGAAGAAATCTTGGATCTTTCATCTTTACCTGTAATTACATTTTACCAACAAACACTCTACCAAACCAATCAAATTGTGAATTGATCCTCAAAAAAGAATCCAATAATAATAATAATAATAATGGCTAGTTCTTGTATAGCGCATTTCCAGAACTGCTCTATGCGCTTACTTAATTAATGTGTTCAAGTTGAAGGTATTTCAAGGCGCATTAAGTTGCCACCTTACAACCCATGTCTGAACACAGAGTTCTTTTATGTCCCTCAATGTTAATTTTTTTTATCGAGGGACGGGACCTCCATTTTACATTGCTATCTGAGAGGACGTGAAGTTTTAACCATTTGTAGATTTTTAAGAAACAAAGGCAGCAACTTCTTCTCAATTATTTAAAGACTCTGAGTAATGGTCCAATGACTGGTATTTAAAACCTTTCCCCTTCATGGTCTACCGGCATCACCTGATGTGTAGACTTCATGCAGCAGTTGCCAGGTCCCAACTATTTACATTTGTGAGACTGTGAGAACAGAGTGTCAAGATCTGGCCGAACAACATATAAATAATTGCCATTATTATTATTAGACCAACCCCATATTGTTTTTTTTTCCAGGCCTATTCCTTGGTGCTTGATACTTTTAGTAAAATGGACATTGCATTAGATGATATCCGAGCAAATCAACAAAGTTATTCCTGAAGAAGACAGTGTTGCCTTAATGTGCTGTTAAAGAATTGAAAAATTTGTAATTGTAAACTTTTTAAAGTTAGTATGACTGTATAAAATGTACAAATTTGGTTGAAATAAAACTGTTTTTACACAGAATAATGACTTTTGTTAGTAGTTCATTCACATCCAAGATTGAGCACAAACACTAAAAGCATGCACTATGTTGCACTTATTAGTATTACCAATAAATAGAATATTAACACTATATTCTGCAAACAAATATATCCATGAAATGTACAAATACAAGAGTTGCACTAAATAGCATTAACTGTTTCTTAAGATATACCGGTACTGTTGGCACATATAACACATTTGAACACAATGGCTATATATAATGCTATTTAGTATTATAAAATGCTAGAGTGGTTTTCATAAACCTGTGAAACAAATGTTTATAAGCTAAGGTGTAATAGTCAAATTCAAACAATAGAAAACAAAAGAATTATAGAGTGTAATTATAGCATTAATTGCGCAAAAATGTATTTCACAGGTTTATGAAAACCACTCTAATTATGTTGCATGCTTTCAGTGTTTGTATTCTGAGTAAAATACTAAAAAAATCTTGATAAAATCAAAATTGCATTTAATGAATTCTAAAGATTGAACAATAAATTGTTTCAATATTAATACAAACACACACAAGGTTTCAAGTGATTTTTATTTTATTTGATCATTTTTACTAGTAAATGATTATAATTATTAATATTATGCACTTTTTAAACCAAAGTAAATACATCAGAATGATACATGCAATCAAATTCCAAATGGTTTTTGATAAATAATCAAGTATTATATTATTTTTTTAGTTGAATTTCAAGAGGATATAATTAAATGCAAATGCATTACTAATGCTACTAAAGTTAATAGAATTCAACGGCTATGGAACTCTATCTTTTTAACTTTTCCAACTTTGACAATTCACAAAAGAAAACAATTCTCAGTTCATAAATAATTGCCAATGGACATGTTTTGGTCAGGTCAGTCAAGCAATGATTAAATATAAATGAATCGAATGTAAAACAAAAGATTGTGCGTAGACCTTTATCATAATTATCAATATTTTAACTAATTATCATAATTATTATATAAAACTGCTGATGTAAGGAAAAGAAAACTATCATAAAATATATAGACAGTCACCATTAATAATTTACAATAACTTGTTAAAATTTGAGAAAACATTAAATTTACATCCTTACATTTTTAATTATAGCTTTATTTCCAAGAAAACCTATATAATTTTATGCTAGTTCTTTTGTATGACAGTGCTAAAATATTTGTTTACTTGTAAAATTCATTTTCTTCTATTTATGACAAAGGTCTATGGTCACAACCATCCTCAACATCAATGTTTACTTCTTTGTTTAATATCCCTTTTGTAGTTTGCCAAGTTTCATAACCAGTCCCCTATGTTAACTATGCTTGTAACATTATCCAATAATTATATACATAGCATGAGTACTGTTTGTACATGTACACTAACTTCTAAAATGTTCCACAGTATAAAACTAAATAAAATATGGTTTTTAATCCCACAATAATAAAAAAGTGTGCAATACTTTGCACAAATTAAGGATAAAAACTACTCTCATTGTAGTGCTAATAATTATTCATTTATTATTAATATATCACTTCACCCTACCCTCATACTGTACTTAGCAGAGGCAGATCTAGGAGGATGTCCCTTCAGGCACCTGACCCCCCCTTTCCCCTAGCACCACAATTACCTCTATTTTATTTAAGACATTCAGGGACTGGACACCCCATAACACCTCAAGAGCCCTTCATTTGCAATTGGGACACCCCCTGACAAATGTTTAGATCTGCCTCTGTTTGTACGAGATGTGTGAAAATCATAAATATTGATTCATGAAACGTGATGACCACCTTCCCCTCCCCCCCCCCCCCCCCCCCCCTGGCCACCCTCTCTGCTCAGTGTATGTAGTTCACAAGTAAGAAACATAAGTAAGTGATAATCTCCCCTTTTAAACCCCTTTTCAAGGTAAACAAGTTACCATTTTTACCCTATATTATTTTACAGCTACTTATTAAATCAATGATACCTTATAACAATTATTTGAGAGAAAACACAACAAATTAAACTTCTATAACATGGATAACTCTCATTTAGTAGGTCAATATCTAGTCATTCAAGATGATGTACTCAACAGGACTGACTGACCTTATACCACGGCATTACCATTATCTTACGAGATAGATGGATGCCTACTACTACTACTACTATCTACTATCTGTACGTTCAGCCTCAATCAATAAACTATAAGAATTGTATTGTTCCATTTTAGTGAACTTCATGCTTATTATGTGGTGTATACATATAAAGTACACGCCAATTTGTATACATATAAAGTACACGCGGTCGCCGTAAATCTGTGATACAATTCCTAGTTAACTATCTAAGGCATAAGTAATTATATACAATGAGTGGCCGATCTGTATGCAATATACAATGGTGAGTCGAAGACCTGCCATAGTATATTGCATACAGATTGAATGCCAATATTGTATAGTACTTATGAAACTCCAACGTTAGTTCTTTCATATTTCACTAAAATTGTCAAGATAAAAGTAAATCTTTCCGAGAACAATCAAGTTGAAAAAACGTATGCAAAATCAGGATGAAATCTGTATAAGATTTACAGAACTCATCACAGATGTAATTTCTTTTGTCAAATTCTCATGAATTATTAATGAGTTTTAATATAGTATTTAAGTATCAAGTATTTTGTTAATTCAATCAGATATAAACCAATTGTTTCACAGATTTATGGCATGTACTATTGGCATTGACCATGGTATGGTCTAATTATAATCATTATGATAGGCGCTTGTGTAGGCAAGAAGTGGAATCAACCACACCACAACAAGAATAATATAAAGTATAAGAAAGGCAACTCCCAAACCAATTGACACCCATGATAGTGTGCGTGCAGAGTTTGAAGCCATCCTGGCACTTGCAATGTCTCCTCTAGCACATGCTCTCCTTACCTGATAGGACAAAGTAGATTGTCAATTTCATATATTGCATGGGAATATCATGAATTTAACAAATTTACAATAGTTTCGCATGGTATGTCGATATATGGCTATATGGATCCACGAGACTAAGTTGAAGAGCGTAAAGCCTGATTGTTTGTCAAAACAAATAGTTCCAAAATGGCGCCTCGAGACAAAAACAATTCCGGTTACTTTTATGCATTTTCGTTTTGTCTTTATTCTTTTTTATACCTGATAGAGCAGCAGTGGGCTTTTATTGTTTAAGTAGCATAGAACTTTTTAATATAAGAGTTATTTTAAGGATGTATGTATCAAGGGTTAACATGGGAAACATAACTCCCGAACGACGCCATCGATTTTGGAACTGTTGGTGATGCAACAGAAATGCTTCTGATTGGCTTATACTAACCGGAAGTGTGTGAGCTAAATCACCTGGAGTGCACTATTAATATATACAAAATATTATGTCATATTTATTTAGTACTTACTTCATTTGACTTGATAATGGCAGCAAGACCAAGAGGCCAGCAACAACAAAGGCAAGCAAACCAGGCCAGAGCTTGATAGTCTGGTGGAGGAATCCCACCAACTGCTTGTCCAATCACAACCACATTGGGTTGTGGCTGGAAATTATAATAATAAACAACAATAATCAACATATTTCAGAGGATGGACAGTAATCAGTTTGTCAGAAAGCTCTGGGGCCAGTTGTACAAAGCCTGAATAGTGCTATCTACCAGATAAATCCCTATCCAACAAATAAAACCTAGATACAAATTCTATACACTGGATAACTCTTATCTTATCATTATTATATCTCTTACTTTATCCAGGCTTTGTACAACTGGCTGATACGTAGCTAGTTGATACAAAATTAGTTTCAATATTCAAGATATTTCAAAACACATTGAAAATTACATACTGGAAATTGCATTATGAGATGGAAATGCATTGTGGTCCTTCAATATTTAAATGACTGCATTGCATGAGCTAGCATAGTAAATGTTATTGAGCAATTTTACATGCATTGTTAGTAGTAGTCATACATGCACTTGGCAGTATGCAGTATTGGAAGTCCGTTCCAAACATAATCAATGTTTTGTTGAAAATTGATTGCACAACTTTACTTCAAAGATAACGAACACAAAGCCTATATAAAGAATGGAAGAAAAAATACTATCATTAATTTTTGAATTGTAATATAATAATTACAATTCAAAAATTAATGATAGTATTCAAAATACTGATAACGATATCAAATAACTAAAAATTATCTACTTTCACATAACCATAATGCCTGTATCCAAAGCAGTGTCCTTTTTCTTCCATTCTTTATATAGGCTTTGTGTTCGTTATCTTTGAAGTAAAGTTGTGCAGCCAGCAGAAAATTTGATAGAAACACGGAGTGACAAAGCCGTGTTGTTCCATGTTGGTGAACATTTCTTTATTTAAGTTCCTATTATGTGACTGTCTTATTTATTTATTTCATTGTGCAAAAACAATAGCTATCCCAAAAAAAAAAACAGAAGGCATTATGGTTAAAAGTGAAAGTAGAGAATAATTATTATAAACAATGTCTTTCAATCAGAGTACCTGTACAACAACAGTTTGTTGATTTTGCACTGGGTAGTAAGGCTGCTGACCAGCTAGCTGGTAACCAGCAGGGTACCCAGGAGGGGCTTGATATTGCATCCCTGGAGGATACGCTGGTGGTTGTCCACCCCCTGCATAATACCCATCGGGAAGTGGTGCTGCTGATGAGTACTGGGGTGGTCCAGGGTATGGTGGGGGGACCTGACTAGTATCAGTTGTGCTCGTTGGTGGCTCACTTGCTGAAATGTTACAAATACAATAGTAAAAAAGGATAACAGACGTGAGATCTTGATGATAGTTCTTCCAAGGAAGGAAATCAACATATAAGAATTCAAAAAAATTACTGGCAGGATGTGAAGATGTAGGCTTCTTAGCCAGGCTCTTAAGAGGAGTAGCATGGGCAGAGGGAATGTGAAGGGGAAGAATTGTGGAGCTTTTGAGTGACAAAAGGGGCCGTATATTCTCTTGTCAAGAATTATTATATGTTTTGAAAGGAATTTACATGGGTTAGCATAATTGCGGGAAGCAGGATTTGGGACATTAAAGTTTTCCAGAAGATTGCAAATGATTATAGGTAGAGGCAACAGAAGGAAGGTTAGAATGTCAAACTGCTATATTATAGAAATTATACATGAAATCCTTAAATATCTTTTAGAACATGTTTAACACCTCATGTCCTGGAGAACCAGTAGGCAAACACAGCAAGGGATTTACAGCCAAACCTACAGAAGCGTTCCGTTCCAGATTCGATTCATTTAAGCAAATTTCAAAACAAATTTCAAATCAAGTTTGGAAGAATAAATCAAGCCTTCCAACCTCGATAGGAACGCTTCTGTAGGTTTGGCTGTAATTGAGTAATAGTGTCTATAGATGCCACCGGGTTTTTTTTTTTTTTTTGGGGGGGGGGGGGGGGAGTTAGTTGTGGGTTGGACAAAGACATTCCTTACCTTTATCCATTTTCCTTTTGTTACTGTTCCTAAAGAAAAATAGTTATATATTTAAACCTAATATAACCCAATAATAAACATCATATATTGAACCCTTGTATTAGCTGTGTTTATGCTGATGTCACCGTTCTGCATAATTACATATATATTAGCTGCTGGATCAGTGTATAGGGGTCGGAAATATTGAGGGGAGTTATGTTATTTCTGGAAGCTATATAGGTGGGGTGGGGGGGGGGGGGTTGTTACCTATTGTAATAAACTAAACTAAATATAGAGGTGGGGATTATGATCTTGTTTTAACAAAGGAAGTGTGTGGGGGTGGGGGGGGGGGGGGTTGTTACCTATTGTAATAAACTAAACTATATATAGAGGTGGGGATTATGATCTTTTTTTAACAAAGGAAGTGTGTGTGTGTGGGGGGGGGGGGGGGGGGGGTTGCATAATATTTGGAAAAGACAACAGGTGATTTTGCTGCCCGCCCCACACCACTCCCCATACACTAATAAATGAAAGCCCCTAGTATCTACATCTACATATGTAGGGCCCTACCCCCTGCAAAAGGGAGTACCTGTCACTGCTATGCCTCATGCTTTTTATGACTACTCTCTTGTTCTACAGGAGTGGTGCATGGGGGATCGCAGTATCACTGTATTTGGCCGGTGTTTGCTTGGTATCATGGTACCAAAAAAATATCTGCTTGGTATTCTCAAATTCAGCGATACACAGTATTTGGGGGACCCTCATGCCCCTCTCCTACAGCTCCAAGTGTGTTTATTTCACAGTATATACACCCCCCCCCCCCCCCCCCCACCCCCCCCCCCTCTGTTTTATATTCCTTAATTAATAATGATTGGGTGAATTGAATGAAAAAAGATCCCATTGACGTCATGTCAATACTTGTCAACAGGGAACATCCCTACAATTTGAACCCTGGATTGGTAATCTATTCTTAGCTTTCAAGTTATAAATTAAAGGAGTTTTAAAAGAAGATTACTGGTAGTTTTAAGCATACTTGTTATATAGGTCTATACACGATAGTTAAATAAAGTTAAAAAAGTACTTAAAATCTCAATTTATGATCTTTTTAATACCTACAATCTTGGCAGAAACTAGTGAGACACTTTTACGGTTTTCTCTATTTTGACCTTTACCTATACATTTTCGGTATAATCCTCCCATCCCCCTCCATGCAATGTTGGTTTTCAGTTAACATGTTTCCTTGATGACTGCCAGGCCAACATTTGTGTAGGTGGGGGAGGGGGGAGTGGCTTTAACAACAAATTTAGGCCCCAAAAGCACGCGCATTACGGTATAACTAATGTCCCATTTTCAAAGCAGTTGTCTCACTTAGTTTTTGCCGAGATTGTAGGTATTCTCCTTAAAATATTATATAGCTTGTAATGTTCATGTCAAATCATTCACAAAACCGAGTTACGTTACGAACCTTATCCTAAACAACTGATTTAGACGCGAACTAACAACAACAACACACGAATTGTCAAATTTTCATGATTTAAAGTTGTCAAGAATTCCGTTCATTTGCATCTTCGCCGTATAGTAAGCATTTAACTTCGCTTTCACCGATTTAAACTTTATCCATAAACAATTTCTTACATTTTTGGGCAAAATGTAGAAGAATTTGTAAGACGATGAGAAAGCTTACCTGTTAGTAGAAGTCGAAGAAATGAGGAGACCCAGAACTTCTAAGTCGAAACTGTTTACTTATTATCAAATATTGACAGACATGCGTAATGCTCCAAGATTGAATACCACAGGTAGCCCAAAAATAATTTCTAAATAAGAAAAACACGAAAAACAATTAAAAAAAAAAGAATTAATTCATATATTTGGATTAATTTGGTCAAAAAATGAATGCATTTTCTGTAGTAAGAACATAGTTTGTCTAGTGGTTTTCGGTTCACTTAGCCTGCGTGGCGGCTCTTGTGCACTAGTCAAAGTAACCCCCCCCCCCCCCCCCCCCCCCAACCCGGGACAGGGTGGGGACAATGTGGGGCTTGGGATCACTTTTGTCAAGCAATGGTGCCCGAGGGGGTGGGGATAAAGTGAATATTGTACTAGTGTGTTAATAGTAAACCATTTTCACTCCTGAATGACCGCTCAAAGCTGGGCGTGGTTAAGTTATGGGAGAAATAGGACTGGCCCGAAGCTAATGAGCGAGCAGCGAAGGAGCGAGGAGCTGAGCGTGTAAAGATAGTTCGTCGCCGAAGGGGAGGAGGGTGGGTCGAAAATCTAGGTGACCCGTGTGTCTCAATGATAGAAAATGCTCCTAAACTCGAACGAGCAAAGCTTTAAATACGCAACTGACGCATGTGCAAATGCCGCACAAGGTACACAACATATTCCCGGGAGATGAAGATGCTGGACTTAACGCACGCCAATATTTCGCGGAATATGAGTAGTGAAAATAGTAAACCATTTTCACTCCTGAATGACCGCTCAAAGCTGGGCGTGGTTAAGTTATGGGAGAAATAGGACTGGCCCTGCGCTTAATTCACTAAGGCTGCTCATATGCGAACCCGACACGAAACCACTGAACTTAAGGCACAAAGTATTTATTAACACTAGGGCAAAGTCCAAAGTACTTCCTCCCGAAACTCAAAACACAACAAAACTCTAGTGTGCGATAGTGTTCAAAATCAAGGGAACGCTTGAGATATGTCTTTAAGGGAATTACGGCTGGTAAACTTCCAGCCCACTGTAGTTGCTGCAGGCTCCGCCTCTGTGGAGAGCTTCGACGTACTGTTGGCGAGGGTTGAGGCTACATGGTCCATACCCAGGACCTTATTGATCTGGCAATAGTGATCGAATGACTCCCGAGTTCTCCATCCAACGTGACTGGCGACATTTTCGGGAGAAACCCCCAATAAGGATAAGGTAATGGAGCAGCCACTGCGGAAGCTATGCATCGTTTCGCCGCTGTGAATGCCGACGTCTTTGAGATGACGTATGAGTCTATTGGCTACAGCGGAGCCGACAAACGGGTTATCCGATACTTCCCCTTTGCTGTTAAGGGTGCGGAAGAGGTAACCTTCCCTAAGATTCACTTTCATCGCATCGCATAAACGAAAGTACAAGTCTAGATTGGCGACTGGGCAAACGATGCGGTCCTGACAGGTTTTAACCAAAAAGGTGTTCTCGTTTCCACCTCCGAGGGTTTTACCAAATGTGTGGTTGAAGAGCAAACCCTCACCACTAGGGAGGCGACCGACTTCTTTGGTAAGGACTCGACCCAGGTCGGAGGCTCTATCCGCTGAAAAGAATTCCAAACAAAAGAAAGCTAGATCTCTTGCAGAAACATAACGCTGCACTGGAGAGGCATCGCTTGCAAACACGGCCGCTCTGAGGTGGTTGCATAAAATCTGTAGTTTATCAAAGAATATGGGCACAGCTTGTTTGGGCGTAACTCGGGCCTGGGCTTGTTCTTCCTGGATTGATTTGAGGTAAGTTTTAACAGTAGGATGAGCAGTTGGGTTGCCTACACCCAGGATGTTGTTCCAAGAGTCTCCTCGGCCTGCCGCACTAAAAATAGACCGCAGCTTACCGATGAGGCTGTTGACGGTGCCAGCGGCCAAACGAGTGGGGCAACCACAGGAAGAAGAGGCCTTTTGAGAGGAGAGACTGAAGAAACGGCACTGAGGTATGTGTACCTTGGTCCTACCCCCTTTATCCTTCCACGCCAAGAAACGCACCACATCCTTGGGAGAGGCGGACAGGAGGTTTTTATGACCTGGGATGGAGGCTAAAAAACTATCCAGCTCTCTCTGGAGGCTGTTCTTTTGTTTCTTATATTGCTTGTTTTCAGCGACGGCGGAAAGGCTCTCTATGCGTGAATCCAACTGGCCGAGGTCCAACTTGACTGTAAGAGGGCAAGCATCCGCGCTGGTGGATTTTCGCCTATAACCACATTGTTGGCAAAAGCTAAAGGATTCATCATTTGGGTACGAGCAGTCAGGGCAACGAACGGCTGGCCGCCAGATACGAGGAGTTTCTGCAAGTGGCTGCCAAAAAAAAAAAAAAAAAAGAGTGGTGAAAAAAGATAAGAAAACTACATTCCACAATAAACAAACCAGGTAAGTTGAAATGCGTGTTTTATTAACCGAGATAGCGACTCATTACAAACGATTCAATGTGCATTTGGGACTCTGAAAACCCACAAATCCCATCGTAGAGGCCGTGCCTTCCATGCAACAAAGTTAGATTTGTCTGGATACAGGAGGACTGCGAGGTCTCCTTTGCGGCCCAACTGGAAGGATGCAGAGGCCGCCCGTTCAAGGATCGGCCACCAATACTTCTTTGGATAGAGATCGGGTACCACAATTGTAAATGCGCAGTCTTGAGACAACAGGAATCTCAGCAACGGGCCGACAAGCACGAAGGGAGGAAAAACATACGCATTGTCGGCTGAGGTCAGTGTTTGGGCAAACACGTCTGTTCCCGCTGATCCTTCAACCGGTGACGGAGAGAAGAAACGTAGGGGACGGCCAGAGCTGTCGCGCATGGCGTTAGAGGGCAAAGCCATCAGATCCAAGGTGTGGGGACCAAAAGCTCGTTCGATCAGTCTCCACGCCTCACGGTTTAAGGTAACATCCAGGTCAGAGAGTACTCGGGATGGCCCGTCCGCCAGGTTTTCCTTGGACGGGACGAAGTGGAGGGACATGGCTACCTGCCGGGATGTGCACAGTTGGAAGATTCACTTAAGAATGTCCGACGAGGCGGGACATCTTGACACTTGTTTTTCCCAACTGGCAATCAAGACTTGGCTGTCAGCATAAACATCTAGGCGCGTATTGGAACATTCAGCGGGAAAGCTCTCTAGGACGCGGAGCAAGGCGAGTGTTTCTTTAGAAGAGATGGAGAGTTGACGCTCGTCGACATCCCAGTAACCCCGAACCTGAATGGGTTTCAAGTTGCGGTCGTCTCGGAGCAACGCACCACCCCAACCGGTGTTGGAGGCATCCGAGTACAGTTGTACGAGGCGATGAGACTCTGATCTCCATGGAAGGCAGTCGGACCAGGAATCAAGGAAAGCCCAATGGGAAATCTCTTGCCGGAGTGGTGGTGTCAAGTCGATCTTTACAGAGTTGGTACGGGCTGCTTTGGCAATGGCTTGATACACCATATTGGTGTACAATTTCGCTGCAGGGACGAGCAGGGCAAAAGAGGTGGTTTTTCCCGCAAACTTCTGTAGATGTTTGAGAGATACCGTTTTGTTTGCTAGGATGGTATCCCTTAACGATGCAAACTTCTTTCTCTTGTCGTCTGGCAGAATAAAAGCTTGTCTTCTAGAGTCGCAAATGTAACCAAGGAAGCGTATCGACGTTGAGGGCTCAAAGCAGCTCTTGGATAGGCTGATAAAGTAGCCCAAGGAAACGAGTGTAGAGCAGGTGATGAAAGCTGCCATCTGGGCAAGCTGGAGGTGGGAGAGCATGGGATGTCCTTGGCTGGATGAGAGGCGCAGCTGGCCTATGTGGCGATCATCTATGTACTGAGAGCAAGGGACGCCTAGCGACCTGACAAAATTAGTTGCTGCCAGACCGATATTATGGTATATATAAGCGCTGGCCTTCCAACCAAATGGGAGCGTTGTATATGTGAAGTACCAGCCCTGCCATTCGAGGCCAAAGAAAGGATAACTTCGGGGGTGTAACCGCACGTGATCATAACCGCTTTTGTCATCAAAGGTGGTCTGAAAATGGTCCGGGCCCACGTACCGGATTAGGTCTGTCAAGTAGTCAAGGGTAAAAGGGCTGTCTTTAATCCAACAGTTCAAAAATCGTTCATCATGACACATTCTTGGTTTGTTGGGCTCAATCGTAATAGGGAGCACAAGATGAGGAGGTTCACAGTCACCGACTCTTCCAAATATGCGCAGCGAACCGTTCTCCACTCTTTCCCTGATTGTACTAGAGATGAAGTTGGCGAAGGGCTTGCACGAAGATGCATTTGGGAAGCAGGATTTGGGAGGTATGTCGCTACAGTATTGCTTGCCCTGGAAGCGGCCTTTGAATAGTGTAAAGAAACGAAAAATGTCAACGCCCTCCGTGATGTACGACATGAACACTTCTCGCTTTGGGTGGTCACGCAAAATGGGATCCCATTGAGCGGCGCACGAGCTGATATTGCCGGCTACAAACGAGTCTGGATTACGGTACGCAAGCATAGAGGGGCTAGCAAACACCCGCCCTTTAGACACCATGTCCACTGAGGGGGTCGGTCCGACCCGGCTGATGAGTTTACCTTCCCAGTCGCACCACAGTATGGCGCAGCGCCGAGTTGCATTGGTACAAAAGTCATCGAAGTTGATCGGTACCTACAAAAAGGGACACGTGGAATAACTAACTGGATTTTAACCAAACGGAAGTTGGACGTATAGCTGGGAAGGGAAACCCCAAAACCGAGCCGGACCAGGACCCGCCCGAAGGCAGATATAGGGTTGTTGTTTAGGCTACCCTTCTGGCCGGCGAGGAAAAAATAAATAAATAAAGATAAATAAATAAAAGAATAAATAAATAATAGTAATAAAATTAAATTAAAAAATAAATTAATTAATTAATTAAAAAATAAATAAATAAATAAATAAATAAATAAATAAATAAATAAATAAATAAAAAAAATTAAAAATAAATAAATAAATGAATAAACAGACAAATAAATAAATAAATATCTAGGTAAATAAATAAATAAATAAATAAATACCCAATAAATAAACCAACACCAAAAAACAAAAAAACAAGAAACAAAATACATAGCTGAGTGAATAACTTAAAATTAGATAAAAAAAAAAAAAATAATAATTGAGTAAACAAATAACTAAACAAATAAAGAAAGTAAATTAATAGTTTAATTAGGAATAACAGGGATAGAGTAAACGCAGCTGCACCGCGAAATACAACCAAAGTAAACAGAAGAACAAATTTAATGCAAAGGAAACGAAGTATACAACTTCAATACAACACAAGTGCATATTCTAGACTTTTAATGCCAAGCTTGGCGACCAAAGCCGCGCCCGCGATTTTGGCCTCCTCTAGGACGTCTGTAACAGAACCTAGCGACATGACCCCTAAGGCCACAGTTGAAACACGTCATGGGCCTCTGTTGTGTAGGGCCACGCGATGGGGCCTGGGTTAGATGGTCGGTGGATACTGATTTGATGGCCTTCTGTATTTCACGAGCGATCGCCACATCCTCTTCCGAGCCAACCAGTTTAAGCATAATCGTCTGCAAGGTGGGATTGGTAGACATAGGCCTAATCTGGCGCAAGATGGTTGCATAACGCGATGCACTTGCTTTGCATTCCTCAATAAGCCCTTTGTGCATCTCGATAAACCCATTTTATATATCTATTAAACCCTCTGTGTACGTCTCAATACACCGTCTTTGCACATTCCATTGCACTTGCTTTGCATTCCTCAATAAGCCCTTTGTGCAACTCAATAATCTATTTTGTATAACTCATTAAACCCTCTTTGCACGTGTCAATACCCGACTTTGCACATTCCATTATACTTGCTTTACACATCTCAACAAACCCTTTGTGCAATTAGTTTAAACCCATTTAGTAAACTGGCCTCATTAAACCCTCTTTGTGCATCTAAAAATGAACCGACTTTGCATATTCCATTACACTTGTTTTGCATTGCTCAATACACCCTTTGTGCCACTAAATAAACCCCAAAAGCGGCAAACTCGACGTGTAAACGTCAGCGAAAAGCCCACTGAACTAACATAAACCCATAAACTAGTAAACGTTACGTTAAACAAAAAGCACGTAGACAAACAGGCTAATGCTATGAGTGCCTGTAGCCCTGTAACGAAGCCCACTAAACGAAAATAAAAACCCACTAGAAACGCCACTATAACAGAGACCCTATATATGATGAAAAATTGACTAAAACCGTTAAAGGTTTTTTACGCAGTACTAAGCAGACGAAGCCAACATTTACCTCATTAGTCTGGTTTTCTGGGGCTTGTGCGGCAGGCTGGTTCCGTACTTGGTCAGGGACCACAGCGACTACAGGGACCACGGCGGGAGCGGCTGCAGGAACCGCGGCTTGGAGTTCTGCGAGTTGTGCCACGTCTGGGTTTTGCGGGGCAGCCATGCTTCGGCGACGAGGAGAAAAAACTGAACGAAAACTCTAGGTGACCCGTGTGTCTCAATGATAGAAAATGCTCCTAAACTCGAACGAGCAAAGCTTTAAATACGCAACTGACGCATGTGCAAATGCCGCACAAGGTACACAACATATTCCCGGGAGATGAAGATGCTGGACTTAACGCACGCCAATATTTCGCGGAATATGAGTAGTGAAAATATAGTGGGGCATTAGGTCGGGATTGGTTCGAGTATTAAGAAGAGGCCTGGAAACTAAACATTCTCTTAGGAGAAGGACTAGAAACGAAAAATCACTTCAACGATAGCTTGGGCTCCCTGTGGCTCTATATGAAAGTCAAGGAGCCCCCCACAGATTTGTTGAACCACATGGTCAGTCATGCAAATTAAACTGGAGTGATGACAAATTGCTGAAAAAAACAAGGTAAATACCCAGGTAAACTGTAACAAAAGCAAAAAACGGTACTTTTTATTTATACATGCCAATGCTTTGTCTCTCACATTGATATAAATCATGAGCTTACTTATTTGTTTTTATTTTTGTTTTGGTCTGCAGCAGCAGCCAAGCAAGTGAACCAGCCAGCAGCAGTGAACCAGCCAGCAGCAGTGAACCAGCCAGCAGCAGCTAACAGACCTAAGACAGAAATGTTGTTTGCTGAAGATTTGTTTTGTTTGTGTTGTGGGCCGGAGGAGGGCAATATGATTGCTTGCGACAGCAATCAGTGCAAGATTGTTTGGTTCCATTTTGAATGTGTCGGTATGAATGTGGCGCCATCTGGTCAATGGTTTTGCTCACTGTGTTTGAAACGTTAATTTGAAATAAAAACTATTTGGTATGATGATGACTCAATTATTTTTATATACTTATCTAAAGATAATTTTATTTTTGTTTTTATTTTATAAAAGTGTAAACAATATATCTGTGAAACACAAAATGCAATTTTATACAAAAGAGTGCTAATAAAGCTATAGAAAATAAAGGATTTCGTACAAAATCGCTTTTTTTCACTTTTAAGTTTCACATATATTCTAACAGTTTTACTCTATTATCATTTTTGACTCCAGGGGGTCGGGGATTTGATTTCCATTTCTCTCCCACTAAGTTATTTACCAACATTTGCCAAGTCAATTTTTCAAATGCCCCACTTATCCCCACCCTGTCCCGGGTTGGGGGGGTTGGGGGTTTACTTTGACTAGTGCATAATGGGGATTGGAGTAAATGGACTGAAATCAAACACAATGGAGTTATTCCGTGTTAGATGCTTTCGATACTGTATAGATGCAAATGTGCATTATAGAATTATCTAGTGTTTCTTAGAACAAAGCTTATCACACCTTACTGATTCACATTTGCATCTCTACGGTATCGAAAGTGTCTAACTCGGAATAGCTTGATCCTATGCGATCGTGAAATCCAACTCGAGCTCTGGATCCGTGTAAAAATCCTCGAATCGACAGTCCGAGCTCGACTCCTAGACTCCTCTACGCAGTCCAAATCGAACTCCTCAATACAGCTGAAAAGCGAAAATTATACTCGATCTGGCACCAATTCCTCCGGAAAATGGTTTTGCCCGCAAACATGCACAACCGAAAGAGACCATAAACCAAAAACGTGAACGTCTGGAACGTGAAAAACTCGATCCAGAAGAAAAAGAAAAATGGGACTGGTCCTACAAGTTCTCGAACCTCGACATTCGGCGCATCTGCTGCTCTGGCTCCATTATCAACCTAGCGGACAAATTCCATCTGAAGTATATCGCCCACGTCACCCGCATGGATAACACTGCTTATCAAAAGCAGCTGCTTTACTCCGAGCCTGCAAATCAAAAACGAGGTCGAACAACGTGGACAAAATTAAAAACAATTACAGATATTGAAACAGAACAACTACAAAAGACCATGTTTAAAAGAGCGGAATTCAACAAGTGTATAAATACGAAATATCCACGGCCAGCCAAATTTGTAATGGCAAATAAGCGCTGAACAACTCGATCGATCGATCGATTGGGTTTCCAATATTCCAAAGATCCATAATCCAGCGTCCAACATTCCGGTTCCTTGGTGCCATGAATTTTTGCTAGGTCATCGAAGTCCGGCCCAGTACTATACAGCGACTTTCGACAAGTTATGCAAAAGTCCGAGAAGTGAAGGCGGAAATAACTGGATGTTATACAGTTTAGAAATGGCTCGTTTGCTTTCCTTTATTGTTCTATCTGTACTTCCATGGTTGCAGCTTGCTCAAGGCCAAGCATTTCCATTTTGTCAAGCAAATACAGACAAATACGACGGCCCAAAGTTGCCTAGTTTGCCGAATGCATTCACCGCACAACGGGCAGCGACTATCGTGAATCGAAACTACTCGATGCTTTTGACAGAATATTACGATAAAGATGCCAACAAAGGAGCAATAAGACGAGTGAAAAATGGCCAAAGTACTTATGTGATTTACAACTACAACGAGAACGAAATGATGGCGATGAACTTGAAATTCAAGAATTGCACGGTGCAGGATATCAACACAATGCATGGCCATCCATCCTTCGGTCGAAACAGCTCAAAGATCGAGGGCATTGCTGATCTGTTTCGGTTTGGAGCTAAATTTAATGAAACTTATCTTGGAAATACGACCGTTCGAGGAATTCCGTAAGTATAGTTGTTCAACACTTTGGCTTTTTTTGATACCCTTTGTACCATAGGTCAACATTGTTTGCTGAAACTCTGTATAAAAGGTTATTATTATACATTTTTTATCAATCGTCAATTGTGGAAATATGAACTGATGACCTCCTTTCTGCATTTTATTCAAAAATATCTTGACAATATTTATTTAAACTTTTTTATTACTTTTAATCGATTTCTTCATTTTTTTCTTCATTTTTTTCTTCATTTTGTTTTACATAAATATTTAATGACAATGCATGTGAATATCACATGATTGGTACTTCATTTTATATGCTATATATAATGTGTTGGTACCTATTCTTGGGCACCAAAGCAAATTACACGAAAATAATGCGATTCTGTTGAGGTTTTTTTTTTACTTACCATGTTAATAATATTCACTGTATTAGACACTTTTATAAGTTTTTTTGTGTAAATATATCATTTCGCAAACAGACATTTGAGCGAAGTTTATTCATGCACTCGGAGTACTTATTCTCGGGCGCCGAACCCATTCTCGGGCAACCGAAACTTATTCTCGGGTGACCGGAAAAAAAATCCCGAAATAACATATAAAATACTTACAATTAACGCAAAGACCGTTCTATTTACTTTTTATGTTCAATTTACTTTTTATTCTTCGTGACATGGTTTTTAAAGCTATCGTTTTCAACGTTTTGTGTTCATCCGTGAGTTGCTATCTTAATAAAATGTTAGAGCGATTGTGACTATACATATTTATCACAAATTGCTTGCATAAATATGACAATCTCACCAAAAATAAAGAAACACAGTATTACTGCGGTTTTCGAATTTCTGCGAACTCAGACATTTCAAAGGCTTGTTGTGAAATATGTTTTTTAATAGCTGCCGTCAATCAAGGATTTAAAAGGTGCTGACTAATTAGTTTTGATTGACAGCAGCTAAAAACGTGTTTCACAATAAGCTGTGGGTATGTCTGAGTTCGCAGAAAGTCAAAAACCGCAGTAATTAATATTGGAACTGGATAACTTTGATAACATATAAAAGAGCAAGGTTGCCATATTAACCTAATAATTGACAATTTTTTTAAACAAAGATTGATTTTCTTATTATATAAAGTATGTTTATTTAAATTTGTATAATTTCTAAATGTAATAAATATTTTTGAGCATGAGAAATATATTTTGAATTATAAACACATAAATCTTTAAAACTTGTTGCTAGCTCTTGTGATACATTTTATGTCCATCATTATCATTATTTATACCATCATTTCAATATTATCAACATCATAACACCATCATCATCATCATCATTGGCATCACCAACATTGTGATTAACGTCATATATTGTCATTATGAATTTCTAAAATCATCTTCATCACAATCACCCTTGTCATCATCATCATTGTCATCATCATTGTCATCATTCATATCATGGTCATCATTGCTACTCAAAATCTCCATTGTCTTATTGATCACCATTATTATTTCAGATGTTTCCATTGGCAAGCTTGTATCAACCTTGAACATCATTCCTACTTGATTGACTATTTCTTCTCAATTCCTGGTTGGTCCATGCCAAATAGCAGAGACATGCAGGTTGTAAGAGCAACTGTCAATGGCACATCATTTTATTTCGGTAACCAAAGCCTTCCCAACAAAACACACTCTTTCCATCACATCTATGACTTCTTTTCCTTTAATGCTGCAAAGCCAGATCCACATGTATTCATGGTACCCAATGGAATTTTCTGCGAAGGAATGAAGGACAAGAAACCTTTGCCTAAGATGCCACTTGTATTTAGCCTGGAAATTGAGACTGTCATCCCTAACACTAAGACTATCATGCAGCTTAAGGTAGCCAATAAGCAAATCAAATAACTGTCTCATACCAATTAACAAACATTCATCCATTCAAACACTCAACCTACCAAGCCTTAATATTTTTTATTGATTGATTGGGACATCCATTAAATCATTCATTCATTCATTTATTTCATTCATTCATTTTTCTACCTGTGCATCCATTAATTCATTTGTGCATTCATTCATGCATTCATTCATTCAACCATTCGTTCAACCATTTATTCATTCATTCATGCATTTTTATCAATTCAGTGAGTCAGTTAGTGAATCATTTGCCCAAAGTATGAATCTTCTGATGTTGTCTGTAGATTTATTATATAATTGAATGATTTACATATTCTAGACATTAATCTATATCAAATTTTTCTTGTCATTTCATATAGGAGCATTATGATTTTGATAGAAAACTTGTCATGTTTCAATACTACGACTACCGACATAAAGGCTACGGAGAAACAAGAATCATCCATGACTTTCAACATGGTGTGAAGTACAATATATCTGGCTTTGTTTGCCAAAATGCCACACGGCTCACAAAAAAGAATACTCCCTGGGATGGCAAGGAAACCAAAGGACATCATTTGGAAATGATGAATCCAACAGAGATGATGTTTCTTCATGCAAATAAATCTGCTGTAGTGTATGTAGGTAGTGCTAATGTCCGTGGTATTGAAGCTGATGTTTGGATGTTTAAAAGAAAGTCAGTTTACAGTAAGATTGAGGTAATTGTTTCTGAATTGTTGGCCTAATTAAACATTTATAATTTATTAATAATGGTAATAATAGTGTATAGCATAAAGTCTATGTATACACCTAATTCAAAAAAGGTTGAATATATTATGCTAAAATAATTACTGTCAGCTTCAACAAATATCAGCGGATAATAACCTCAACTTTGTTATTATCTTGATATACACCTCATCTTTGTCAAAAAATTGTTACATAATAAAGAGGTTCTTATACAGTGCACCACATGAAATCTTGGCACAATTTACAAATTTAAAATAAAAAGTAAAAATATCATCTATGGTACTGTTTGACCCATTTGAACTTGCAATATCCTCTGCTGTTCCAAAAGCAGGCATATATGTAAAGCATGTCTTTATAATCATGGTTGATGTTTTTTTCAAGATGACATCACAGTACTACTTCTCCAAGCCACAATGGAACATGAGAGCTGGATCCCTTAAAAACCAGTCACAAGTTTTGCTCAAAATTGATGCCTATGGACCAAACATGACGCTAGTAAGTAGCATGAATATCCTCAACTTTGATGGAGAACTAGTACCTCTTCATGTGTTCAGTATTGCGCCTTGTTTCACTGGTGAAAAGAACATCATTTCTTTGAAATTTCCTGGTAAGTTTATAATCACTGGTCATGACCTGTTTGTTTTTCTTTATGTCTTATTTAGAACTAGCTATAATCTTTTATTCCAGATTTAATTAAATTTCTTTATTATGAATGAAAACTAGCAAGTAAACTAGTATAGGCTGTGTCAGTGTTTGATATAAACGATAGGTAATATTATTTAATAATGAAATTTGTAACACTCACTCATGGATTCATCAGCCAAGTCTTTAAACTTTCCAATGCAAATTGAGTAGGGTGATGGGGTCGCAACTCCACACATCACCAGTGGTTATTATTTGGACCATAACTGGTGTACACATTTTGCATATACTGTCTGTTGGCTTATATTTGAGCTCAACCGCCTTTTCACAGGTCTTGCTCATAGTCCTGCTAGGTGATATGCCACCGTTCTCACCAGCATATATACAGGTTTGGGGAGCCGGTTTAGATATCAACCAACCTGTTGTACTGGGTTACATGTTACCAGTGACAGTGATAACATTTTAGACCTTTGAAGAATAATTAATTAACCAATTTGATTGTAAATTTTGTTGTTTCCAGGTGATTGGAAAAAGATGGTGTACAAACAGGAAATGCAATTTAACCTTGCTGTAAGGAATGCCATTGCTCAGTCTTCTAAGATATCCCCTCTGAGGGTTGATAGTCTTAAGGTACGTATACTTTATGATGTAACATAATTATATTAAATGAATTTTTTTATATATATATATATATATATATATATATATATATATATATATATATATATATATATATATATATATACAGCGATTTGCAAAAACTTTGACTCATTTGTACATATATAAATATATATCAAAATAATATAAGAAATTATGGGATATGATAACTGATATTTTTTTCAGATAGCCCAAGTCATAGGCAACTCGAAAAAAATATCAGTTATCATATCCCATAATTTCTTATATTATTTTGATATATATTTATATATGTACAAATGAGTCAAAGTTTTTGCAAATCGCTGTATATATATATATATATATATATATATATATATATATATATATATATATATATATATATATATATATATACAGCGATTTGCAAAGACTTTGACCATTTTGCCATATACATACAAGTATATCAAAACAATATAGGAAATTATGGGATATGATCCCTGATATTTTTTTCAGATAGCCCAAGTCATAGGCAACTCGAAAAAAATATCAGTTATCATATCCCATAATTTCTTATATTATTTTGATATATATTTATATATGTACAAATGAGTCAAAGTTTTTGCAAATCGCTGTATATATATATTTTTTTTTTAATTCAATTTTTTTTTTTTTTTTTCAGTTAACATTAACATTAATATTTTTGTAATATATTAAAATAATAAGTATAATTTTAATATAAATAAATTGAATTGAAATAAATTGAATTGAATCAAAAAAGAATGTATTAGTATGCATCCCCAGTTTGGGCTGCATGCCCTTCCCATTAATTTTCTCTCTCTGATCTTATAGAATCAGTTCAAAAGATATACCTTTTCTAATGCCTGTATAATATTATGTTGTTTACAATCATTGCTGTTTATTTTAAGAATGGACAAGGCGATAATAGCATCATGGTTTGGTTTACTCTCCTGGGCAGACCACCAGTACATGCACCAGATCATGAGAATGACCTGAAAACAGCTGTAGATGCATTGAAAAAGAAAGTGATGGCTGGAGATCTGGTTATATCTTGGAAAAATCCTGGTGAGTGCAGATGACATAAATACTGGCTATGAGCTTAATCAGTTTTATTATATAATGTCTATAATTGTCAATGAAATACCTATATTTCTCTGTTTCTAAAAATTGATATCTTCACATGTGAAAATAACATGTTACTTTCACATGTGAAGATATCATCACTATATATGGTTACACAGCTTTACCAAAACTTATTAAAAAAAAGTTTTATTTTATTTTCATTGATAATTATATAATAAACAAAACATTACATGGTCGCTTGGAAATACAAATTTTATCTTCTCATGTTGAAAATCTCTCACTCGTTTTGCTGCGCTCACTTGTGAAAGATAATTTCAACACTCGAAGATAAAATTTGTAAAATATAAATAGTTTACCGAAACAGAGAATATATGTATAATCGGTAATTATGTGTTGCACATAACTTCTCTGGATCTTTGAGCTTTGTTATACAATGAAATGTCTTGTCCTTCTAATGCTGCATGTGTACTCCTACCAACACAATATAGATCTTTTCCCATTTTTAGCACAAGTGAGTGCAGGTAATATTATGTGAATGCAAGTAATGTTTTCATGATTTCTGTCAAGTTAAATTTTCCAACATTGTTTTATAGTCACTGCCAAGCTAATGAAGGTCATTGCTGACAAGGATTACTTTTACAACTCCATGGCCACCCCAACTAAGAAACCCAAAGGAGGAAAAGGAGACAAACGCCCAATGAAGAAAGGAGTCCCCACTGGTGCTGTGGTAGGTGTAGCATTCTTGATGATTGCTGTTGGCGTCCTAATTGGCCTCGCCATCGCTCACTTCATGATGAAACGCCGAGGTGACAGTCTGTTTCGCTATCAGAGGCAGGAGTGATCAGTTATATTAATGCATTATACTGCAATGCATTACTTCTGTACTATATATAGCTATCATTTGTTGTGAATAACATTCATTTTCCTTCACCCATTCACACATACAAACAATATGACTACTTAAAAAAAAAAATCTAATGATTGGTTAATGATCACCAGTTGATACCAGCTAATCCTTTAAGATCGCTGATTGGTTTATCAGGTTAAATAAAGCTTATTATTATTAATAGTCAACTACTAACTATTAGTTTCCCATTCTTGCACAGGGTGAAGGGAAATTATTTCTTTATGTAGTGTCATTTACGAGTGTATATCCATTATAATTTTTTTTTACCAGCTTAAGTCAGAATTAATTATAGCTTAATCAATATTCTGATATAATAGGAGGCAATGTGTGGGTATATTGAACGTGTAGATCATATATATGGGCATTCTAGACTTGATCCAAGTTTTCCGAAAATATTATTGGCCACCCATCGTTCCCATTGTTCTCCCTCTTCCTCGTGATTCCCTTTGGAAAGCTTTCGGCCGATATGATTTTCTGAAAAAACAGGAACCCCAATCAACGGAAAATTTAACGAGCGAGACTTGGAGCAAGTCTATGGACATTCAAAATGTTTGCCATATGTTGATTTATGGGTAGTGTATGTTCATGGTTAGAACATTATTTACAGTGAGGATACTCGAACCATGAACACTTTGAGTTTTTTGTTACTTTTTTTAACCCACATCCCATGAGCGATTAGATTAGAAATAAGATGTATTATGAACACTTAGTGTATTAGAACTCACTGTTTCATTTTTAGAGGTTTTGGAGCAGTAGAAGGCTCAGAAAATAGTAGCATGAAAAAAGTCAAGTGTTCACGGTTCGAGTATCCTCACTGTAAAAGTGTCATATACTCACTTTTTGTATCATTTTGTACTTAATTTTGTGTGTCAAAATCCCACAATATTATGCAGATATTTTGCATGACCACATTGAATTATGATAATATTCATATTGAAAAGGGACAGCATGAAAAGGTCATTTGTGTCTCTAATATTGCAATTTAATAATGACGAAAACAAAGTTTTTGTTATCAACGATTAATTTATAAACATTAACTTATATAAAATTTAAAACACAAGTATTTATTATCTAATTACTCATTGCACCACTAAATATATTTAAAGTAACTTATAATTTAATAACAATATTTATTTAAACACGATAATTTTTTTTACACCATAGCTGATGTAGTCGTGTAAGTTTATAAAAGCTTATACATTTATAAGAATTTATTTAAACGCCGATAAGTCATAACACAACAGATAAAGTTCTTGTTCACCAGCACTTAGTTTCCATTTTATTTGTAATCTGGTTAAATTTTTTCATATTTGCATGTACTGAAATATTTAACAAAATGGGTGTGATAAGGGACTTGTCAGAAATTAGCAGGGGGGGGGGGGGGGAGGGGGTGGAGTTTTGAAATGAAGTGATGAAAATTTCATGACCCTCCCAAAGTAAAGGATCATAATATCTTGACCCTACCCTATGTCACAGTGTCTTCTTTTGCACAATCCTCATTTTTGGTGGATTATTATTTTGTGACCCTCCCTTTTTAGGTTCTTAAAAAGTGATGACCCTCCCCCAGTTTCCACCCCCCACCTCCCCCCTGATAATTTCTGACAAGTCCCTAAGAATGTAAAATTTGATGCCAATTATCAATAAACAGTTTGAACACCATTGTAATTGTATATTTAATGACTCCGTGGGACGGGATAATGAAAAAATGGAAGAAACCATGCATGGTTTTATTTCTCGATGTTTATTTCTTTTTGTGTTCTGTCTATCCCACCCCTCCCTAACGTTCTTAATTGGCATGGATGGTCACGTGGTCTACATCTTGCCGCCATTTTGTTTCGCTACTTTCTCTGCAAGTTCGTATCAATGAAGGCTGCGTAAATTTTGTCGGCTTTTATTCAAAAATGTTAGGCAATCTTACCGTAAATAACACTTAATCAAAGTATTAGTGTTTAAAGAGTTGTTGATGTAGGTTTTTGGGAGAGTGGAAGAGAAATATTGGTAATTTTTGATGCAAAAGTTTGAATCAAAGAGTCGGAGTATGATCATCTACGAGCCAAACTAGCCCGACTTTCTCCACAGTTTCTCCTTGTTGGACACTTAATTCAGCCAACATTTTGTCAAATAAGTTAGTATAAGTTTTTGGTTTCCATTATGGAAAACCAGGAGTTTCAAGGAGTAAATGGCCAATTTGGGGAAGACGAAAGTGAAAACCTCAATGGCGCCTTTTACGAGAAAGGTAAGAAGAAAGCTCTACCAAAGACTTATAGTTTTGCAGACTGAACTTGAACGTTAATTGTTATATTTTATCGCAGATGAAATGCTTTTTAACTCAAATAACAGAAAAGAAAGAGAATGGATAATTCCAAATGAAACTCGAGCTGAAAAACCTCGCGAAAAGGTATTTTAATAGTACTCAAAACTACAGCATGCCTCAATAAACATTACTTTTATTTGTCAGTAAATGAACACATTTATGTCAAAAATGTAAATTTGTTTATTTTTTGTTTTAAGGTTGTTGAAAACGATTCGGCAAAGTTTTTTACATATCAGACAGCAATTCGGAATGACCAAAGTGACGACACAAATGACACTCCAGGTCAGTAGTATTTTTTACCTCTTGAATAGTCATTAAACTGTATATTATCCATTTTCTACCCAGTGTCATTTGAAAATAAGTAAAAATAGGATTGAACAAAAAAAAAAAAATTATTTGATCAATATTTAAATACTGATTATTATCATGTTACTGTGCGACTCGCCCTATACCGTAGTCACTTACAAAAACTTTTGATGAATTTTTGACATTATTTTGACATTTTTTCATCTCAATCGGACCAATTACAGACATCAAAGTTTAAAGTCTCCGCCTCTCGATATAAACTCCGCCTCTTGATATAAACTTGTACCTGATTGGTTCGATTGAGATGAAAAAATGTCAAAATAGTGTCAAAAATTCATCAAAAGTTTTTGTAAGTGACTGTGGTACGGCGAGTCGCACAGTAAGTATTTCGATTGCCTGAATATTATTTTTCATACTATTAGGAATACAATATGTTCCATCAACACCGCCACCTGCAGCTCTGCTGAACTATCGCCCAGTGACTGTCATTTCACCGGATGAAGCTAAAGTACCAAATACCACCCCAAAAATTGAGCAAGAACTGGTCTTAGAACAGTTAAACAGTTCTGAAAATCATGAAAATTTGCAAATGATATTAGAGAAGGATACAAAATATCAGAAAAACCGTGAAAATCATATGAAGACATTTACAAAAGAGCATGAAAGTAATACTGAGTCTTATAAATTCACAACTGAAATCGATGGAGAAGGAAACGATGATGATGTAACCTGTGATCTTCAAGAAGAAGAATCCTGTGATTTGAGTTTGCTGGAAAACTTACAAAGTGTACTTGTTATGAAACAATTCAATGAGAAATATTCACAACAAAAATTAAGTATTCCTGATGGCAGTGATGTACAAAAGACATCTTCAGATAGACATTCACAAGCAATTACCAGTGAAAACACATTAGATGGCGCAACAGAAAGGGATATATACAATGGTTCAAAGTCCAGCATTCAAAGTGATACAAGCAAGAGATTTTCAACTAATGAATCAAGTAGACATTTACAAACACCTAATTCAACAGATAAACATCAAGAACACGAATCAAAATTCATAGCACCAGAACCTTTACTGAACACTAAAGATTTGAATCAGCAAACCACACATACATGTACAAATAAAGCTAAAGAAAACACACCAGGTGTCAAAAACAGCAATGCCATTGCCACACCATATCGCCAGTCTGGATTATCCAATGGAGCTGTTGTTGTGCGACCTTTGATATCTAACACTCCAGCGTCCATTAATCCACATTTCGGATTTTCCAATGGCATGATGCTTTTAAACAATGGATCAATGTCTTATTTTGCAACACCTAGCGGTCAAGGGTATAGTATTGATTTGAGGAATGCTACAAGATCCACGTTCCCGATTTCTTACAATCCAGGATCCACACTTTCAAGCATGTTAAGTATTCCACATATGAGATCACTGCAGAACAGTTCTATACCTTGTATGATGATATATCCAATGTATTTTGGTTCGCAACAACACCTGACCTTGACATCATCACAATATAATGATATCAACAATGCTAATGGAATGCAACAACAATCACAAATCACAAATTCTGGTGTGAAAAGTTCAAGTATGTCATGTTTCAACAATTCGTCAAGTACCACTACCTCAAAGTCTTTCTTGACTCCTTCTCCATCAGTGTATTCACTAACGAACAGCACTTCATCGTGTAACATCATAGAGCCTACTTCTAGGTGTGAACGTTCTAGTGTAACTGAAGCTACCATCCCAAAGCAAAGCCCTAGATCATCAGCTTCAACATATATAAATTCCTCAACTACTTCTGTTGCAGTCTGTACAACAACTAGTTTTGCAGCTACTCACCTAGCCCATGATATCCATCCAAGTTCATCTGGGTGCAACGTTCCATTCTCAACATCTTCAGAGTCTTCCTTAGTTTCTTCTGCCACTTGTGCAAGTACAGTGTCTACTCTCCTAACGCCTAGCGTCCAAACACCAAGCTCATTTAGTATTTGCAACTCTTCGCCATTTACCAGTGTAAAACCTTCCCCAATATCTACAACTATCTCACCTTGTGAAAGGTTTGCTGTCTCAAGTCATGATTCAAGTGTAAACCCTGCTTGTCTAAGTGCAAAGGGAGTAGCCACACCCAAACCACTGTCTCCCCGTACAGAACATAATTTTAAAACACCCAAGCAAAAACCACCTAACCGAGGTAAGACTATTAACTGGTCGTGCATGTATAAAAGAGAAAGTTTCTCTGTATGTAATTACTTGTGTAACCGAGTTTGTTGGTTAATTAATTAATTGTTCAATCGATCGATTAATTAGTTGATTGATTGATTTGTTGCTTGGTTTCTTGTTTGATTGATTAATTGGTTGACTAATTGATTGTTTGATTTATTAAAAAAATTGTTTGCGTGATTGATTGATTGATTGATTGCCGGATTGATTGTTTGTTTGATTGATTGATTGATTGACTAATAAGCTTGATTAGCTAATTTAATGATTTTGTTTCTTTTTGCTCACAGACGCCCCTTCTCGGCACAAGAAATCCACAATGATCCGTGTATCCCCTCGCTATTCAGAAACCAAAGGTTGCTGCTCCCCACTGGTATTAGTATCCAAGAACGTAGCACCCCTGCAGCCAATCAGAGGCCATACACAGCAATACGTCATCACACAGGGGCACGACAAACGTATTTTAAAAGAACGTCTTGAGAAAACTAGCTGTGGCGAAAGCAAAGGAAGTACAAAACAACCTATCTATCTCAAAGGTAAAATAGAAATAATGGAAATAGTGACTGATGTGATGATGTTAGAGCAGATTTCGTATGACTATGAAAAATGCCGTGCCGTGTGCGTGCCTTGCCGCGACTATGATGTTACTAGAACTTTGATTGTGCTTTACCATGCCTTGACTGCGTTCGTGCGTTCGCGCGCTTTTCATAGTCATAATGTACAGGATCTGCATGACGAAAATGATATTTGTGATATTTGATTTACATTGAGAGAATCAGTATAAGTGCAAAATATAAAACGTTTCCCCCATGTTTACAATAACCTGATATAGACAAGCGGGAACCGAGTTTAGAAGTAGGCAACCGGGCGCTGTTAAAACCGCGCCTTTTTTCGTTTTATATTTGTTAAATAATTATCAAATATAACAACATGTTGTGTTGATACTAAACGTTTCACTGCTCGTTACCTATAACAGGTACTCCACCGCAAGGATATAAACGACGATTATTGGGTTCTAGTTTTAAGAGAAATAGACACAATCACACAAGTAAAAAGGTACGGAATTATAGATAAAACATGCGTAATTAATGCAGCCAGGAACTGCAGCCCGCAAACAGTCCATCACAACCTCATAACAGTGGTACTGACGGTTTTTGATCAACGTTTGGTAAACTACTATTTAGGAGGGGGTCGGCAAAAACACCGGTTGTCTTTTCCAAATATTACCCAACCCCCCTTCCTGATTGGCAAAAATATCATAACCCCCTATATTTTTCATCCAGATTTTACCAAATGTGGATAAAACAGCATACAATTTGTAACAACCCTCCTATATAGCATCCGAAAATAACGTGAACCTCGCCCCTCAATATTGCCGAACCTTCCCCATACACTAATAAATAAAATCCTCCTTAGTATGGTCTATTAGTACAGATAATATCTCACACCAAGGTTTATTTATTCGATATCTTTAGCAGGTTCCTACTGTGAACAATCCTCATAAACGAGACAGTACCATGGCAACGCAGATGCTTCATGAAGTCACTGAAGTGATTAGCGAATCATGTGATCAGACTCCACTCCAGTCTTCATCACTATGCCAACAAGAAACAAGCTTGTCTGATTGTATTCGTGAATTACTCGCCTCCACTCTCGACACACCCACAGTAAAACCAGTCGACGCGTCGGCTGAATGCGAGTCTAATACTCCCAGGGCAACTAAGAGACGTAAATATAACAAAAAAACATCCAGCAAGACACCTAGAGAATTGTGTAGACCAAAAACACCAAGAGTTGAAGACAAGGACAGGAAAAGAGAACGAGAACAGTAAGGGATTATGTTAAAATGAGAGCAGATTGAATGCACTCATCATTGAATACCTATAGGTAATATAATGAAATTTGTAACACCGTATAAAAAATGTTGACTTAACTTTATTGACGTTTCGATCTTTAGCCCTTCGTCGGAGTAAAAAAAGGACTTTTTACTGACTGTTTTTACTCCGACGAAGGGCTAAAGCTCGAAACATCAGTTAAGTCAACATTTTTTACGGTGTTACAAATTTCATTGTTATATACCAACTGTCAAAGTTCATTTTTCTCGCAATTTGATTGGGCAAGAGGGTATCACGTGAACGTGAACAAATTTGGATGTTTCCGCGGCAACGACTCTCAGCGGGCAACAATATATTATTTACCGGGAATAACAAAACCGGAGGTCAATTACCGGAAGTCGATTGAGTAAAAAGCGGGAAAATCCCAGCACAAGGCGAGCGTTTCAAAATCGTTGAACCAGAAAGACAACATGGAGGAAAGTAAGAGATTTGCAAGCAGAACAGAGGAAAATATTTAAAAGTTGTTGGACAAAAAAGAGTCTAAATGCACAAAGAACTCCACTAAACTAGCCGTGAAAATTGTAAGGGATTTTTGCTTAGGAAAAGGAGTTTCTGCCGACTTTGAAGAGCTAAGCAAACCAGCTTGTTAAAACAGTTCTATGCAAGTGCAAAAAAGCGAGATGGCTCGTTTTTTCTTTGACAGTTGGTATATAACAAAACACTTATAGACTGAAACCTCGGAAAACAGTGTGTTTTGTGGTCCCGAGACCGCCGATGTTTCCCTCGGCTCCGCCTCGGGAAACATCAGCGGTCTCGGGACCACAAAACATACTGTTTCCCTCTGTCCCAGTCAATAAGTGATAATTATTTCATTATATCATACCTATCGTTTTCTTGTGTCTCTATTTCAGTCGTAATTGCATGGAAATAAAAGAATGTTTCCAGGAACTTTGTCGAGCCTTGCCTGGCACACAGAGATCATGGAGTAGGGTAATGAAGGAATAGAAAACGCGCGCGCGTGTTGTGTGCAGTTATAAAGCACGCGGGGTTGTCAGAACACGAGAGAAGTGTTAAGAGAAGCAGGACGCGAAGTGTTCTGACAATCCCCAAGTGCTTTATAACTGCATACAGCACAGAAAGCAAGTTTTTTATTTCTTTTATAAAATACAAATTGATCAACATGCAAACGCGCGTGCTGTGTGCTCTCATAAAGCACGCGCCTCAACCAATCAAAATACGTGATTTCAAATAGTTATTTTATAAGCGGCATTAATACACTGCCTAAGCGTTTTAGGCCAGGATAATAATAATTTAATGTGTTTCTATGGCACATTTCTATTCTCAATGCGCCTTACATGTACAATTAAATAAAGGTGATTTAGGATAACAAGTGTAAGAATAAAAACGTAAAGGCGCGCTGATGACTGGTGCTTGTGATGGTGATAAGGTTAAGAGGGGGAGGGAGGGGCGTACGGGTTTGCGGTTTTGCGGTTTTTTTTTTCATTGGTATTTGCGGTTTTACAAATCACCGGCTTGCGGTTACGGTTTTTAGCAAAATTTTGTGCGATTTAGCGGTTTTTGTCGATTTTGTTTTGGAGCGGTTTTGCGGTTACCATCCCCCTCCCCCTTATGCCCCCCTCTGTTAATGATGATGATGATGACGACGACGATCATGAATATGTTGATAATGATGACGAAGACAGTGCTAATAGCAATATCTTTTCTATATTTTAGCTTAGAATTCTCTCTCATGCTTCTGAATATGTGGAAGGTCTGGTTAAGAGACTGGAAGGTAAACTGTATAATGCATGTACTTATACATACTTACATACATACTTACATACACCTATTTCAAAAAAGGTTGTCATCGCCAAAGGCGATAGGCTATATAGGCGATAGGTCATTCCAAGACCCAAGTGTACTATGGGTATAATCTTAAATCATGAATGCCGCCGTGTTTATATTTTAATGATGTCATCTCCAACAATCGTTGTTTAGTGGAGTTGGCATGATTGAGATTCAAACACGACGGTATTCACGATTTAAGATTATACCCATAGTGCACTTGGGTCTTGGAATGACCTATCACCTATAGCCTATCGCCTTTGGCGATGACAACCTTTTCTGAAATAGGTGTATACTGACTTGTAGTGCAGTTTACCTATAATGATATATGTACCCACTGTAAAACCATCTAACTCGAGATCAAATAATACCATTTGAGAGACTACAACATGCATGTTCACTCTTTTTACTCAAAGGGTTTGGTTTGACACGGTTCGACATTTGCAAAAGAACAAGTTCTTCCAGAGACAACGACCTGGGAAGTGATCAAGCTGCACCTAGTGAGAATAAAGAAAACGAAGGAGAAGGTGAGGTAGACCAAGAGAATCTCACACAATCTCCTGTGATAGAGTGTCTCCAGTCCTCCAACGACTACGTTTATTCTGGTCCCTTAACAAATGTATCAGAGCTGATACTAACCACCAATGATGAATTGAAAGGAAGATGGATCAATCTATCTGACATAACTAAGATATTGAGTTCTAGTGAGTCTGCACAAATATCATATCTAGAAGGGAACCCGGGAGCGGCTTATTTGGAGGAGAACCCTAGCACGACGGGGGATAATCAGATTTATATTCTCGAAGTCCCAGATGATATATTGACAACACAAGTAGAATGCAACTCTATAGTTGATGCAGCTTTAACCATGAGTGGCATTGCACAACAGGATCAGGTTTCACCCGTTACATATGATGTTAATGCAGTTGAACAATGTTGTCCTTCAGCTGACAATAATACTGTTATTGATGAATGTTGTCAAGGTCTTCTTCAGCTACAACATCAACTAGTTCCTGAATCACAGAACGACGACCATGATTACAGAAATACCATTGACGCAAGTCCCATGTTGAATACTGGAAATGGCAGCTATAATATCAGTGCGTATGCGTATGGCAACACATCAAGTCCTGAAAGATCTCCTGTGATGTCTCAGCGTAATAGCACCGACCATTATGTTACTAGTCCTAGATTGACAGATCTTCTTTCGTCCCCTATTGGGATTGTTCCTCAGGATACTTCTTACTCATCAGAAGACCACAGATTTCCTGGTACTAACATGATGAGCCCTTTCATCGTACCATCATCTCCTGAGGTTTCCAACGTTCTAAGAGGCTGCGTTCCAAACCCTATAACTACAGAGGAGTTGTCTCAGTCGCCCAACTCACAAGACGCCGACGATGATACAGGTACGCCATGTTGTGTGATGACTGAGGATCCGCTCAGTTATGTATCGCCCTTCACAACCCCACGACTAGGATTCTCACCGACTTTTGCTGAACTTAGTCCTGGGCGGACTGTCTCTGATAACGAGTCCTTCCACCAAGAAAGCCCTATTCAGAGAGTACCTCTTACAACAGTTTGTCAAGTGACTGACTTTAGTGAAGTTGGTCTTACATCTGTGGCTGCTTCTGTTGAGATATGCAGTAGTAGTGGAGAACCTCAAGTGACACGCCCTAAACGAAAATACAGAAAACGACAGCCGAAAGTACAAGCTGGTGAGTCACCTATATTGAAGAAAAAAACGAAACAAGATCATTCTAAAACCCCACGTGTTGCAAATCTCGCAGACTCAGCTCCAAAGAAGGCCAAAAAGCCTCCCAAATCACGTGCCAAAAACTCATCAAACAGTAACGATGACAACACAGCTCATCTCCAAGAGACCCCTCTACCTAAGCCAACACATATTGATCTACAAGATCAAAACAGTTTCAAAACTCCATCACCACAAATACGTCGTGGTAAGCTTAAGAGAGTCGGTACGCCTGACAGTAACGTACCACGAAAACAAGCCAAGAAAGAACCAACTTCACGAAAATCGGTCTGTAAAAGGCAACTTATTAACTCATAAGTATCATCGTAAATATTGAATAACCAACATCCAGGACAAACATTAACATTATGCAGTTACTTCAACTATTATGAATAGACAATCGGTAAATTAAAAAACATTAAAAAACATTGCTCATTAACTCTACATCGGTCACTGGAACGGACTTGATAACGAAATAACTTAGACGTGTTTTTCGTAAAAGTATTCTTCGTAAATATAGAATAACCAACATCCAGGACAATCGTTAATACTATGCAGTTACTTCAACTATTATGAATAGACAATCGGTCAATTAAAAAACATTAAAAAACATTGCTTATTAACTCTACATCGGTGTTTGTTTAATTTAGGTAAAGTTTTTTAAAAGTACTAAGCAGATCGTAAACATAATACAGTATACCAAGTTTAGAAAATACTTTTGACCATCTATATTAATACCATTTAATAAAACTGCGTTGAAACAACCGTCTTTTGTATTTTGTATGCATGGCTAGTGGCTGAATCCTTCTTTCGACATTGAGGGGCGGATCTAGGGGGTGTCCCTTCAGGCACCAGACACCCCCTAGCGCCGCAATTACCCCTATTTTATTTAAGACATTAAGGTGGCTCGATTCAGTATTTTTACGACCTGACCACCAATTTTCAACCGAAAAAATATGTGCTTTGAAGCAACTTTCTGTCAGTATGCTATATACCATTTACTTACTAGAGATACATTGAAGTCTACTATGCAATACGGTTTTTCGATATCGGAGCGTCCATAGCAACGCTAGGTTACTATGGGGGATTTTCCTTCTGACTTGTTTTCCGGGCGCGGTGAGATATTTAGGCAAATCGCGGTCTTAGGTACTGCTAGTATACATTGTGGGAACGAATTTGGTAAATTTCTAAGAGAGCAATTTTAAATGAAACGCGTTCTTATTTTTGGAGAGTTACTTTTAGGGTTTTTCACATAATATAAATATCTCTCGAAAATGGCAAATCGGCTAACTTTTGATATCCCTTATTATGCACGCGCATATTGAAGAAGGACTATTGTGCCTCGTACTTTCGAGTCTTCCATTGAAATAAACTACTTCGATTACTTGGTACAGTGGCGGATCTAGGGGTGGTGAATAGGGTGGCTAGCCACCCCCCATTTTCGCTCCGTTTTCTGCTTTTTAGTGTTTTATTAGTAACATATGAACAATGCACAAATACCAAATATACGCTTCACATTCACCCCCTAAAATATTCCTAGATCCACCACTGTGGTATGCATGTTACGTGGAGTTACAACGCAATTTTCAAATTTGGCAATTAAACGTTTAATTTTTTTCTAATTTGCTTGAGAGCTTCGTTATACTATATATTCTTTCGCTGTGACTTTTCATATCGTTTGATAATTAAGCCGTTTAGTTGGTAAGCTTTGCGCCGAGATCTTGTCGTTTGTTAATGTTTTGCAATCATTATGAATTCGCCTTGCCATTCTTCAAATTTGACAGCTACCCGTGAATTGTCTATCACGCATAACCGATTGTCCGCCGTTGCAAGTGGGACACCACCCTGACAGATTTCTGACTCCGCGCCTGCCACCTACGAATTGTTTAGTTGCTATTGTGGTCAGATAATTCATCTTTTATAGTTTGGGGTGCAAGAAAAAGACCACTACCTTCAAGGGATCTCTGTTGTATCACTTTCAATCAAAACATTCACTAGATAGTGTACCAAATCACACCCATTGAATTACCAAGGTTTTATTCATAACCTCATACAATATTACATTATCACACTTCATATTGTCATAGGTAATATAATGAAATTTATAACACCGTAAAAAATGTTGACTTAACTTTTCTGACGTTTCGAGCTTTAGCCCTTCGTCGGAGTAAAAGAGTTGGACCAAAAAGTAAAGTTAAGTCAACATTTTTTACGGTGTTACAAATTTCATTATATTACCTATCATTTATATCAAACACAGACGCAGCCTATACTAGTTTACTCGCTAGTTTCTATTTATACTTCATATTGTCATTCAAACATAGATTAATCAATAATTAAAAATTGCACGCTGGCATTCCTGAGACAAAACGTTCCACAAGACTTTGCTGCCAAGCCCTCTAATCATGCAATAGACGATAGGCGGGCTAATAAGAGGAAGGACGATCACAAAGTGAACAAATACTTTCTCGTACAAAACACAGCCTTGATAAAGAGAAACATGTGGTTCAAGTAGCTCAACAACATAGAGTATACACGCATGGCAGTAGAAGACGTGGCTGTACACTGCAAAAACGGCAGAGTAGATACACCTCACTGCATTCAGGATGACACTTTATAGTGAGTTAACCCAACTATATAGTGAGTAAAAGTTAAACTCAATATATTGAGTACATTGTACTCAATGGCCGTCTACGTTTATGTTTACTCTTAATAATGAGTTGGGTTTACTCACTATAAAGTGTCATCTTGAATGCATGATTAACTCAATATACTGAATTGTATCTACTCAGCCGTTTTTGCAGTGTAACATTCTGCCTTCGGATACAGAGTGCACAGCAATATTGTTGAGCTAAGTACGCAGCCTTGTTTTATGTCATTATTATCCAATTAAATTACTCCGATTTGTGCTAAAAGCTCAAGTTGTAACTTGAGTTAACTATTTTAGTTAATAACTTAGATTCTTTGTGTAGGTTAAAACCATATATACATAGTTACAATAATCAATCACGATCTAGGTCTAGTCTACTGCTCGGTGTACTTGCAGGCCTGGTTGCTTGGAAGAGGGTTAACACATCACATATACTTTACTCATAGTGGTAAATTGCTGTCATTACAACAGATGACAAATATTTCTTAACCCTATATAATATTTAATAACCATTATGTGACTGCCTACACTAAGTAGTTACCCCAAAACGTCAGTAAGTAGCCCTCTTGACATATAGGTGAGCGTAGTGTTTACAAGTGTTGGTATTGTGATGCTAATTTGCCAACCATTCTCAATAGATTTTGTAATTTTCTTTGTTCAAATAACAATGGTTGGTTGGCAAAACCATAACAAAATACGTCACTGTACATCCATCAGGCTAATTTTTACTCCATTAGAGCTAGAGTGTGCAATGTCAGTAAGTAAGACTTGTTGTACTAGTTTAACTGTTACTGTGGTTATGAATACATTACACCTATTAGAATAAATGTGTTAACCTCTTTCAAACAACCAGGGCCAAAGACTGAACCAAAGTTGGTCAAGTAGGATCTACCCACTATTTCACAAACCTAAAATTCAGACCTGAAGTTCATTTTTAGATTGCATAAATATGGATATAATATTAATTATTCATATTAGTAATAGTCTATATATAGATTTACATTACTTACTGTGTTTGCCTAATATTCGCTTTTTTCATTACATTCAACCAAACATGGCAATTAACTATTGTTCTTTGTCGACTGAGTTTTTACAAATCCAACACAAATGATTTGATGTAGCCTGCGTAGCAACTGTTTCTTTTGGGGGAAACGGGAGAAAAATGTTTTGGGTTAGCTGTGTTATCAATATGGCCGCTCGAAACCTAAGATGTGTGAAAAAAATATAGTTGCAGGGTGGGGTAGAGGAGGAGTTTCCTCCGTTCTTCCCCCTCGCCTCGTTTTTTTTGCACTCGTCTTAGGTTTCGCGTGGCCACATCGGTAACACAGCTATCTCAAAAAAAATTTCTCCTGTTCCCCCCAAAAGAAACACTTGCTACGCAGGCTAGATTTGATGTATTTGTTTAGTTACCACTGATTATGATTAATGCATGCTTATATACACTTAAACACTGGAGCAGCTGGTTTAACAACACCAGGTTAACAACCCTGACAACCGTAACTCCTGGTTTCATGAACACATTTCTTTGGGTTAACAGGAGGATTGTCAGACACACATTTTACTTTTGCAAAGATTCAACAGCTGGCTTTTCAGCACCTTTCTTTGGTGATTCGTAAAGTTGTAAAAGTCTTGCACGTTCTCTAGACTCAGCTTGTAGTTGGTCACGGTAGGTCTCTGCAGCTTTCTGTGCAATCTGAAGCTCCGAGCGGTACTTCTTACTGTGTTGTTCCAGTGTCATAACTTTCTCTTCCAATTCCTTTCGTTGTCTGTCTTCTTCTACTTTTTGTTGTTCAATTAGTTTACGGAAATCCTCTTGAACTTGTAGAAAAACCTAAAATGAGCAAAGCGTTAGTTCTTACTGTATATTAAGCAATACTCCAGTTTCATGTTATCTAACACTGCTGTTCTATTTGGCAAAAGGCACATTTGCACATGGATAGCCTCAATTCAGAGTAAATTTGTGTTTTCCATTGTTAAGCCATACAATGTTTTGGTGCTTTGATTGGAATTTGTGAATATTTCCACAACAAAATGATGCTTTTCCTATACAAATAGTACACTGGTTCTAGATAATGTGAAACTGGTCATGGATTACATTGTATTTGGAATTTCACTAGAAAAACCTGAAAGATTGATCATCATCATTTTAGCGTAAGGTAGAATAATTAAACTACCTGTGATGGTATCGATGATGGCAGTGATGACTGTTGTTGATCTACGCCTGTAGTAATAACATTCTGATGCAAAAAACCTTGTGGTATTGATTGTTGTAGAAGTTGTTGGGAGATCTGCTGCTGTTGGGGTTGCTGTTGTATCAGAGTTGGTGTGGCCTGGGTTTGACTTGGTTGGGAAACCTGTGTGATACCTTGGAGAGGTGAGCCTAAAATGGATTCAAAATATGGAATATTACCACACAACACAGGCATGTGTAAGTACAAAGAATATGTAAAAGGGAAAAAAAGATAAATGAAAAGAAAGGGTAATAAAAGTAATACTAGAGAAAAAGAGGGAAGAGGTGAAGAAACTAGACCACTTTCATAAATAATGGAAAAATGGAACAGATACAAACACTAAAAGTGTGCAACATAAATACCACTAAATACTGCTAAATTCTTTTGTTCTCTATTGCTTAATCAACACTATTTAGTGGTAAATAGTACAAAGTATTGCACACTTTTAGTGTTTGTACTCTAGTTTAAAATCTCAGCTCTGTCATGTGAAAGAACCACCTGAAATTGACATGTTTGGAAGGTTTTGGTGCTCTGGCTAAAATGCCAATGATGTTATGCTAGGTGAAAAATATAGAGATTTGTATGTAATTTTCTGCTAAGGCTTTGATGTCTTGTTTTGTTGTTTTTCTGATTTTTCAAATTCATATATAGCTATTTTCTCAAACTTTCATATGTTATTCTTGTGAATGCCTATCATATGATACCTAACAGGTTCCCATTTAAATCTGTACTTTCCCATTTAAATCTGTGCTTATGCAAATTTTGTTGATGTGTGCTAAACACACAGATCAACCAATCAGAGAAGTTCACTTCAGAAATAATATACTCTGATTGGTTGATCTGTGTGTTTAGCACACATCAACACAATTTGCATAAGTACAGATTTAAATGGGAAAGTACAGATTTAAATGGGAACCTGTTAGCTATGTTTTTAACAGCCATTTTATGGTTACGAAAGTCTTCTATTATACTTACTTGGAGCTAACTGTATTTTCTGTGGACTGATGACCATTTGAGGAACTGAGCCTGCCATGTTCTGACTGACCAGGATCTGCTGCAGCTGTGCAATGGTAATGGGTTCAGGTATACCAGGTATCTGGACCAGCTGTCCAGGTGATTGTGATACCATTCCTCCTGGTAACTGTAACTGGACTACCTGTGATGTTGTTGATGTGCTGGGCTGTTCTCCAGTTTTCTCAGAACCTGTTGTCTGAAAAATAATAAAAAGGTTTATTATTTCTCTTTTATTTACTGTATTATTTGGGTGGTATGAATAAAAGATAATAACTCTAAGATACCTTTACAATAATCATGATTCATTTGGATGGCTGCACAAAAGTATATTTAGGCAAAGAATAATCTTTTGGACTTTCTAAGTGTAAGTTCTATTTCAGCTTTTGTAATTGGAAACTTACATGACATATACAGCACATTTTACAACATTTAAATATGCTTTACAATTATTTCTAGTATGTACCTGTGTTGTAATAAGAGGGACTATTTCTAGTATGCACCTGTGTTGTAATAAGAGGGACTATTTCTAGTATGCACCTGTGTTGTAATAAGAGGGACTATTTCTAGTATGCACCTGTGTTGTAATAAGAGGGACTATTTCTAGTATGTACCTGTGTTGTAATAAGAGTTTGGTCTGTATTGTTTGCACTTTGCTGCTGTACAATAACAGGCTGTAGTGTGAAGCTATGTTCACCAAGGGATTGAGTCTGTAGTGCTTGCATATTTGATGGTACTTGTACAGTGACATACATCTCCTGTCCCTGTTGACTGGTTGGTTCATCAGACTTGCTTTCAGTTGAGTCCTAGATTTGAAGTCGTATTAATTGTGCATTCTTATATCTGTACAAGTGAGTTTATAACTAAACTAGTATAGGCTGCGTCGTTGTTTGATATAAACGATAGGTAATAGAATGAAATTTGTAAAAAATATTGACTTAACTTTACTTGAAATTTGTAACGTAAAAAATATTGACTTTACTTTAAATTGAAATTTAGTAAAGTTAAGCCAACATTTTTTCCAAATTTCATAATATTACCTGAGTTTATAATTGATGTTTGATTATTCAATTCGACAACAAGGTTGTTTGCCATAGTTGTTTGTGATAGTTGTTGTTAACCAAAGAAATGTATTAGAATATTTGTTGACATTGCTGATAATATATAATTTGGTTGACAATTGGTTACCTGTGGTTTTGTATTGTCTTGTTCAACTTTAGCTAGGGCTAAAAACAAAAAGTTATTAGGCTAGAATTATAATCTCGCTTCACTTCACATCTATTGTCAGTGTGACCTCATCAAGAATTGATCACACAGCAGCAGTTAACTTTCAGTCTTAAATTAAACCAATGTTTTAAAATGAATTGAAATTAATGTGTTCAGTGTATAAGTGAAATACAGATACATGAGCAAAAATATCATAATTATGACCTTGGCAATTCCTGCCAAGGGCATATGACATTTTCCTCATGTATCTGTACAAAAAAGGTTTCAATCCTTTGTGTTTTTCATAATGCTTTGCTATGATTGTACCCATTCAAATACTAGTTCATGCTATAGTTTACCTTGTGGGATCTGCGTCAAGAAATGGCCAGTATTACCACTACCAGCATAAGCCAGGAACTGCTGCGGCAGTAATGCATGTGTAGTAGCAAGACTTGTAAGTAAGTTAGCATTGTCATTTGATGATGAAGTGTTTGAATTATCAGCAGAGCCTATAACTGAAGCAGAGGGGACACTACCTTGTTGTGCCATAGACGACACTAGCTGGGTACCTGACATGTATAGCTGCTGCTGCGTTAGATTGACAGGCATTTGGAAGGTTAATGGCGACATTGCCATGTTAGGCAGAGGGCTTGTTTGTGCTGGCGTTGATAATGATGTTAGTGCAGAAAGCGCTGCAAGAGGTGACTGGAAAGGAAACTGGAAAGATGGTGTTAGAGGTGTCGTCAATACACTTGATGCATGCGATGCTGCGCCTGTAGTGAGAGTCAGAGGTGCAATGGTCATCCCTCGTCCTGATATTGCTGTGACATGCTGAGTGGTTGATGATGGTGTTGGACCAGTGTTATGGCTAAGAGTTGCTGTGGCCAGTGTGGCTAAAGTATCTAGTACACTGGCATCTTGAGCTGTGGTTGCAATTGCTATTTCAAAAGGAAGAGGACAATAAGTATATATCACAAATAGTATAGAACACCAGTCACTCTATAACATATCTAGAAAATATGGACATGCATCTAAACATTTATAACCATTGTTCTTATCAAAAACTAGTAAGAGTACATTCCCCTAATAACACGTTTTAAAACATCCATATTATGCAAATCATCAATTTCATGAAAATCTTTTTTATTATTGTAGAAAATAAGGCGTTTAGATTTGTTGTTTCTTTATTTGAACGTTTTCAACTACATAGTCATCATCAGGAAATGTTTTTATTATTGTTTTGAACTTTTATTATAAAAAAATAATAACTAGATGCCATCTGGGCTATCTTTTGGGCTTCAAATGAGACATGATGTCATTGTTGCTTGGAATGCCTGGGACCCGACCCTCCAATTTGAGGACCAAGACGATGACGAAAAGAAAGAACTGTTCATGAACAGAAAAGAAGAAATTTTATGAACATATGTGATCAATAACCAATAGAAGAGATGCGAATAGATAGTATTTTGTATTTACCGCCGGAGCCTTGTGCTTCAGCTTTTGATTTGACCAGTTCAGCTGCAGATACTAGTGAAGCTATAGAGTTTTCTGTTGGGCTTCGCAAAGATGGAGATCCTACAAGAAAACCACAAAGATTTACCAGGTTATTTTGTGTGCGCACTTCTGGCTAGTATTAGCCAAGAAAAAGCATTTTTGTTGCATCGCCAGGAGTTCCAAGATGGCATCGTACGAGGGAGTTGTTTCCCTTGTTAACCCTCTTTAAATACGTCCTTAACATAACTTTACAAAATAATATGTAAATTGGACAACAAAAATATTAACAACAACAATGACAACCACAAAAACAACAACAATAATAATAACAACAAAATGTAGATGTTTTATCTTTTTATTTATTTTATTTGTTATGATTTTGAGGGGATTTTTCTCATAAACTTTACAACAACAATAATAAATATTATTTGCATAGTGTCTAGTGTCTTGTAAAGGCACTATAGAAATGTTATTTTTTATAATTATTTAGATTGCTGTTGCTAATCAACTATACCTAAGAATAAACTACTTTAATCGACATTTTTACCTGAACTCTGGTACTGAGCCGGTGCTGACAATCTTCGTCCATTAGATACCATGTTACTACCAGCCACATCAATGGCTATTGGTGCTCCAGCACTTCTCTTGCGGTTTTTTGTACTGTTACCTAGCAACATCAAAACACATTGAATACAATAAGTCGTTATTAATGTGAATATGCAATTCAGCCATCAGGGTTCTATTTTTTCTCAATAAACCATCTATCTATCTATCTATCTATCTACGGTATCTATCCACTGTAGGGTTCAAAATTCCAACCAGATTACTGGCTAAATGCAAGTTGAATGTTTCAATTATCGAATGCCAAAAAAGGTAAGTCGTAATTTTTTTAAGCAAACTGCCTTTTACACTTTCAAAATTCACATTTAAAATATGAAATTGTCTTACATAATCTCTGGTGATGAACAATCTGACATTTCGAGAAAATCAAAAGCTATTACAATAGCAATATAAAAGAGCAAAGAGTAGGAAAACACTGCCTTGCGTTTGTCTTGGCCGCCATGTTGTTTTTATCAAATTTTGTGTGGGACTAGGTTCTAGCTTTTCAAGTCCCAATTTTTTTTTTTTTTCAATTTTATTTTATCTTGTGTCTGGACCATTTAGCTTGTAGAGCTCATCTGTACAATATATTTTTATCATGTGGCTAAAAAAATGAAATTCTAACCTAAGCTTGTACTGTGTCAATGTTCATAAGGAATCAATCACATAAGTTATTTGTACACCATATAAAGAATTGAAATGCGTTTGTTGTATAAGTGAAATACAGCTATGCATAAAATAAATATAATTTACCCTTGACGGGAATTGAACCCACGGTTTGGGCTAAGTAACAGTACCTTTTATGATATTTTTCTCATGTACATGTATCTGTACACCACAATACTGTCTAACTCAGTCTAACTCTTTTACTCCAACGAAGGGCTAAAGCTCGAAATATCAGTAAACAGGGTTCGTGCTGATGTCAGTAAACAAAATGTAAGGAGTTTTCAAGGACCAAATAGTAATTTTTAAGCACTTTTTGCGACAACTTTGATATAGGAAAATTTACGAATTTACGAAAATGATGTACAATACTATGATTTTTACTTAACTATAATTTGCAATACTGGAATTTTTACCCTACTCTAGCTAGAATTAAGGAGTTTTTAAGGAGTTTTTGCTGATTTTCTAAAATTCAAGGGCTTTTCAAGTGCCCTTAAAAACGTAAATCAAATCTAAGGAGTTTTCAAGGAGTTTAAGGAGTAGCATGAACCCTGAGTAAAGTTGAGTCAACATTTTTTACGGTGTTACAAATTTCATTCTATTACCTATCGTTTATATCAAACACTGACGCAGCCTATACTAGTTTACTTGCTAGTTTCCATTCATATAAGTAAGTAATCAGTTCAATCATTTACATAACTATGCAGAATAAATGAAAGCAAGTGTAAATATTGATATTATCTTACTAGGAGTAGCATCACTGCCTGTCCATGAACCAGCCGTCATAGGAAACTTTTTGGTTCTCTGTCTTTTCTTAACACTATTCACACTGATACTTGCTCTTTCAGCTGAGAACAAGAGAAGAGAACTGTTAACAATAGGACAATAACATGACTTTGGAGGGTATATTGTTTATTTGCTGCCCGAGTAGCATCATTTGTGCCTGATAAAAGCTATGTTATTCCCATTATCATCAATATATTAGGTCAAGTTTCAGAAAAATAAAGACATTTGGGAAATTTTCTGCAACAGGGCTGATGCGGTATGATTTGCGGCCCGCCAAAATTCATTTTCACTTGCAAAGGCTTGCATTTTCAATAGGTCACTTTGGCCTTTTATATTGATGATAATGGACATTTCTGGGCCTTTTTTGGTGTTGATTTATGATATTCTGGTTTAACATTCTTTGTATTGCAGTATACTGTATAATCCTAAGTTATTTTCATTGTTTTTTATGCCCAAAACATCTAAATATCATGATTGCATTGTGTGTACTTCTGCAAGCTACTTCAGTGATGACATTGTATGTAATTATATTTAAAGTGCATCTCTCATCTCCCCTAATACAATTCATAAATTATTCAAAAAATCCCCTCCATTTTCTAAATATGCTTGATAATGTCATTATAAACGAAAGCATTTTTTTGTATCAACATGAAGTGATGATAATACATATCAACATAGTTGAATAGTGAAATATTTCTTGATTTGAGTGATGCGTCTTTAAGTTATAAGGGTTTATACTTCCAATAAGTTAATGACTGTGACGTCATACCAGGCATTTGCATGTACTTGTTTTAATCATAACACTAAACACTGGTCATTATTACACACCAAATTCACATTTAACTTTGTGTAAACGATGAGTATAATTAGCCTCTTAAAGTTTTTGCATATTTAATGAACCTGTTGATTTTTAAAAAGTGCCAGTCTAACTCACCAGGTCTTTTGATGGCATCAGGAGATTTATTTCCACCAGTGTTTTCCTATAATACACAATAATATTAATAGACATTTCATAAAATATTTAATAAATGGCAAGTGAAAAGTTTTTGTTATCTCTGATATACCCACCTGTCCTGCACTTAGTAAAGCCATATTTTCTACTGCACATTTCCTCCCAGCAATGTCCAGTGGTGACTTGCCAAACTACAAACAATTATTAAAAAAAGATTATTTACTATAGTAAATATATTATTTACTATATTTAATAATAATAATAATGATAGAATCTAATCAATAATGACAAGTTCGCAAACCATTGCTCAACATACAAACAGACTCAATAAGAGGTGTTACAAACAATATATTTTATTTTCATTGCAGTTAAATTTGATGCATTCGCACAATTTAGTTACACCTGATGATGGTTTCAGTATGAAGCCAAAATGTTGTAATATACTACATTTAATTTTTATTATAAAATGATGAAATCAAATGACATATAATTAATACTTCATAATTCTGATACCTTGTTGATGATGTCTGTCTGTGCACCAGCTTTCAACAATGCTTTGATTATCTCAGTATGGTTGTACTCACATGCCCAGTGAAGAGGTGTCATGTTTAACTACACAACAAACACAGATTAACAATCAGCATATATACATGATTTGAATGAAGGAAGGTTCCTACAAAAACTTGCAACAGTGGTATACACATAGCAGCTTAATGTACATCACTGGATATAGAATTAAAGATATACAATTTAGACCAAGAAATAATAATAATATGACAAGAAATAAGAAATCTGGCAACAAACAGAAAAGAATCTTCAGCAATTTTGGATGTCCAATGAAAATCTAAAATGTTTCCATGGTGATGTCAAACTATGATGTTTCCATAGTGAAAAGTTTCCATGGTGATATCAGTTATTCATGTTTCCATAGTAATAACATTAAATGTGGTTTCCATGGTGATACTAACTATTATTGTCTCCATGGTGATATCAGTTATTCAATGTTTCCATAGTGATAACTTTTAACAAAGTTTTCATGCTTGTATTTATTTATTTATTAACAATATTTATACAGAGGTGCCCAGTTCAGCAAAGCTGGTTGGAATATCAATAATTGTTTTTTCCATGGTGATATTAGTAATTGATGTTCTATAGTTTTACATTTTAATGAAGTAATACTAGTACTTAGGGGGCTTTTATCTATTAGTGTATGGGGTGGGGGTGGGTCCGCAAAATCACCTGTTGACTTTTCCAAATATTACACCCCCCCCCCCTTCCTGGTTGGCAAAAATATAATAACCCCCCTATGTTTTTAGTTTTTACTAAACCCCTATAAAACAGAATACAATTTGTTACAACCCCCGATATAGGTTCCGAAAATAATGTGACCCCCTCAATATTGACGACCCCCCCACTAATAAATAAAAGCCCTCCTTACCATGTCTTTGTTATTGACACAAGCTCCAAAACTGATGAGTAGTTCTACAATAGACAAGTGTCCATAATGTGACCCCCCTCAATATTGACGACCCCCCCAACATGTACTAATAAATAAAAGCCCTCCTTACCATGTCTTTGTTATTGACACAAGCTCCAAAACTAATGAGTAGTTCTACAATAGGCAAGTGTCCATTCTGTGCTGCCATATGAAGTGGTGTTCTGTCGACCTTTGTTCTTGCATCTCTGCTTACTCCAGACCTCAATAGCTGCTCTGCTGTCAGTGTGTGACCATGCTGTGCCGCCAGATGAAGAGGTGATGTACCAAGCTATACAAATCAAACAAAAAATAAGTATTACTGTACCTACTCGAATAAGCGCCGCCCTTGAATAAGCGCTGCCTTTAAATTAGCGCCACACTTACACACTATAATGCTACTATAGAACAGCATTGGAAATAATTTTGTATCAATTTAAGCTATATTCTTCAGTTCAAAGTAATTATATTTCACCGCTCACCCATAGATCGAGAACAATTTAATAAGTATAAATTGTATAAATTGTATTCAAGTAAATATGGTATATTAAATTAAGTATGTTTACAGTATGACTACTGAAACCGGGGCCACCCAAACAAATGTCAAAATAAATAGTTTTTGAGATCAAACAAAAAACTTGTAGACAGTTCTCACAGGCTAAGATGTTTCTTATTCAATCTTTATTTATTCCGTTCACAAATAATGAAAATTATTAGCATTTTAAGCAAAAAAGTCAAACATTTGTAGAGATTCTATTGTTTATATTCTCGATCGTGATTGGATAATCATGTTTTGGTGGCCCCGGTTTCAGTAGTCTCACTGTAAGTGTTATCATATTACTACAAGTAATTATTAGTATGATACTGTATTTAGTTCACTTGAATATTGATATCAGTACTTGAATTCTTAAGAACAGACATGGATTACAACACCATATCAATAATCAAACAACTGTTTTTTGGTGTAATTTGAGATGATTTCTGCAAAGTTTGAAAATAAGCTAAAACATTGTCATCTAGGTAGTTTTCATTGTAAGACCTTCAATCACCATTGACATTTCCAGTTTGTCATTCTATTTATTATTTTCATTTATGATTCATTGATTCTATTTTCAATAGTGACAACTCACAGGCTGTTTGTTAAAGATAACAGTTTGTATACTATGTTTACATACCCAGTCTGTCGTGAACGGGGCCCCATTTTGCATCAGTTCTTTGACTATATCTGCTTGGCCATTACGCGACGCTTCTAGAAGTCTTTTCCCCAAATCAACAAGTGATAATTTCTCATTTTCTTTCATTGTTTAATCTTTAGGAAAATAATGATAAAAACCTAAATAAATTATTAAAACAACAACAAAATTGGATGGCTCCATCATTCTTTATTTCTATTTTATTCTCTACTTTCAAATAACCATGCCTTCTGTTTGTTTTAGGGTAGTTATTGTAATTCCAATTTTTGATTTGAATTACAATAGCTACCCCACTACAATAGCTCCCCCCCCCCCCCCCCCCCAAAAAAAATACAGAAGGCATTATGGTCATTGTGAAAGTAGTGAATGGACAATAATATAAACTATTTAAAAAAAGCTGCAATGTAATAGCAACAACAACAATAAATTGCCTTCAAAAAAAAAGAAGACTGCAAAATAGTAATCTATAAGTAACCTGCGTGTCTGTCTAATAAGTTAAAATATAAAATAGTATTCCTTCGCATTCCTTTATTTTTTACTATTTAATATTTCTCCCATTTTCTAAAATCTTTAGTTAGTTTTTTTCACCAAAAGTTAGAAAAAATTATTTAAAAATTTAAAAAAATTTATAGTATTATTGACTTAACTTGCGGTTTATTTTAACACATTCTTTATTATGCACTGCGATACAGATATAGGACTTCGGTCCATTAGTGTCTTGTTCAAGTATCGCCTTAATTCAAGAGTTCATCAAAGTATTTATAAGAATGTTTATAAAAAGGACAAAGTAAAATAATAAAATGTGTTAAAAAATACAATGTTGTAAAATAATTTAAAATTTTATCAACAAGTTTGATAATAATTAAATACACTACTTTGTGTATTTCTTAAATACTAAACACAAAGTCTATGGAAATAAATTATACATTTATATATAATTCTAATTTCATTATAACAAAACAAAAAACATTGTACTACAGTTTTTACACACAGGTGAGAAAATATAGAAAAAAAATTATGAAAAAATCCCCCAAAAAATTTAAAATATTATAAAAATTCCCTTAGTTGATCAGAATAATTTAAAATGTGGTATTGGAAGAATAAACCGTGATATTTTGAATGAGAGATGATGAAAATTCAACCAATGTACACAAAAGACTACAACTCCGGAAGTGGTAGCCGCCATGTTGAATGCTAAAAATCGACGAGAGAAAAATCTACAAACTAAATATACGAACAATCAATTCACAATAACTGTATTTTCAGAGCATGAAAACATCTTATTCACAAAGAATTGGTTAGTCTATAAGGTATATAACAGATTTGAGCGTGGTGTTGTGACTTCCTTCGCAACGGTTCGCAGTCACTCGACGATCTAATTACAAAACATGAACGATAAAACAAATTACATTTTGAATTGATACCAGAATGCTTCGAAACGACTGAAAGATCAACTCTAAACGACAAATTACCAATATTTGATAATTTTACTAGCATTCTATCATAATTTGGTACTGCTCTCTTTGGTGTCTTCGACACAAACAACAAAAACATCGCTTCAATCTTATATCCGGCTGCCGTTTGTAATTTATGCAGTTTTTTTTCGCGGGTCACTTTCTTGTTTGTGGACCGGTAGTCGCTCGGTTTTCTGCTGAATCTGTGCATTCGATTTGATCAAATAATGGTAGAAATGCAAGATCTGTCTTCTAAGAGTTAAGAGAAGTTTTTTAACGTATACTTAAAGCGAGTACGCTTCACTTTGCATTGAATGCACTTTGAGCACAGTCGAAATATCGATAACAAGGAAGGCAAACGATCGAAGATCGGCAAATTCCGGGGCTAGAAATGCGGCGATTTCGACTCACCTTGGGTAGAAAAACACATAAAATATTCCTGATATGTGTGCCAATCTGTAGGTCAAACTTTTACCGCAAAACAGGTCGACTTTTTGCAGAATTTTAGGTAGAAATCAGGCCGGAAATTCCCAACGGAAGCACATGGCAAACTCTCGATCGAAGAAGACACTTCCTGCCTTCGATATCTACAGACGCCGTGGCAAAGCCAGTCACGTGACCACATACTGCAGAGAATCGGATCCTTGATAACAAATCGGCTCCTAAACTCTCAACTTTAAAACCATATCTCGATATAAAATTATCAAATTTATCTGTTCTAACTAATATATAACCTAATTTGGTTTTAAAATTGGTTTTATAGTGCGAATTTTAGTTATTTTATACAACGAAAAACCTAAATAGCTGATCAATATGTAAATTCTTATTACATTATTAGTAAATCTTGCCAGGTTTTCCGTTTCCCGTATGTTCCATGAATGAAGCGCAATTTGATCCTTTTCCCGCCAGTTTCATGTTACTACAATGGTATCTTCAAGACGGTGGTTTTCATTATTAACATAACCCTACTTTCTTATTTTGCGCATTTTGGATTTCACTTAAAAATTACCAAAATGCTTGCTTTTTAATTTCTTGCCGGCAAATATGAGACATATTTAAACTCCAACTTTTATCTCTTTTGAGCATCAAAGACTACTTTTGTGTAACAGTAACTTAAATCTTGTTTATTTCATAAAAACTTGTTTTTTGATCTACAAAATAACTAAAAATGCGATTTTTTCGCGATTTTTTTATCTCACTCACTAAAGCCTCGACATGAATCGACAAATCATAACCTGAGGGGGTAGAAATGGTCTACCTGGGATTGTTTTGACCATGTGTACGCGAGGGATGTGAATGCGAAAGATAAAATACTGAGACGATAAAAATGTTCCACTCAAATATCTGAAGCTGACCAAGCATCCTAAAGGTAGCTCTAAATAAACCCTATAGTCGTCTATTATTTCATAAACCCGTTGTCTGGTTTCGATTCTTGCATTCCTTCACACAAGACATCTGTAAAATTTCTACATTGAATTACTTTCGTACTTCTGTTTTGGGGACGTAGCTTCAACTTCAAAAGCAAAAGAGCACTTTGTAATTGATAATGGCCGACGACAAACCACGAGTAATAATCCTTGGAGGTAAGCATTCAATAATCTAAAATCACAATGGTGTTATCATAAATATTTAAACCGAGAGTGACTGAAATTCCGCCCCCAAATGATTCCATTTTCCATCTTTACCAAAGCCAAAACTTCATTTGCAGTGTTTTCGTTTTCGAGAAAAACCAAGTGTTCACGTTCTCAGACATTTCTTCAATAGTATGTCAATTATTATGTCAATAGTACATCCTCAGGGCCGAAGATTTATCTTGAAGCGTAATTACAGTAATTTCTTTAATATCAAGGGCTTTCAAGCCGTGGTTGATTCAATTCGTCATGCGATTGTACATGTTCTCATACATGGATAGTGAATATTAGCTAAACTCAGTAAATATTTCATTGGGAATTACATGATATCATTAGTGATTGTTCAGCTGAAAGATAGATGGTAATTCTAGTACTTGCGTGTTGAAACAAATTAGGGGCGGTGCGGAAAGAAAGATAATATGATACAAAAACAAAACATCAAATAACACAATACAGCATTCATTACTTATTTCTAAGACATAGCAATTTTTAGTGAAATTAAAACATTCTTTTTACTAATTATAATATACAGTAATTAGAAAATGTGCCCTGGGGCTATTTAAATATCTGTTATTTTGTTCCTATATTCACCCCTGCCTCTCTTCCCACAATCCATTTCCTGTTTAATAATATGTGCTTTTATTATATTCATTTTTTTAAACTTATTGTTTAAAAACTATTGTTAAAAAATTGTCAAAACTGATACATCATTTAGGTTGAAAAAAAAAAAAAAATTATGATAATTATACAATACAAGTACATGCAATAATTAGGAGTTGACAATGGTTATTTTGATTCCCTTTCCCATTCCCATATGAATTAATTATTATATCATTTTGATGATTATGACTAAATTGTAATAAAAATTAAAGTTTATTGCTAAATTGCAAAAATTATCACGAATAATAAATATTACCACATTTACCACATGGTATTTTATTTCGCAGGACTTGGCTTTGTTGGGCGCAATCTTGTCAGTTACCTCGTAGAAAATGAGTTATGTTCCAAGGTAAGAATACATTAAAAACCTCCATTTGTGTCTGTATAAAAGGATTGAAATATGTGACATTTGGGGAGAAATTATACATGACTGTACAACCCTTCCACACAACCACCACCACCACCACTACACACAGGGCCTTCCGTAATCTGACTACATATAGCTACCCTGCATGGTTGCCAGAGAAATTATTTTCCGTGGCACTATAGCGAGCGCCCCGGAAAATAATTCCTCTGGCACCCAGTGTAACATATAGCTAGTTAGATCAATTAATTCAATACTTTTTAGGTAATGTAATGAAATATGTAACATCATATAGAATATTAGAATTTTAGAGTTTTAGCCCTTCACACAGACAAAGCCTATACTAGTTTACTCGCTAGTTTCCATCTCTTATATTTGGTTATATATGTCACATCCCTGGAGTGGGTTATGTCACATCACTGGAGTGAGTGGTGGTGGGGGGGGGGGGGGGGGAGCAGTACTGTGGGGGGGGGGGGGGGGTGCTCCCTTTGTCCAATTGTTAGGGGTGATTGGCTTACCTTTTAGGGTTGAAATATTAATTCCTGTGCATAACTTTTAGGGTCCTTTTAGGGTTCTAGCTCAAAAATCACCCCCGAGTGTCACATACTTCTCAAAGTGTAGTTTCATTGGAGAAATGATAAATTGTAATTATAATTTTGCTGTTTACAGATCAGAGCAGTTGATAAGGTTCCTCCAGCAACGGCCTGGCTGAATGAAAAACACAAGGTACATGTAACTTAAAAATATTGATCTCATGAGGATATAAACAAAGATAATTAAGCAAAAACAATTAAGAAATTGCTTATATGTCCAATTTGTAATCATTGCATTTAATAGTTTAATTTCTTGATTTTTTTCTTATTTCTATAGTATTTTCTAACTTTTTATAAAATCTTTTATTTCCAGGAAGCCTTCAAACATGACTGTGTTGAGTTCAAAAGTGCCAATCTATCAAATCCAGGTAAGTCTAACACAGGTAACCCATGAATACAAAACATTATGCATCCACTGGAAGTCTGATGGAAACACATTATACATCTCACCACAGGTAACCCAGTTGGAATTCTTTCACACACAAGACATGTTAATTATTCAAATTGATGGTTTTCTTTCCAGGAAGTATAGAGAAAGCTTTCCTGGATAACGATGGATTTGATTTCTGCATTAATTTGGCTGGTGAAACCAAACATGGACAGACCAAGCAGGTAATATAGAATAGACATTTACAGATATTAGTTTGATTTAGTTTTTATTTATTCTCTACTTTCACATAACCATAATGCCTTCTTTTTTCAGGGGTAGATATTGTAATTCAAATACGCTTGATTTGAATCATGATTAGTTTAATTTTAATAACAATAGCTACCCCTTAAAAACAAGAGGCATTAAGTTCTTGTGAAAGCAGAAATATTATAATGATCATCCTTAAATCATCATTAGCATTACTATCATCATCATCATCACAAATATCAGCATTATCATCATGATGCTTTCATCATCTTATCTTTATCGTTGTCATTATGATTATTCATCATTATTATCACCATCATCATTTTCTCCAACATTATCGTGATCATTCTTACCTAAAACTATCACCAGCGTCATCATCATCATCATCATTCATCATCATCATTCAAGATATTGCCCATCAGTAACACATTCATTTGATCATCATTATTATCATGATCATTATCAAAAATACCATCATCATCATTATTATCGCCTTCATCATCTTATCATTATCAATGTCATTATCAGCATCATTTCATGATCATCATCATTTTCTCCAACATTAGATCGTGATCATTCTTACTATCACTATCATCACCATCATCATTATTCAAAATATTGCCAATCAGTAACACATTGAAACTATTATATGATGCAAGGTTTCATGCATACAGTACTACTGACTCTACACATGACCAGTCATGTAAGACTGTGTATATATTTACCTGCCGGCCTATGTAAGACTAATTAACAATTAGACCTGCAGCCCGAATGGTCTAATTGTTTTAGTATAAACCAACTAGTAGGTCAAACTTTGCCATATTTTGAAAGAAAAATAAAATTTCAATTTGTCTTATTTTGAAAAAATGACAGATAATCGAAAGTGAAAATACCGAGCATGCGCTCAATGACGCGTGACGGCAAGTGAAAATGTATTCAAAACACATCAAAATTCTCCACAGTTTTAGTCATTTTCTTCCTCAAGACTTTTGTTTTAACGGCTGAAAATAGCATATTTTTACTGCTAAAACTACTATACATATTTGAACAACAGAGGAATAAAGAAAAGTCCAAGAAAAGTTTTTTAATCTGGCTTTCTCAATCAAACTGAAGAATCGTGTGATGGCGTCAGTAGCGTGCGCTCTTCAAGTCAAAATTCATTCACAAAACATCAAAATTATGTGCTTTTTTGCCATTTTCTTGCTCGTATTTGCAGTTTACGATTTAAGGAAAAGCATTACAATTAGTACTAAGCTATTACAAGAAATAGAAGAAACAAGAAACGTTTTCAAAGTTTACAAAACCGGCCCTTTTCGCTACTAGTGGTCTATCACTCAATAGACCATTAGTAGAGTAGCCAATCAGAATGCAGGATACGTGATAGACCACTAGTAGGTTTATACTAATGTGTAATAACTATATGTTTACCAGGTCTATGAAGATGGGGTATATAAACTGAGCATCAACTGTGCCAAAGAAGCAGCAAAACAAAAGGTCAGGAGATATATAGAACTGTCAACTGGACAAGTGTACTCCTGTGATAAGGTAAATGACATTGAAATGAGGTTGGCATGGTTGGCCAATTGGTGAGAGCACTGGCCTTTCACCGCTGTGATCTGGGTTCAAGTCCCAGCTCGGGAACTGGAACATAAATGAATTGAGTTTGTTTGATGTGTTGTTTTCTACCATGGTTTTTTCTCCAAGCATTCCGGTTTTTCCTCCCTCAGTAAAATCAACATGTGAGGAGTGATGTATGAATATGTAGAGGTAGTGAGTAGTGTTAGTGCGAGCAGAAGAATAACCACTATTCAGACATGCGGATCTGCTGTGGAAAATATTATTATATTATATTGAAACATAATGACTACATGACACAATGTTTCATTATACACAGCTACTTCCTAAGTACGTCTAAGACCATTAACTGATAAATGTTTAGGAAATTCACAAGTACATGCACTGATACATGCCAACTTCATAGGAGCTAAAATCTTGAGAATTGGAATAATAGGTAACAGAGGGCTTGTGACAGGCTAAACTATGGATAATTTTTTAAATATTTTGCCATTTTGTTTTACTGAACATCAGACAGAGAGCCAAGAAAACAATACTCGCTACCATCAGAATTCAGGGAGCTAACATGTTTTACAAAACCAGAAATATTCTTACTTTTTCTTCAAAACTGGGATGTTTCATGCCTTGTCAATGGAAAACTTATGACCACATTTACATTTACACTTTAAGTACATATAATGTCATGTTATCATAGAAAGAAAAAGAAGAAGATGGAAAGCTGCAGCCATGGACAGAAGTTGCAAAATGTAAACTAAAAGTTGAGAAGGAACTGCCTACTATTGAAGGGTAGGAATGACATATCTTATACTGTCATACTGTCATTTATGTTTGATATTGGTGCTATATATAATATTACTTGATGACTTTTATGGAGGAAGGTGCTCTGCAAAAAAACATGCCATAACAAAGTACCTACTGTACTTGTAATTTTGTATTTGTAAATTGTAATCTCTTGCAAATTCTAGGTGCAATAAAAACATTGTTGTTGTTGTTGTTAAGTTGAAATAACTTAATTAAGTTTACACTGGCATTGAAACAATTGTTTTTAACAAGCATTTTCTCAGTTACCCTGAGAGCACAGCTTCTCTCGTTGTGAGTTCTAATGATTTACTTGTTAGAAATCATGAGAGAGATTCTGCTGGATGGTAATTTCCCTGCAAGAATAAAGGATGAATATCTGTCTATAAGTTGTAGTTGTAATGGTATACTACTTGTTTTTACCACTAGGTTGAACTATGTCATTGTCAGGCCTGCAATAACATATGGTATAGGAGCAAGACAAGGGATAAGTAAGTGACAGAGTAAATGCTAGTTTTTTACTCTCTAAAAAAAACATAAATTAACACTACCTGATATTTTTGTATTTGTTCTTATAATTTAATTAACTTTCTTGTATATTTAGCTTATAATTATAGTAAATTAGCAACATAAAGACTGGGGCTAACTAGAAAACCTACCCATTAACTTAGCCCTCAGGCTCAACTTTTATATATACAATTGTAAAAAACACTATTCATGTATACATGGCAATTAATTAATTAATTGTATTTTTTTTACTGTAAAATTGTCAAATTTAATGTTAATTTAATGAGCAATAAAAAATTTGATTGATTTGATTTGATTTGACTGATGGGTTATTTCATAGAAAACTTATTGTACTTTTACTTAATTAGCCCCAAGACTTATCATTGGAGCTGTCTATAAACAACTTGGTGAAAAAATGCAGGTACTACACATATAAGGTCATAAAAATTGATAATCACTTAATTATGATTATTTTTGCAAACTTTGTACAAAAAAAGCTCTCGATATTTAGCTCAGCACCAGTAAATAACCAAAATAATATAACGAAAGAATGTTTAATAAAACTAGTAAAATGTTCAACGACAAAACTAACAAAAATGGCGGAGCACGAATGTGCGTGCGCACATAACTAACAAATTACAACTGAAAGCAGGCCACAGGTGCATGGAGCCTGCTGATGCAGCAGTCAACAATGTTGAACTGAGCAGGGCAAACGACTTCAACTCCGATTCAACATTCACAGAACAAAAGAAATATTGGATGGAGGTTGAAGCAAAGTTTAAACACGTTTAAACTCTTTCAACATCAATTCAACATTGATTCAACACTTTTAACAATGTTGAAAAGGTGGGCAAATGGCTTCAACATTGCCATTCAACAAAATGGAACGAATGTTGAAGCAAATGTTGAAACCGTTTGCCCAGGCCGTTTCACTGCGTTATCAATGAATGGATTGTCTTCTTTCTAGTTGCTGTGGACAAAAGAGCTTAAGATGAACACTGTACATGTCATTGATGTATGTAAAGCATTGTGGCACCTCACAACAAATGGAGAGTCTGGCAATATTTACAACCTCTGTGACAAAGCTGACTCATGTATGTATCATAAAACATTTATGACTATATTACTAATAATTACACTAACTCTTGTAAGTGCTAATGATGATAAGATTCAGTTCCAGCTGGCAGCACTAAGGGATTAGTGAGATGGTTCATCTCCCAAATTTTACACAAAAATTCTACTGACACAGGCTAATTTAATGATAGCAGAGTTTCTCTCAGATATTGTAAAAAGGACTGCTTGTCAATCTTTTTTACTGCCTGCAACCACTGAATTCAACACACTATATCCTGGTATAATCCATGTCATTATTTATTTATTATTGTTTGGCAGCTCAAGGAAGTATAACATCACTTGTTTGCACAATCTTTGGTATTGAACACACATACTTTGGAACTGTGATGTCAAACCTTGCCAGAGTAAGTAACAACTGATCCTTACCTTTCCTTCCTCTGTCCTCTCCTCTCCTCTCCTCTCCTCTCCTCTCCTCTCCTCTCCTCTCCTCTCCTCTCCTCTCCTCTCCTCTCCTCTCCTCTCCTCTCCTCTCCTCTCCTCTCCTCCTCTCCTCCTCTCCTCTCCTCCTCTCCTCGTCTCCTCCTCTCCTCCTTTCTTCTTATTTGTTTGATGTGATATTCAATTCAACGCATTGATCATACCATCTCCTCTCTTTCTCCTTTCTACCTTCATATCCCATTTCCTTTTCCCCTCCATATTTTGTTGTACACTATTCTTTTCTGTCTTCTCATTCGTTGTTTCCTCCCTCTCCTTTTTATGCTTTTTTCTTCCCTGTTCTTGTTGTTTAATGTTGTGGCCTGTTTGTCCTTTCCCATTTTATCGCTCCTGTCCCCTTCTTTTTTTCCTCTCCTTCTCTTCATTCTGCCTCTATTCATTTCCAATCATGATGCAACACAATGATAAAACATCAAAGTCAACTGCCATGACAACTATTAATCTATATTTATGTTATTGTAGGTAAGCATGGAGAGTACAGTGGAAGAGTCCAATGATAAACACCTTGCCCCATGGTCACAGGCATGTCAAAAGGATGGGATACATGCTACTCCTTTGAGTCCTTATCTTGACCAGGTATTGACAGAGATAGAGGAAGGCAAGCCACAGGCAGCCCAACTACTCGTTCTGAGGAATTGTTTAAAGCGAATATAAATCATTTTTTACCGCTTGCCTCGTGCGTCATAATTACTGAAAGTGTCTTGTGTGTATCTTCTAGGAATTGTTGTATGACAAGCATCTTTATATGGATGGAACAAAAATAGAAAAGACAGGATTTACTTACGAGTATCCTGAACCTACTGTTGATCAACTGAGACAGGTATCTACACCATTTCAAATGGACATTATATTTTCAATTAAAAATATTTTTTTAATATATAATATTCCAATTCCCATTTTTCTTTTGAAGATTGTCAATATTCTACTAGCTTCTTTTGCACCAGGAATATAGGGCCAGGCATATAGGGCCAGGAATATAGGGCCAGGAATATAGGGCCAGGAATATAGGGCCAAGAATATAGGGCCAGGAATATAGGGCCAAGAATATAGGGCCAAGTATATAGGGCCAAGTATATAGGGCCAAGAATATAGGGCCAAGAATATAGGGCCAGAAATATATAGCCAAGAATATAGGGCCAAGAGTATAGGGCCAGGAATATAGGGCCAGGAATACAGGGTCAGGAATACAGGGCCAGAAATATAGGGCCAGAAATATAGGGCCAAGAATACAGGGCCAGGAATATAGGGCCAGGAATATAGGGCCAGGAATACAGGGCCAGGAATACAGGGCCAGGAATATAGGGCCAATATAAGTTTAGGTTCATGAAATTGTGAAATTTAACTAATGTCTCACTGTTTGTCTTTTCTGTAGGTTGTGCAGGACTATGTAAAGGAAGGTCTCTTTCCACCTTCCTTGTTTAATCCAAGTTAATGCCAGCTAAATTAAGATGAAAGTACACAATGGTGGGTGTGTTATTTAGTTCAAAACAATGTTGATGGTCAATTGTGAACTTTCAAAGTTTAGGTTAAGCTTCTTATTGTGTTATTTAAAAATGGTTCTAACAAGAAATCTGATTGGCTGTAAGACTGATGAATCTTACATGGATTCTGATTGGCTATTTAGACATTCTGTCAGGATTCAGATAGTTATAAGTGACCAATGAGAGTCTAGATAATAACGATTTTAGCAAAGATTTCTATTGGTAGGCTAATTGTCTGTAAAGTAAAATATTCCTAACAAGGATTCCAATTTGCTGTTGACAACCAATAGAAATGCAGACAAGATTGACCAATTCTTGTTGAGATGCAATAAAGTAGATGCTATTTTTGGTGAATGGGTGAAACAAGAATTTTCCACTTTTGTAAGAAAATGAAATGAAAATATCAATATTTCAAATGCATTTTTCTCAATACATTGAGCTAAATATAATTCATAAGTAGCATTTTGCTGCATGCAATTATGAAATAAAAATAAATATAGCTACAGTTGCTTTGTATGTAATAAGAAGTATTAAAAAGTAGCTAAAAAGAATTTAAGTTGAAATAAAAGTAAATACCGATACAACTGCTTTGTGTGTAATAAAAAGTATTGAAAAAGGAGCTAAAAAAGAAATAAAGTTGTGAGCAAGAGTTGTTAACATGTTTTTTTATTACCTTATTTTTTCTAAGACAAATTACAATGTTTTAGAGCCTAAGTTAGCTCCAGTCAACCAAAAAGACCAGATATCTGGCTTAATAACAGTCAAACAAATTGACCAATAAATATAATTACAGTTCTACATATAATGTAGTTGATTAGCATAAATCACGATTAGGGTTTGAAGCCTTAATCACAACAAATCAATAGTTGGATTGCAACCATTCCCAGGAGAGTGAATTGAGCAAAAGAAACGGTAGCCATGCTGGTGGTCTTGACAAAAGAAACCATCACTGTGACTGGTGGTACTTTTGTTCAATTCGCTCTCCTGGGAATGGTTGCAATCCACCTATATGTGAGGCGCACAAGTCCTGTTTTCTACAACAAAGCATGATGGGTAACACACTTTTTTGCAGGTACTAAATAGTGTAAAGGGCTGAGTTTCCCATCATGCTTTGCTCTATAGAAAATGATACTCGGCACATCACCTATTGAACAATCAATTATGAATTACATTGTAATGCAAACAAATAAAAACAGAAATTCTGTCCCGGTGAGATGGGCTCCCTGTGTGTTTAACACAGGAAGCCCATAAGATTACCTCCAGCTAGGGTTTACCCTAATCACAATGTTGTTTGTGTAGAAATGTAATGGTGTATGAGTGATAGTATATACATTAATGTAACCTGCGAACAAGGCTCTCCACGCGGCAGAAATTGCAGTTTGGAGCCTCAAGTGAGGAGATTGTGGGGAGATACCCCTCACACCTCCTCTTTCTCACCTCAAACCCCCCCTCATACTTTTCTCACCTCCTCCCCCTGATAGCCTTGTCTGCAGATATATAATATGGATGTGCTATGGATAGAAAATCATTGCCGTTATATTTGTACACGATATACATACGCAGTCGAGGAAATTCCCGCGACTTAAAGTGTAATAATCCTACTATTTTGAAATTTGGGGGAATTGATGATCATTTCTAAAAGGTTCTTCATCAATGAATATAGCAGAATGCGCATTTCACTGACAGTAATGGAGTCCCCTCTACTGCATGACTTCATCAGTGATCAAATCTGCGATGGCTCTTCGTAGCCTTTGTTTCAGTTCGTGTTTCTGTGATGCAGATTGAATAATTTTCTGTAAAAATGATGAAGATTTGATCTGTTTGAACTCCTGCTCGATGACGGATTTTGATAATGGTAGTCTATCAATAATGTCGTCAAGCCTTTTGATTGTCTCGGCTCGTATTTTCTCTTTGTTGCCTGGATTCTCCTCAGCGAACTTGATCATTTCTTCCCGTACTTGAGCAATTTTACCTGGAATAATCACAGAGAAGAAAATTATTAGTAATCTCTAATATCATTATCATCTTATCATCATCAACAGCACAAGCAGATAAAGTAATATCAGCATTATCGTCGTCATCATCATCGTTGTCATTGTTATCGTCGTCCTCATTATTATGAGCATTGTCATAAACCATCATCATCATCATCATCATCATACCATCAACGCCATCAAATTTTCTGTATCAGCATTAAATACAACCATCGCCGTCATCATAACTATCATCATCATCCCCTCATCATAGAAACGTCATTATCATAATTGTCATCCTCAATGATTATAATTATCATCATTATCATACTTCTAACAACTGCAAGCTCGGCATCCTTGATAAACTTGGTTTCTTTCTTGAGAAGTTCGGCTCGTTTTGCATCCGGGACTTTAAGGTCGTCCATGATGTCAAGAGAAAGTTTGGTTGCTATGGCTTTATGATGCTCTGACGTCAGACCCCCTACCTCGGTGAGAGCCCCAGCATAATCTTCGAGCGCTTTAACGTCTGTGAGAAAAAATCATAATAATTTCAGAAATGTTAGTTTTGTTAGGTCACTTACTGAAGTTTTCTTGATTACATGACTGCAAATTTACACTTTATTGTTCTGTATCCTCATATGTGCATGTAAACCATATATTGTGCCTTTATGTAGACTGCAAAACAGTCAACTTTTACGCGAAAACTTTGAGGAAGCGAGTTGAAGTTCGACCGAACGAAATTCTGGCCGCGAGAGAATGAGGAGAGGATTAACGGCCGGATGAGCGTGGAGTGAGGCGAGGGGGGAGAGACGCGAGTTTTCGCGTAAAAGTAGGAACTGTTTTGCTGTCTAGCCTTTATGCAAACAAGAGAGCTAGCCTGTAAAATAAAATCAAAAACCTGATTGTGTATCCATGAACGCGACTGTAGTGAGTCCAGAGCAACAGTTTTTCAAATTAGAATAATATATGTTAATATAGGAGTACCTTTTTGGACTGTTGATTGACTTGTCGAAGTTGACTTTTGTAGGCTATCTACAAGCTAAAGGGTTATGATATTGTCAGTAAAGTCATTCACATTGAATATACATATTCATACATACATTTTATTATAAAAGGTTTTCAAGAATAATTTACAATGATAACAAATAATTACAGTGGAACCCCGTTAATCCGGCCAGGGGGAGGGACAGCCCAAAGTGGCCCTATTAACGGGGTGGCCGTATTAAGCGGGTAAATTTTATAGAAAATGTATGGGCATGCATTTCGTCGGGACCTAAAAAACTGGCCGCAATATAACGGGGTGGCCGTCTTAAGCGGGTGGCCGTAAGGCGGGGTTCCTCTGTATATATGCATATAAGAAAATACAAAGTATGGTAGTTAAAACAGTGATCGAAATATTAAATGAAAATTGTGTTTTAAGTGGGGTTTTTTTAGTTATTTTTTGATAGAGCTAAGATTTGTTATATGATTCAGGATAGGCTTTCTTTACCTCAGATTTCTCCTTCTGTTCAGCTTGTACTAGTGAAGAAGGTTCCTCGGCAGCACTGTCCTCTGGAACAAACATTGTAGGAATAAATGAATATATCTTACCATATAAAAGAACGAAAACAATTATTGCAGATGAGATTCGAACCCACAACCTTCCAACGGTCTATATCACCTACACAGTTTTTAGCTAAAAGTACTCTTAAACATAGGACATTTAAGATAAGCAATAAAAAAAAATTCCAGAAAAAATATTTTTGAACCTGATTTTTAACAAGGACGGTTGTCAAAAACCTATGGTCGAAATCCTGCTGTGACGTCATCGTAGGAACACAAACATTCTCTGGCTAATTTCGGACCTAGGTTTATATAATATCGATTTTTCCATTAATATTTGAAAATCCTTTCCAAAAAGCGGATAAATAACTGCTTATTTCTCCCTAATGCTTTACTTATCTCAAGATGCTGTCACAAACTCGGACTGGGTCTTCTGAAATTTGTAAGCTCATAAGAAATGAACGGAAAATGAAAACTCCAATTTTTTCAACGCAAAGAAGCTTTAAATGATATAAAGATTTGATCTAGACCCTAAAATTGTAGGTGATGTACACCTACTTGCAAGAACGTTGTCATTAACATTTGAACATTTGTAATTTAGTGGATTAGGAATAAATTAAAAGTACAAAAGAAAGAGTTCTGCTTCAATGATCTTCTTTTGTACTTTTAATTTATTCCTAACCCACTAAATACAAATGTTCTTTCTTCGTATGACAACGTTCTTGCAAGTAGGTGTATAAGCACTTTAAACATTGTATGGCTATTCTAATTGAAAACGTTTTATTCAATCTTTATTTCTACTGTACCTTGTGTCAAGACCTTCTCTAACATAGACTCCATATTCATGGTGCTGGCTTGTGTTGGTGGCTACATAAAACAAATGCTCATTTTAGTGTGTTTATCATTCAAAACATTTTGGATTAACAGCATGAAATCACCATATGATCATTGTCATCATTATCATCGATTACCATCATAAATAACAATAAAATAATAAAATACAATATGTGATTAAAACATAATTCTAGCTAGTAAATATTCTATTAATGGTATTATTTCCGGGCACACTTAATCTGGAGCCTCGCTCTGTTGTGTAATCCCTCACCACTTCATGTATTTTTTTTTTTAGCAATTCTCATTTTAGTATTTTGTTTTTTTGTATTATATTGTATTTTTAAGGTGGAAGTGATTAAATAAATCAATAAAACATTACAACCACAACGGCGATTACCATCACATACAACTAGCGTTATGCATGGTGATGTTAACCAACACACCAACAGCATGCAATCACCACTATATAATCAGTCATCATTATCATAATCGTCACTTTCACCATCATCATTAAGGAACTTAAGATTTGACAACGAGTACGAGATTGAGTACGAGTATAAGTTTTGAAATTGGCCTTCTGTGTGTTGTTGATGATGAATTGTAGTCCTATGTAATTCAGTATCGACAACATACACAAGGCCAATTTTAAAACTCGTACTCAATCTCGTACTCGTTGTCAAATCTAAAGTTCCCTATTATCGTTACAGCCGCAACGACGATTGACATACAACTAACATTTTGGTGATGTTTACCAATACGACGATAAGACAAGATGTGTAGACAACAAGTAATTCCTTACCGTTTGCGATCGTTTATCTGGTTCTTGGCTTGCTGGTTTAGACTCAGAAGCTGTTGCTGTCGACGTCTCAGTTTCTACATTGTCACCAAGAGTATTGAACAGATTTTTGATTGTGTCTGCTCTGTTTGTGTTGTGTGTTTCATCAGCTTGCGATGTTGCTATCTCTTCTGAACCGCTTGACTCGCCACTTACAGAATCCTCTGTTGCCTTAGGTAGACTGTGGATAATATCTGACTTTCTCTCAACGTTAACCGCATGTGCAGCTTGTCCAATATCACCCAGCGCATCGCTGATCAGTTGGACTCTTTGTGATCCAGCAATGTTTGGGTTTTCTTTGGCTTTTTCAGCGACTTTTGGATCAGGTTCCGCACTTTCCGCGGTTGTCTGTTGCACTTGACCACTTCCAACTGCTATCTCGTCTTCATGCGCACTTCCAACTGCTACCTCGTCTTCATGCGCACCTTCCTTATTATCAAATATTTCTTCATCATCATCAGCTTCATCACCGGTCTCAAGTCCAAGAGCTGAGTCTGTTACATCTTCATTTAGTACATTTAAGTCTGATTTCAGTTCACCTCTTGGGATGTAACTCCTTCTACTGATGCGCCCTTCGCCATTTCCCTCAGGTGTATTTGTGGCTTCTGTTTCTTGGGATTTCTCAGTTGAGTCTGATTCATTTTCTGTTGCTTCGGGGCCATTTGAGCTGCCACTAGTGTCTTCTTGGTTTTCTTCTGCCAAAATAGAAATATACGATATAAAAAGTGTTAAGGGTGCCAAGGTAGGAAGTTGACATGAACAAACCTTTCTTTTCAGATGGAACTGTGTTTCTTTTTGTTACATCTGAGTCTCCTGACTGGCTGCTTTCTTCCGACTCTTCTTCCTCTCCAGATTCGCCACTTGCTTCTTCATCGCCACTTGCTTCTTCATCACCGCTCTCGTCCTCATTGTCAATTTCTCCAGACTCACTACTTCCCTTGTCAGCAGATCCACTGGTCACAGCTGATTCTGTCAAATAGATCAAATAGTGAAAACAATTATCTCATGCTATTCAGCCTAGTTGATCGCCTTCCCCGAAAGGAATTATGGGTCACTATTTTTGGTTAGCAATTTACAAATGTAGACTACTCTTGTTGATTGAAATATAATCCCACCATGAGATTGCCTACCATTTACAATTAATTTAAAGTAGGAAGAACTCATATTTCATAAATTCTCTTGGCAGAATAATAAGAAATGCTAATCAAAATTTATTTATTTATTTATTTATTTAGGTCAACTCAGCTGGATATAGTTGTAGCAATTAACAAGAAAACATACCTTTTTCTTTTGGTATTACGCTTCGCTTTGCAATTTCTGCATCGGCAGATGCTCCACTGTCTTCCTCGTCACCAGACTGCCCACTTTCTGCTTCGTCACCAGACTCTCCACTTTCTTCCTCGTCACCAGACTCCCCACTTTCATCCCCCTCGCCAGATTCACCACTTTCTTCTTCGTCACCACTTTCTCCAGATTCCCCACTTTCCTCTTCATCACCGCTTTCAGCCGAGCCTCCACTTCCATCGTCACCACTTTCTTCTTCTTTGCCAGATTCAGCAGTGCTCTTGTCTGATTGTTTAGTAACTTAAAATAAAATAATAAAAAAATGTTCATCGTTCTACTAACTAGAAATGCAGCAACTTATTTGCAAGAAATAGCAAACATAACGGAGTGCCTTTTAAACTTACTTTAGTTTATTTTACTAACCTGTTATCTCTACTGGAATTGCACTTCTTTTTGTTACTACAGCATCTGCAGATTCACCACTCTCAACTTCGTCACCACTCGCTTCTTCATCACCACTTTCGTCCTCGTCACCATTTTCCCCTGACTCCCCACTCTCTTCTTCGTCACCACTTGCACTGCTTTCATCATTATCTGTAGATCCTTCTCCACTGTCTTCTCCAGATGCGCTGCTGTCCGCAGAAGAGTCTTCAGTGACAGCGGCCTTTTCTTTGCTGGGTTTTATGGTTATTTTATCTGTTGTCTTGTCAGAGCCGTCTTTTTCGACTACAGGGGGTACAACAGGTACGATTTCTTCAGAGTTTTTGTCCCCTGTGATGTAAACAATTCAGCCCAATATTAGCTTTTTCCATGCGGACATCAATTTGTAATTTGTTTTTAGCTTGACTCACCTTTTGTCTCTGATGGTATTTCACTGCGTTTGGTAACTGCTTCATCTGCTGATGCGCCACTATCTTCTTCATCGCCACTATCTCCACTGTTTTCCTCGTCACCAGATTCTCCACTGTCTTCCTCGTCACCAGATTCTCCACTGTCTTCCTCGTCACCAGATTCGCCACTTTCCTCTTCGTCACCAGATTCGCCACTATCTTCCTCATCGCCACTATCTTCCTCATCACCACTTTCTTCGTTGCCACTTCCACTGGACTCATCGCTTTCTTCTTTCTTAGAACTTTCCTCGGATTTGACAGTTTCTGTAAAAGTGTAACAGCAATGTAAAGATTGTATAACAAATAAATTTTCATTACATTAAATTATATTTACCTTTATTCTCAGTTGGTATCTCACTTCGTTTGGTAATTCCTGCATCGACAGATTCACCACTTGCCTCTCCTTCCCCACTTTCTTCCTCATCGCCCGACTCGCCACTGTCTTCTTCATCACCGCTTTCCCCGGACTCTCCACTTTCTTCCCCGGATGCACTGCTGTCCCCAGAAAAGTCTTCAGCAACAGTAACCTTTGGTGTTTCTTCCTTCTTTTGTAATGTTATCACTTTATCAGAATTCTTTTCCTGGTTTTCATCTTTGACTTTTTCTGGTGTCGATGTTTCTGTTGATTTTTCTGATGGAATCTTGCTTCGCTTAGTTATGGATGTATCGGATTCCTTAAGCGGTTCTCCGCTTTCTACTGATTCGCCACTTTCATCGGACTCTCCTGAGTACTCACCAGATTCTTCTCCTGATGCAGAAGACTTGTCCTCAGAAGCGTTTTTCACTGGTGTGGCTTTAACAACCTCGCCAACTGTCCCAGAAGCCTGCTCTGCAGATGAGTCTTCTGAAAGTAAACTTATATATGAGAATTATACTTGTTAACTTTCAAATTATAATTTATTTTCATATTGTACCTTTTTTATCTCCAGGAATCTCATTTCTTTTGATGATGGATGAATCTCCAGATTGTTCACTCTCGCCACTGTCCTCTTCATCTCCGCTTTCTCCACTTTCTTCATCGTCACCAGATTCACCACTTTCTTCTTCATCTCCACTCTCTCCACTCTCTCCTGACTCTCCACTTTCATCTTCATCACCGCTTACTCCACTTCCACTTCCACTTCCACTTTCTTCTTTACTTACAACAGGAGTTGACAACGGTTCTCCGCTATTCTCTGACTTTTCTTCTCTTACAATTTCACTTCTTTTTGAAACTTTTGTATCTACATTTTCAGCAGATTCCCGAGAAGCTTCGCTCTCCGTACCAGATTCTCCGCTCCCGTCAGCCGATTCATTATCCTGATCAACCTGTTTTTCTGGTTCAACTGGTTTTACTGTATCTTGTTGGACAGTAGTTTGTTGTTTATCGTGCGATGCGCTACCACTAGAAGCTTGGTCAGTAGATTTTACCTCCTCTGCGTTTGGGGAATTGCCTTTCGTTGCTTCTCCCACAATAGGACCATCTTCTGGTTCCCCTTCACCAGATTCACCTGAGTCTTCAGAATCCCCTGAATCCGAGGTCGAACCAGACCCGTCCATACTGTCGTCTTCTTTTCCTGAAGCACCGGAATCCTCTGCAATAAAAATGAAAGAGTATAGGACCAATACAAAAAATATGTATATTGTGTTTATGTGTCTAATGTGTTAATCATAATGACAAATGTGTATACATCTAAGGTATTCAGTGTCACCAGTTATGGGACAACCTGTTTTGTTGTTCGGTATACACGCATTCTATATAGATTTGTTTCTTCTCGCTTAAGGCCCGGGCAAACGGCTTCAACATTTGCTTCAACATCCGTTCGATTTTGTTGAATGGCAATGTTTAAACACTTTTAAAACACTTCAACATTGTTGAAACGTGTTGAATCGATGTTGAATTAATTTTGAAAGAGTTTAAAAGCGTTTAGACTTTGACATTCAACAAAATCGAACGGATATTGAAGCAAATGTTGAAACCGTTTGCCCGGGCCTTTACCGTTGCTTTCAATCTTTCACTATAGAATGTACTAGAATATTTGACATTACCATCTTCAAATACTTCTGTAGGAATGAGATTTCTTCGTGTTATTCGTTCTTCCTTTGGCTCATTCGAGTCTTCTTTCTTAGCAGGCTCAGATTCAATTGTTTTTGTTTCTTCTGCTGAACTGCCACTTTCATCCGAACCTGGGGTTACTATCTTTGGAGGTTCTGAAATTCAATTGAAGAGTCAGCAAAATCGAACGTCAAATCACAAACACCGTTGGTCACAATCACGACAAATGCCATATGCATGATCATCATTATCGAAAATCATCAACACTAGAATCATCTTCATCACCAACACCACAATCATCATCATCATAATTATCTTCATCATTATGATAATTATCGCACACCATCATCATCGTAATCAACATTACCACAATCATCATCACCACTACATTATCATCATCACAATCATCATCACTATCATCATCACTATCATCATCACTATCATCATCACTATCATCATTATCACTATCATCATCACTATCATCATTATCGATATTTATCATAACCATCATCAATGGTATCGCCCAGCATCGCTAGCTGTATTTACCTTCATTGTTTGATTCTTTGTTGGAATCTTGCTGGGTCTTTTCTACCGATGGTGTTTTTTGAACGTCTTTAACGTCTTCAGCCTTAGCGTTTTCTTCTGTTGAACTGATTTGACCCTTCTCTACTTCAGTTGTATTTGTTTGTTGAGCGCCTGAAGCTTGGTTTTCATCGTCGTCATCTGAGAAGAATTGGTTACCCAATTACTACTGACATCACAGCTTATATCAATACTACAGTGGAACCCCGCCTTACGGCCGCCCGCTTAGTACGACCACCCCGTTATTGATATTTATCATAACCATCGTCAATGGTATTGCACACAGTCATCATCATTGACAACATTACCACAATCATCATCATCACTACATTATCATCATCATCATCATCATCACTATCATTATTATCGATATTTATCATAACCATCTTCAATGGTATCGCCCAGCATCATCATCGTAATCAACATTACCACAATCATCATCATCACTACATTATCATCATCACAATTATCACCATCACTATCATTATTATTATTATAACCATCATCAATGGTATCGCCCAGCATCATCATCGTAATCAACATTACCACAATCATCATCGTAATCAACATTACCACAATCATCATCATCACTACATTATCATCATCACAATTATCACCATCACTATCATTATTATTATTATAACCATCATCAATGGTATCGCCCAGCATCATCATCGTAATCAACATTACCATCATCATCATCACTACATTATCATCATCATCATCACTACATTATTATCATCATCATCATCATCATCATCATCATCACTATCATCATTATCGATATTTATCATAACCATCATCAATGGTATCGCCCAGCATCGCTAGCTGTATTTACCTTCATTGTTTGATTCTTTGTTGGAATCTTGCTTGGTCTTTTCTACCGATGGTGTTTTTTTAACGTCTTTAACGTCTTCAGCCTTAGCATTTTCTTCTGATGAACTGATTTGACCCTTCTCTACTTCAGTTGTATTTGTTTGTTGAGCGCCTGAAGCTTGGTTTTCATCGTCGTCATCTGAGAAGAAACGGTTACCCAATTACTACTGAAATCACAGCTTATATCAATACTACAGTGGAACCCAGCCTTACGGCCACCCGCTTAATACGGCCACCCAGTTATTGCGGCCAGTTTGGGCTGTCCCTTCGGTGGCCGGATTAACGGGGTTCCATTGTATTAAAGTTTGTTTTCATTGAAGTATCATGCATTAAAGATCATTACCTGGTGTATCAGACCTACGCACTTTGTCGCCGTCTAGAATGGCGTCTACGATAGCAGAGATGATTGTCCTGACTATTAAAAATAGATATCACAGGTTAATCAGACGTTTTTGAACAGCAACGTCGAACTTTATACTAAGCGAACGAATTTTTAATAGTGTTTATTCAACACCAATCTCGGCCGCAATGTCATGTCAAAATATAATACATTAATATTTGGTTAGTTACAACGTCAAACTTCACATGAACCAAGGCAAAATGACATCAACGTTTGACTAACTCGAACGTTAAACTTTCTATTAAAGCCTGCTCATGCGTTTGGCTCATGGTAAAGTTAACGCTGCGAGTATTAACCGATCATATGATCGCGCATGTGCACATGTTGATTTGCGCAAATATTATATTATTATTAACCGTAATGTTTTATTCTTTCATTATACCTTCTTTGTCTGCTTCTAGCTCAACGCCTCGTTTTGTCCGCTTTCCTGAAAATTGACACAAATAAAGGTTTAGTCATTTTGCTGTTACGATTGACTAAGCACTGGTGACACTTTCACGGTTAATGAATTCGCTCCACAGATCCCTGATCTTTGGCTAAACGTCTTACAGACAACATATCACGAGGTTCTGCAACTGTATTGAGCACTATGCACAAATGTGATAACCCAAAACTTTTTTTACGAATTTCAATTTTTTGCTCATCCAATTTATGACTAATTAGCTAAAAATGCCACACTTGCTAAGTAGCTATTTGCAATTTTTAACGTAGAATATTTTTTTTTACTTATAAAGCCACGTTTTCGCTGGGTTTGAGCAACAAAAGGCCCAAATTAGATTGGTTTTGTAATATTGCTAGTTCGTATTTGTGCTCGCGTTGGCAAAGTAATCATGCAAAGACGTAATCTCTTCTTGTTGCGCGTGTGTTTGTAAGTGTGAAAGGTCATAATATTATTCTTCACCCCTTGCGCTTGTGAAAGTAAAGAAGTTCGCTGTTCAATGGTCAAAGTCATTTCCTATTTTAAGGTGGTTTTGCCTTTTAACCTCAAGTAGAATCACCGGGTTGAAACTCCCACTTATTTCAATCAGTATGCCATCATCATCAAAGTTGTAATTATACTGCATGCTCATCTCCTGATAGGCCACAATACTGATCCATTGGTATCCAAAATATCCCTCTAATTGACCACTATAATGTCCACATCTATCCATTTCACAGTTTTGATTAGGTTGAATATGAACCATTAGAACCGTACAAAGGTCACTGATCAGGGACAAATCAATGTACTGGTCATTTTCCAACTGAATGAAGTCACTTTCTCCAGTAAATCCACGTCGTATCTGTACCCTCTGTTCGTGTTATACTGTGTGGTGTATTCCCATTGATTCAGTAATCTCGTGTTGAATCCGCGCCGAATTCGTGTTATTATCGTGCGAAGTTCGTGTGAAATTGACGATGTATTTTGTTCATGTCTGTATACTGTTCATACACTGCCCATTGATATATCTTGCAAAGATGTTTACAATCATAAATCCATTACTGCGTACGTTAGGCAAAATATCACAGTCCATGCGGCGATAGTGGCCATTTCTTTTTCCAAGAATTCTCCTTGACTCAATAGAAATGCGTCAGATTATAGCACTCATTCTGAAGCCAGTGTGAATGATGTATGCGAAAAAGGCATCTAATTTTCCCCGCAGATTATGTATAGACGATTTGTTTGTATCAATAGCAGAATAAACGATCGTAGTGGTCATGGCTCATGGCTTGTAGTGTACCATTTGACGTTAGAGTTCTTGTACCCATAAACGAAATCGCAATCTCACAGATAATGGTCTACAGTGAATTCTAAAACCAGATCATGTAGACTAGTTATCATCGAGAGGGTATATCTACCTCGTGATAGTAACTCGACTTCTTGATCTATTATTACTCGAAGTAAATACTATTATACTTACGTGTTAGCGGTGATGCCTGGGAAAGGCATACAAGCCACAGGAAAAGGAAAACCCTTATGTGCATTTCTCACATGAGAACAGACAGATCAAAAGCCGCTTACAGTCCTACACTGAAATCAATTCTAGGCAAACACCAGTACACGGCTACATCAGAATGTTAAATTCCGCTAAGGATTTGTTGTGTTTTCGCCACCTGTAGAGACTAAGAGACGTTTTCCAAAACAACTGATTCACTGGCAATGACTTCATAGGATGAAAAGCTAGCACGGCCAATCACCGCGCGTTTGAAGCGCTATTACCATTTAAGGCATAAGGGCGCGCGCCTGACTGCATTCTCTATGTTGCTGTGTAAGAACTAATGCACTGACTTGGTAAACAACTGCAAAAAACTATCAACAAAATATAAAAATATTCAACCACTTTTTAAAACCACGATAAATCTCGCTATCTTTATTTGCACGATATTGTGAAGTTCATCTTCGAGATTTAGCAATGTTGTTAGGGTTAAAGGGTAGAGGTGAAGTGATCAAGCGTTATCCCGCGAGATCACGCCGGTACCAGCATGTTCATGATCCACCAGCATAAAACAGGTTGTTATGTCATAACCAAAAGGTTTAACTTATCAAAACAATAGGTTTTAATTACCTTATTATATAATCTTTTGGCGCTAGCAACTTTAGCTACTTATTTGAATTGAACGACTCTACATCAAAGAAGCCGTCTTTCTCCTCGTCAAGAAAGATTTTTAGTTTTAATGAAGTTTTCTTGAACGACATCGTGTTTGTTATATGTCAATAAACACATCTATTTATTTCTTGGATGAGCGAATGTTTCATTGAACAAACACCAGTCCGTGTAAACACAAAACACTTGTACAATGGTACAATGGTACAAGGAACATTAGCAACCTCAGTGGTAATGAGCTAATTCCCTTACACTTTAAAATCTCGTCAAAATACAGCAATAAACAACTATGAATTTCAATGAACTTCGATTCTAGTGTAAATATTTTTTCACGGAGGTCAAAATCATTTTTTCTTTCAACTCGTTATGGTCATTGAGGGTTTTTTTGTTTTATTTATTATGAGATATCGCGGTTCAATGCCCCGAGACATAATCTAGCCACACTTTGAAACTCGAAGGAAGATGTAAAGTTACTGAATAAAACAGGTTCATGGTCTTGGTACTCTGAAGGCTTGTACACACTTGTCGCAGAACCTTTGTGCTATACGAACTCTCTGAACTGCGCTCAGAACTCTTGATATGAGCGCCATACAAAAAACTTGTATTATTTATTATTACACGTTGAATTTATGTGAAAATCTTTGTCCCGCGACATATTGTTTCCTCTGCAACAAGACGCACAAACTCAATCTGGTTTGAATTCGTGCGTACTGTCGCAACGACAACTAGAAGTAATACACACGAAGCGAACTGTCACAGCGACTTGTCACCTTGTTTGTGCCAGCCCCTTGTTTGTGCTTTGACTTTCAAAACTGATAGAAGAGAAAAAAAACGAGAATCATCATAACTAATGCTGTTCTGTCACATGCTTAGTTGTAGGTCACTGACATTATGGAATGGTAAAAAGGATGTTTTTAATAATACTTGTAATGGTGTGACTTGATTTTACCGCAGCTATTTTGTTTGTACCAGTCTCCCACGGCAAGGGGCTACTTGAGGGGAGTGGGTAGTTCAGGTCTACCTTATTAATTTTATTGATAAAGCATTCTGATTGGTCGGGTGTTTTTATAAGTATACCGGGATATCGCTAACTCATTCTATTAAACAGGTATTTTCATCATCGATAGGTTCATCATCATTCTAACATAATAATCATCATCACCGTCGTCATCATCATCATTATCACAATCATTGTTCCAATTATGTCAATTAAGACTATCATAATCATTATAACCATTATCATAATCATCTTCATTATTAGTTCTCAATTTCCTCCGCGTTGAAATCAAACCCAAGTACTCATCATACATGGGTCCGAGTCACGTGACCATCGGCAAACAACCCACGATGCATTGCAAAGCATCGCGATATCAAATGTCTCATTTTGGCCCATGATGCTTGGCGAGTTTCGAAAGACGAAAGCAGGACCGTGAAAAGTGTTCACTGGTGCCCGTATTGTAAGCAATCGCTAATCGTACCAGTCGTACGCATGACAGAACAAACCTCAACGAAGCTATTTCTCTATTTCTTCGTAGTTCTCTTTCTTTGAAAATTTAACTGAAAAACAATTCATTGATCGGTTTGTGAAGTTTTGGTCATTCAGGCCGTTTGTTTGTGGTTTTCTGAGAATTAATTTCCAGTGGTTCGAGTGACAGTGTTCCCGTTGGTGCTTCAACACAAGGTATACGAAATATTTACTTTTAAAATAATTCATTCATTCTTTTCCTCGACACCATAATTGTTTTTTTCTTTATTTACGTTATGACATACCATAATTAATATCTAAAAACTTCTTAAATCAAAGTAAATTGTTGGTTTGATATTTTGTGGCTCAATTTTTCATATGGCCTCATATACCGGTTGATGTTTTGGTTGTTGAACATTCTACATGAACTTCTACTAAAACCTGTTGATGGATAACTATTTTTTTCGTATTTTTCGTAGCGTTTCACCATGAGAGGTTTCTTCGTACTTATTACTGTTATTGCTATAGCATTGCAGGGCACCTGGGCAGGTAAATACGATAATTATTTCCCTTCTTTAGAACACTGTGCACTGCATGAAATAGACATAATCGGCGTTGCTATGTACGTTTCCACCCAATTCAAATCTTTAGGGAATAAGATTCTTTGTCTTATGTATTTCAATGTCACGTGGAAAATGTTTGGAACAAAAGTTTTTATTCCCAGAGGTTTTGATTTGGGTGGAAACGTACATAGCAACGCGTTAGCCGATTAGGTCTATGCTGGTTTGGAAAGTTTACTTATAAAGTCCTGTATATCCGTGCATACTCGCCTGTGTTGGTAGAACTACAAGTGTATTTTGGTTTACTTTTTACTAACCCAATTAAATTACTGTGGATGTATGCATTTACTGTTTGATTTGAGTAATAATTACGCAACTATTTTCAAGTACTATTGGACAGTTTTTGCTTGCCTATTATCTTGCAAGCATAAATCATAAGAGGTAAAGAGTGCATGGGATTTAGCCTGAAGATCAGGCCTTCCATCCTCGAGAGCCTTGTTATACTCACGCTACTATTTGATTTGACTGACTGGCCTCGTGTTCGTGCCGGCACATTTAGGATGTCTTACATGTATGAGAGGCTAGTCAGTCACGAATAATAGCTTTTTGAACAAAGAACCATAAGACTATTTGGTGTATGCAACATTTATCCATATTGAATTTCTTACTCAGTTGATAAAACAATTATATAGACCTTTTTCACGAAACAGCTTATCGTAATGAAATGCCTGACAAGCCTCGCTCTGACTCATGGTGGTTTTGTTTTATTAATTCAAAGTAAGGCTTGTCTGTCATTTGCATATGATTACTAGCCTCGCTCTGACTCGTGGTGCTTTTGTTTTATTAATTCAAAGTAAGGCTTGTCTGTCATTTGCATATGATTACTAGCCTCGCTCTGACTCGTGGTGCTTTTGTTTTATTAATTCAAAGTAAGGCTTGTCTGGCATTTGCATATGATTACTAGCCTCGCTCTGACTCGTGGTGTTTTTGTTTTATTAATTCAAAGTAAGGCTTGTCTGGCATTTGCATATGATTACTAGCCTCGCTCTGACTCATGGTGTTTTTGTTTTATTAATTCAAAGTGAGGCTTGTCTGTCATTTGCATATGATTACTAGCCTCACTCTGCCGGACTCATGGTGTTTTTGTTTTATTAATTCAAAGTAAGGCTTGTCTGTCATTTGCATATGATTACTAGCCTCGCTCTGACTCATGGTGCTTTTGTTTTATTAATTCAAAGTAAGGCTTGTCTGTCATTTGCATATGATCAGCTGTTTTTCGAGATATACAAAATGCTATTTAACTTGGCATGTTGAGTGACTATATATTTTCACTGAACCCTGATTCAAATTCCTTAGAATCCGATGAGAAAAAGGAGGTTTCGAGCGGCAATACCGCTGGTCATGAAGGAAGTGGTACAGAAGGCTCAGCCGAGGATGATGGCCCCAATAACTGTGCTAAAGGTCCTTGTAAGAACGGTGGCAACTGTATCAACGATTATAACAGGATCGACGGATACCGATGTGAATGTCAGACAGACTTTGGAGGCATCAACTGTGATGGTGAGTACGATATTATAGTTACTGGGCAAGCTGGTATATACATGGTCGAAAGAAATGAATTAATAAATGAATTAATAAATGAATGAATGAATGAATAAATAAGCGAAGAATGAGTGGATAAACGAATGAGAGAATGAATGATTGAAAGGACGAATAAATGAGTAAGTAAGTGAATGATTGAAATATAAATGAAGGAAAAAAAAATCAATAACTGAGTGAATTGAGAATAAATAATAAATGGACGAATGAATGGTTGAATGGAAATGGATAAATGAATGAATGCATGAGAACTCGAAAAGCGTGAATGGAAGGATAAACGAAATCAATTGCTAATAGTTGTCATGATCAAGTAATGTCATGATCAAGGCATGTAAATCTTGAATTTAATGCCAAGGTTTCCATTCATTACTACTAATATTTAACATTGCTAACATACATTTTGTTTCAGAACTAAAGTGCCGCATCAGTCTAGCTGCTTATGCATCCAAGATATGTCTAGTAAGGAGAGAGATTGGACGAAAAACTAAGAAAATGTTAATAAAACTGACGTCTTCAAGAAAAGAAGACTTTTCCAAGTAAGACATGATCATTACATTCTTAAATTAGATATTAAATCACCCGATCGTACGATGTTAGTCTTTAAGGCCCGTTTACACTAGCAATTTTGTCGCACGACAAGAGCTGCGATTTCAATGGCGAGTTTATCGCAGTTTGTCAACGCTATTTTGAACATGCTCGAAATTTAGTGCAATTTGTTGCGACTCTCTGTCAACTAAATTCAAGCGTATTCGAAATTGCGGCGACAAAACTGCGAGGACTGAAATCGCCATTGCAATCGCAGCTCTTGTCGCGCGACAAAATTGCTAGTGTAAACGGTCCTTTATGTGGTTCACTCCACTCCCACGCCGTTAAATTCCAAAACGCATCTCATTTTGTGAGCCTGTTGCGAACAAAGATGCCTCATTAATAAAACAAGTAATTTGATTTTTCGCTGCGTCATACATATAGCTTAACTTGTTGTTGATTTTTTAATTGTGATAGTTTGTTCTTGAGATTGATTATTGATATTCAATTATTGCTTATTGCCCAGTGGTATCGATGTCCAAGTTCCCGTTCTTCTCAAGAAAGGAGCTGCTAGTTTTGTCCAGAGTGCATCCACAGATCCGTTTACCATAGAATGGTACATGAAGATGACAGACAATGCGGACCTGAATAAAGATATAGAATCTCATTTCACCCTTAAAGACCCGAGATTTCACAGCACACCAACCTTGTTGGACTTCGCTATTGTATACGAAGCATTCTATAAACACCATAAGGTAAAATACTGGCTAGACAGGCTGTTTTACGAACATCCTCGGGAACCCAGGGGTAATCTTCTGTCACTCGTTTCTCACTCCCAGAAAAAATACCCCTGGGAACGTAGTCTGTTGGAGCTTGTTCCGTAAGTCAAAATTCAGCTCTCACCTGATTGGTCGACCAATTAATGAAAATCAAGATAACCATTCAAAGGAAGTCATTAAATAATTTTGAATTTTGAATTTTTCTGGGAGCAAGAAACGAGCGACAGAAGATTACCCCTGGGTTCCCGAGGATGTTTTACGGAAGGACTTATATATATTGATCAAAGTGACTGACTGACTGACTGACTGATCGACTGACTTACCAATGATTGACTGACTGATCGACTGACTTACCAATGACTGATCGACTGACTTACCAATGACTGACTGACTGATCGACTGACTTATTGACTGATCATGATCCTTCGTCTGACTGTATTTTTTTCTTCCAGAAACGCAGCGCGATGAGCGCCCTTAAACGCGTTCCTTCCATCGAAGACAACTTCTTCAAGGACCGATGCTTTGCTGATCAACGATTAGCTGGCGTTAACCCATTCCAACTTTGGAAAGTAACAAGAAAAGATGGTAAGAACTAAATAACGGCTTTTGACACTCTATTGGTCGCATTGTAATACAACTATAAAACAATGGAACAATCTGCCCGCCATGTTAGTGACAGCCCCAAAGCTTATACCACCTTCAAGAGTTGGGTCTGTCAACTGACTCATTAAGAACTAGCCCGGACCAGAGCATATAAGCATCGAAGAGAGGGACTGCTCTCATGCATTTTGGTAAATGTAAATGTAATTATAAAGTTATGATTGAAATTGTGGTGATTTGTTATATTTTAAACGGAGAAAAGTAGTTCGTTTGTCTCACAATGTCGTGTGTTGGACTGCGACCGTTTAGACGGATTTGCTGGTACGTTATCTACACTCTCGCCTGGTAAACACAGACAATCGCAGTCGATGTCACCTAGATATTCGTGAGACAATCGATTAGCCTGTTATATACACATATTTCAAAAATGGTTGACGGAGTGAACGGTGAACGGCGATTGCACGACCGAAAGGAGCTGTGGGTCTTTGATATTGATTACCGAAAATAATAATACGTAATAATACGTGTACGGAAAAGCCCGAGTCGAAATATGCAAACGGTTCTTTTTTTTCGTCGTCGTCGTTGTTTTGGTCCTCAAATTGGAGGGTCAGGTCCCATATATAACTTTGGCGACAGAAAACGAATTTACTGCACAACGCCAGCCACATAAAGTAAAGAAGAGCTTAAAATTGATGAAACTGTGCTTAGCAATCTAGAAGAAGGATAGGATATGTTGTATGCGTAACCACAATTCCTTTGGGTCGTGCAATCACCGTTAGCCATTCACCGCTCACTCTGTCAACCTGTGTTATCGACGGTGGTAACAGTTATATATCATTATTGTGTATTTTGTCGCAGAGAAAGAAGGAGTAAGTTGGGAGTCACTTTACGAGTCCAAACTGAACAAAGACTTTGACTGGCATAAAGCTTTCCGCAAGATATTAGCCACTGATGATAACGACGCCTTAGATAAGGTAAACCACTTGTTATATAAACTTCAATGAAATATCAGGTGATCTCCCGCGCGAAAAAGTGATATCTTCACATTGTGAAAATAACATGTTATTTTACATGTGAAATAACACGTTACCATCTATTTGTTAAGATTTTTAAGAATTTTTGGTTCATATTTTGTTAAAACGTTTGCTATTTCATTTATCATGAGTAAATATAATAAACAGAACATTATATGGGCGCTTGGAGATACGGATTCTATCTTCAAATGATTTCATGTAACATCCTCTATACATTTGTTGCATCGCGAATGGCACATAGTTCCCTTCATAGTTCCCTACGCCATCTTGAAAGGTAGCCTGGCCTTTGCATCGAAGAGAGACGAATGTTGAGCTTGCAATGTTAGACAGTGTGAATAATTGTATAATTGTCCGGCAAGGTGTTAAAAGGTATCTATCATTGCAATCTCAACGATCTTCTCGTTTCGGTGCAGAGGCCTGGCTACCTTTCAAGATGGCGCAGGGAACTATGAAGGAGACTATTGTTAATTCTAATTTGAATTTAAGTTTGAGTTTATCAGATCCGTCAATAAGTTGGGAGGCGGCGCTTGTACGGATCTACTCATAAAGTCATTGGTTAATTTGATGTAAGCTCCGCCTTCAAATTGCCAAAAAGACACTCCAAATGAGAAGTAAAGACATATTTATTTGAACCGAGCACGCATTTTAAAAATGGCAAAACATTTGAAGTTCGATGCTAAAAATTAACCTCAGTAAAAAAAAAATATTCAAAAATTGTAAGCCCTTAAATATCTTCTGTTATTTCGTGGAGCGAGTATGAGGTCCTCGAAAACCCAGGAGCAATACATCGACAAACTACTTAACAAACATACTTAATTTTCAGGCCATCGATAACGGAGATGTCTACGTCACATACTACCCAGAACTCTCCGGGATCAAGGCACGAAGCGATCTTAAAGATTACAAATTCAATCACACTGTGTTACCGCTGACCGCGCCGATTGCATTCTTCGTTGTCAAAGAGTACGAGCCTGGTGTTCGTCGTCTCAGCCCTGTTGCTATCCAACTTGATATGGACAAAGATTCTCCCGTCAGTTCCCCTGAAGATCAGAAGGCTTGGTTCTTTGCTAAGTCAAGTGTACAAAGAGCTGATATTAATATTGTACATTTGATCAAGAAAAGATTGAAGACTCATCTTTACATGGACGCTCCGTGTACCTTGGTCGAGAAACACTTCTCTGAATATCATCCTTGTCATCAGCTATTACGTCATCATTGTCGAGCGAACCTGGAGACTAATAAACTATTTGAATTAAAACTCTATGGTAAGTATAAAGCGATTTCTAAAAGGTTGTCATATGTATTCTGATTCACACACATGCAAAAGGGAATGCTGGGTATTTTTCAGCACAAACTACCGAGTTGTTTACAGTCATTATTCTTGTCAAGAACATGGAGGTTATTGTTAAGATATTATGACCATACATCTAAACACAAACAGCCGAGGTGTTTACAGTCGTTATTTCTGTCAAGAACATGAAGGTTATTGTTAAGATATTATGACCATACATCTAAACACAAATTAACATCCGAGATGTTTACAGTAATTATTCTTGTCAAGAACATGGAGGTTATTGTTAAGATATTATGACCATACATCTAAACACACACAAGCGAGTTGTTTACTGTCATTATTCTTGTCAAGAACATGGAGGTTATTGTTAAGATATTATGACCATACATCTAAACACACACAAGCGAGTTGTTTACTGTCATTATTCTTGTCAAGAACATGGAGGTTATTGTTAAGATATTATGACCATACATCTAAACACACACAAGCGAGTTGTTTACTGTCATTATTCTTGTCAAGAACATGGAGGTTATTGTTAAGATATTATGACCATACATCTAAACACACACAACCGAGTTGTTTACAGTCATTATTCTATTAAGAGCATGGAGGTTATTGTTAAGATATATTAAGTAGTACCTGGTATTACTCATAGACGCCGTCTCAATTATCGTGTGCGGACTGCAGCTTCTTTCTGTCTTTTTTTAAACACAATGATATTTTCTTTTTCTCTCCAGGTCCAAAAGCTCCAATCTACAAAGCACTTAGTCTCGACTTTCAGTCAGCGTTAAATCTTGTCAATAAAGAATATGTTAACATGACATTTGAAGATGTCGACCTCGTCAAGGAACTCAAGGTAAACTGTTGTCCCCGAGAATTGTGAAATACATGGTATATTATTTACTCCTTTAGCTATTTATTTGTTTATTTTCATGTGATTTTTCCCTTCAGTAGATTTTATTTTTACATTTATTGGAATATCTATTTATGTATTTATGTATTTCTATATTTATGTATTTATTTTGTTTGTTTGTTCGTTTGTTTGTTCGTTTGTTTGTTTGTTCGTTCGTTCGTTCGTTAATTCGTTCGTTCGTTCGTTCGTTCGTTCGTTCGTTCGTTCGTTCGTTCGTTCGTTCGTTCGTTCGTTCGTTCGTTTATTTATTTATTTTTTGTCTTTTGTTTTCAAGAAACGTGGAGTGTACAACAGCAAGTCTCTTCCATACTATCCCTACAGAGATGACGGTCTTAAACTATACAAAACAATCAATGAATTCGTGGATGATTACATGAAACTGTAAGAATTATAATAGCTATGTATTGTTATCTCAACAAACTGACTAGTTACTCAGGCTACTCCGCAGGGGAGCCTAAGTCTAGATTTACCTTTTCTATCTATGGGTCTATAGTTGTGTCGAGATTACACATGACGTAATACCACAGGTAAACCACAACTACTCTATGACGTAGCCTGACTAAACGCACTAAGTGCGTCTAGTTTACTTGTATATCAGCATCGTCGTCACATTTCTATATTGTTATATAAATATCATTGTTGATAAATATAACATCATTACCATTATCATCAATATTATCATCATAATTGTCATCATCGTTAACGTTGCCATCATTAATTGTCAATATCGTCAATTAATATCAGCAATGTTATCATCAACATCATTATCATCTAACGTCATCAGAACGTTACCATCATCATCATTATCATCATAATCATTATTAACTTCCTCGTCATTGTCACCACCATCATCGTCAACATCATTTTTATACTCATCAATTTAATCATTATGTCGTCGTCATCAGATCATCACCACCGTCATCATTGTCATTATCATCATCATCATCATTATTGTCCCCATCATATCGTCACAACAACATTATTATCATTATTATAATCATCAATATCATTATCATGTCGTCGTCATCACCATCATTATTGCCATTGTCATCAATATCATCATCATAGCTATCATCGTCACCACCACCACCATCATTCTATCAATATCATTATTATCATAGCTACCACCACCACCACCACCACCACCATTCTATCAATATCATCATTTCACTATTGTCATCATTATCATCTATTGTTTAGCCGTCAGTATTTTTTCTTTTATTAGTTATTACAAAGATGACAATGACGTCGCTAAAGATGCCGAGTTACAAGATTTCGCTAACGAAATGTCCATTGATGGCAAGGGAGAAGACGGAGGAATGGGAATGGTAAGATAAAACGAAAAATATTGTATGCAAAGCCTTGCATTGTGGCCTTTTCACTACGATTTTAACATAGTTTGTTGTTTCTTAACGTGATAACTTACACCTATTTCAATTAACGTTGTCCATCTGGAATGGTCGATCTGAGACCGATAGGAATTGTGGGAGCTCGTTAAACTGCAAATACACTATTATAATCACGCTCGAATATTAATGTTTACTTCTGAAATACTGTTATCCATAATTCAGCACCATTCGAGTGTGATTAAAACAATGTATTTGGAATTTAATGAGCTCCCACAATTCCTATCGGTCTCAGATCAACCATTCCAGATTGACAACGTTAATTGAAATAGGTGTATACACATTTAAAACAAATCTCAGATCAGCTCAATGTTACTTACGTTTTCAGTCCGTTAACGTAAAATATGGTAATACTTATGAATAATACGGCTGAAACATAATTTTTGTTTATACATGTACGTATTTTCACCGAGTTTTATTTAATGACTTCATTTCTTACGTTAAATTTACAACTTTTGTCAAAAGTGGCTGGCACGATTTTAGTAGTTTACCTCAGTGACTTCTATATTTATTTTAAGTATAAAAAATGTACTCCCCTTCCCCCCACATCAATGTTGGTATGATATGATAGCCGATTGACAGGTCACCCACATAAGCACCAAACAATGACTCCCTCCTCAACATTGCGAAGGAAGGGGGTGGGGAGTAGTAGAATTTCAGCAGTGCTAAACAGGCTTTATCACATTCGTGCCAACACTTTTGTCAATAATTGTAGCTTTAACGGAGCAGAAAAACAAACAAACAAACAAACAAACAAACCAAAAATTCAGTTTATAGTATATATGAGTTTTAATAAAACTCTAATAACCTGTTTCTCACTTTCAGGTCAAGAAATTTCCCGCTAAAATCGAGACACGAGAGGATATAAAAAGCCTGTTTACTACCTTCATCTGGGCCTTGACTGGCCAGCACGCAGCAGTTACCTTCCCTATTCTAGAATATGGCGGCTTTGTACCCAACTCTCCCCACAGATTGTTTGCTGATGCCGATGGGAAAGCTGGCTTTAGTAATAGCATGTTTGGTAATAAAGCCATTGCACTGGTAAGACATAATACAATGACAATCAGATTCAAGTAAAGAATAGTATTTTACGTCGGAAGTCCATTCAGCCGAAGCTGATCTGACAGAGAGCCGAGGGTACGCTCATTTTACTTCGCTCTCTCCATCAGTGCTCCGTTTTACGGGTATTTAAAGTTACTTTAAGCTACACGGAAAGAAGAGAAGTTAAAACAAGGATGTGAGGTCACTGGGAATCGAGCTCGTGACCTCTCGCACAGAACGCCGCGCACTAACCAACTGTGCAATCCTTACTTCTTAGCCTGCGTAGCAAGCGTTTCTTTTTTGGGGAACGGGAAAACCTTTTTTTTTGGGGGGGGAGGGGGAGGGGGGGGGGGTGATGACGATGACTGATGATGATTATATTGATCATAACCATATGTATTTTGCGCATTATAAGTATTAAAATTATTCATTATTATGATAATGATGTAACTGATGATGATGTAACTGATGATGATAATATCGATATGGTTGTTAGGAAAACAGTATTATGAAGTAAAATATTATTCGTTTGCGTCACGAATGTCACAGGTTTGGACCACGACTGGCATTAGCCCTCATCATAGAGGGTCCTGAAGGGGGGAGGGGGGGTCCGAATTCCATTTTCCAGTGTATATTTCAACCAAATCTCAGTCAAAAATCACATAATCCCATGCATTAGTTTTGCTCAAGTTTTCAATTCCAATTCCAATTCCAATTCCCATTTTCTATTGTTCTTTTATTTGTAAATCCCAGTCCCAGTGCATCCAATCCCATTTTCCCAGTCAAAAATAAGGCCAACCCCAGCTCCCATTTTACCCCTTCAGGACCCTCATCATAGCCTGAGTATCAGGCTCTCAGGGAGGTGGAAGATAGGAGAGGGAGAAAGGGTTGGGGCTTATCAAGTCTCATTACAATGTTGATATCTATTTATTGCAGGAAGTTGCCGAGTTGAGTTCAAACGTCGCTTCCATTCATCTTGATCAACTGTTTGACTACTTCGGTAAGCTTGAAGACCCTAAAGCCAAGACTTTGGTGCAAAAATTCTACGACAATTTAGATGATTTGACAAAGTCTGTTGTTGAAGACAACGATCAACGTGTTAAAGATGGTTTCTTGCCATATCCTTACTTCCTCCCTGGCTTTGTTTCTAACAGTATTAGTACTTAATTACTTTCTTGAACTATTTAATGCCCTAAGAGTGGGGGCTGCTAGAGTTTAAACTGATTAACTGTATCACCCTTTTGCTAGCCACTTAAAATGTTTGCAAAGGAAGCTACCCTTCTGCTTGAAGAGCTATATTATTAAGAGAAATCTTCACTTGTAGATTGTCATAACTAATTCAATTTTGCTGCTCGCTAAGATTCTCAAAAAAAACCACATCAAACGAAAAGAACGCAAAATTTAAAATCTTTTAGGGAGGGGAGGGTATAGGAGGATTTGCACAATGGTGCATCTACATTTCAAAATTTAAAAAAAATCCATGAAATACCGATAGTTCTACAAATAAACCATAGGTGTGTATGATGATGAATGGAAACTAGCGAGTAAACCAGTATAGGCTGCTTCGGTGCTTGATATAAACGATAGGTAATATAATGAAATTTGTAACACCGTAAAAATGTTGACTTAACTTTACTGACGTTTCGAGCTTTAGCCCTTTGTCGGAGTTAAAAGGTAAAAAGCTTTTTACCCTGACAAAGGGCTAAAGTTCGAAACATCAGTAAAGTTAAGTCAACATTTTTTGCGTTACAAATTTCATTATATGACCTATTGTTATGATGAAAATGTTGCAGAATAGTATAAAGCAATTAAAGAAAATGGAATTATACTAGTTTCTAAATGCAATTTCTTTAATGGCTTACTATTCCACGATGGTCATTATCATACACACTTTCATATCCACGGATTAGAACAATAAATATACATAAACCATACTAGAAGTGATCAAAATAATGCACTTGTATATTCCAAAATTCTGGAGATGATTATGAATAATTAACTGCAAATGTAATTTAATAAAGACAACTTTGAGAAAATAGAATGTCTGGCAGTTAATAACAATGACACGACATCATCAACAACAAAAAAAACACCAACGATGCAACAACAGCAACACAACAATGAGATAGTAACAACATAACAAGAACAATAACAAACTTCAAATTTATATTATAAATTTAATTAATATAAATTTAATTAAAAAGTAATTTCACTTTAAATTAAAATACAGTTGAATAAAAAAAATATTTCCATGTATTTTATGCCCTCAAAATCTGATTTAATAAATTAACAATATTCATAGGATAAAACCTAAAAGGAAATAATAGTTTTTTACATGTATTATTAACTGCCCATACCCAGTCCATGAGTCATTGAATTGGTTGAAGCCAGCTGTAAGTGACATTAATGAATTGTAATCCTCTGGGTGTGCATAGTCTTGAAGAAAACCTTTTGATGTTAGTGGCTGACACTTGAATGGTTTGAACCCAAGTGCAAGTGATGATGAATTGGCCTTTTCCAAAACGAGTAAAGGACTGGGTACTAGTTTTCCTAATTAATGTAATTAAGAAATGAACCTCATAATATAAAAGAGCAGATCACGATATGTAATATTCCTGAGATTTGGTGTTTTTGGTTGGATATTGAGTGAGTTACAGCCATTCAAAACTGCCCAAAATTACAAAGGAATGTATGGATTGGAAGGACATTTTTATGAGCCTATATTTTGGTCAGATTACAGCTAAATGCAGCAAAACTCAGGAATCTTACATATCTTGATGTGCTCTATTTAATTATGAGGTTCATTTTTTAATTACATTAATTAGGGAAACTTTTTGGAAAAGGCTAATTGTGATTTTCCAGATACATGCAGTCTTGAAAAAAACTGTCAATAAAAAGTTCACTTTTGATTGTATCTTCTTTATGTGAAATAGAACTGATTTTTTTCCAGTAACAGAATCCTTGGGATACCATAAATGGTAGCTTGTTAGCCTTGTGCCGCTAATATATCAGCCAGAGCATCGCTATAGAAACGCTCCACCTCTGGACTCAATGTCCAACTTGACGCTTGTAGTTCAAGAAGCTCAGTGAGAAGGCATCTTGTTTCTGGGGTACACTGGGCACTAAGTATAGAATCTCTTAATTTACTGACAAGATCATCCATCTTTTGCTGTCAAGATAAATATTACACAAGTATTTCAATAATTAAGTTATAAAGGTTATTCATTAGTCCTGAAGACAGCGACATTTTGACTGCTACTGCTAGTCTTTATCAGGCCTTCAAAAACTCATTAAAACCTGAATTTTCTCTCATAAATCCTTGATTTTTTTTAATATAGGTTGGAGTTTTTGTTTCCTGATAAAACACTCCTGCCTGTTTATTTAACTATACATAGCAGTCAAAACATTGCTGACATTCGTGAGAAATTGATCACCCTCTTGATTCTCATACCTTTTCTAGTTACTATAAAATAACTATTGTTCCTAACAACAATTACAACAAAATCAACATGTTCTGTCATGCCATTAAACTTCAAAAATTGACAGGGAACTTACAGTACTCCCAATGGGATTCTCTAAATATTTTCAATTGGTTGAGTTTCCAAGATGTAATTTAGCATATTATATTTTTATTGCAATTTATCCTTCCATTCATTTATCCATCCATTCATTTATCTATATGATTCCACATTTATTCATCTAATATTTATTCAATCATTATTGCCATTTTATAAATAATGTACTAATGTAATAAACATTTGATATTTACCTTATCTAAGTCGCTAAGCATTTTCCCAATATTCTTCAACTGGACATAAAAGCAATCAATATGTTCAGAATCGTCAAGCTTTTGTAATACCTCTCCAAGCAACTTATAGATCGGCCCTGTTAACGGCTTAAGTGGTGATCCACTTATCCGTAACACTTTGAATATCTCACAAAGGAAACACAAAAGTCCTGTCCATTCAGAAGCAGAATCTTTCTTCAACTTGTCTCGGTTCTTGTAATGTTCTTGCGCTCGTTTGAGCAAACAAGATCGAAATTTTCCACCAACATCGTCGAGGGAACTTAGAAGGTTTCCAAGCTGTGCGATTTTAGCAGCGCATTCGTTATCCTGGAAGACTTTCTGATATAATATATCGATGATTTTGATGTAATGTTCATCTGATTTCGATAAATCTTTAGCTTTGGTGGCTAGATCAGACAACAAAGCATCGTTGGATGTCACCTTTAAACCTTTGAATTCTCCACAAAGTTCATTAAATTTGTTCACTGGAGAAGGCGCAATTGGCTCTTTGCTTGCTTCACTTTGTACCTTTGGTGGACTTGGGCCGTCTGCAGCTTTTCCTGGTCGATTTTCGACAACTATTGCTCCTCTACCGCGACCACGACCTCGACCCGCCATTTTGAATTTATCCATAAACATATTCGCACGTGTGCGACAAACGGATACTATGGGACGGGAGGTACAATAGTCAAAACAATTTGCCTAAAATATTCGAAACTATTCAACACGTATATACATATTAAACAAATGAAATAAAAGTATCATCCATTTTAAATATTCAAAACATATTCTATGTAAAGTTTGTTATTTTGGGTTTAGTAAACATGAAAGGGAAAAATGCTTATCTTACCCCTCCCCACACAGTTTCTTCTTGTAAGGCATTTCCCATGCGCCATTGCCGCCGTTTTCAAATATTCAAGATGTCGCTCGAAGTGGAATCAGCCGAGTAAGAAAAACTTTTGATTTTGAAGTGTTTTTATCACGAATTACTTATGCTATAACCTCCTAAAGATTTCTATCCATTTTACCAACAGTCTGAACCTGTATTATTGCTATATTTTCGCCGGAATTTAAAATAATTTGTTAAAATTCATGTTATGTTTTGTCTGCATTTATTCTACAGTGTTATCAGACTTATTCAACAATTCTTGAAAGAAAACAATTTACAACGAACTCTTTCAACTTTACAGGTATTTATTGTAATGGTAGAACATTTAAGTAGACAAGATGTTACTTGTTCAAGGAAGTTAATACCTTCAAACAACAATGATACATTTTTTGTGTGTACAATATTCTGTGGATAATCATTGTTTTCGATTTGAATAAGATGTAGTCTATATTAGCCCTACACATTGCAATAGTTTGATGTCTGTGTAATGATACTCTTTGAAAATATACACAAAACAATAGACCAAATAGAAATCTGGCAACCTTTTAAGTTAACTGACTTTCTGGCCTTATGTTCATGTGTTTTCATGAGTTTTTACATGCATGTGAGGCTGGTCAGTCAAATACAAAAGTTATTCAAATTGATACATACACATGACTTACAATCACAAGGTTTTAGTATGTAGTGTAATGTGTGCTTTTATAGTGTATTTAATTTTACATTGTCACAATTGTTTTACAACTAACTGTTATTATAGTGTAAAGGCAACTACAGTATTTAAGGTGCACACTGCAGACACACAACTTACAATTACTTATTACCTAGTATGTAATATAATGTGTGCTTTTATATTGCAATTCACATCTTCTCAATGCACTTTTCAACAAACTATATTTAGAGTCTGGTGCTGTTTTTCATTTGCAGTGACAATATATTTGATTGTCAAGTATATGTTGATGTTACAATGTAATTTTGTTTGTATCTACAGGAAGAAACAAGTATTACCCTCAATACAGTAGACAGTGTCGAGAGCTTTGTTACAGAAATCAACTGTGGACACTGGGATACTGTCCTGACGGCAATACAATCCTTAAAACTACCTGATAAAACACTTATTGATCTCTATGAACAGGTATGATGTATGTCAAAACAACCAGTACTATTACAGTGTGAATCGAAAAACCGTGGTCACCCAGAAATACTTTAGAAATCATTTATTGTTTGTCGAACAACTCACAAACAACTTTAATTACAAAAAGTTTATCATACTACACATCAGTCAAACTTCTTGCGGTGATATAGTTGTTTCTGAGTTGTTCAACAAATAATAAACGATTTCTAAAATATTTCTAGGTGGCAACGGTTTTTTGATTTGCACTGTAAACAATGTGTTGTAATGATATTTAATGCATATTAAACTAACATATAACAGCATTTAGGTAGCTTCTAATTGGGGTAAATATATCAGTTATGTGTACGTTTTTTATATGTACAAGTTTTTATTTTTTTGTGACTGAAAATATAAGTTTAACATTGAAATGCATCTCATTCTATATATGCTTTACACGTAAGGAAAAAGGAAAAAAACTGTTGTTTTGGACGTGCAACATATATTCCACATGTTTGACTTTTCATTTTTAATGCTCAATTGATGCCCATTATTCCCACAGATTGTACTTGAGCTGATAGAGTTACGAGAGCTTGGTGCAGCTCGCTCACTGCTACGTCAGACTGATCCTATGATCATGTTAAAACAACAACAGGCAGATAGATATCTTCATTTAGAAAACATGTTGGCTAAATCATACTTTGATAGCAGAGAGGTAAGTACTACAGTACTAAACTAAGAATGGAACAATCTAAGTGACGTTGTTAAACAATCTTCAAAGATTTCTCAATTTAAGTCTTTTTTCTGAATGAACTATTTAAGTATGCTATTTAATTTGTATTTTTTCTCATTTTGTATCTATAATTTGCCTTCTACTTTTTAACTCCATCATATGATGCATAAAAATTAGTTTACAGGACCTTCTTGAAAATCACTAAAGTGAAGGAGCATCCTGTTAAAATATCATTATAAAAAAAACTTACACATGAAATTCATGTAAGAATTAATATAATGGTCCTTTTCACAGTTCTGCTCAGTGACTACGAATAATAGTTTCAAGTCGAGGTTTGAGTTGATGCACATAGCAAAACTATAATTTATCATGCGCAGGAACTATTATTCATGATCACTGAGGCTGAACTGTGAAAAGGACTGTTATTAAGGATACGTGTAGTGTAATAAGGACTGAAAATGACTTCTATTTCAGCAAGACAAAATGCCCAGCCATACCAAACATACATATATGTACTCCACTCACACATATCACCCACTATGCTTTCTGAGTGTGAAACATATAATGTACTCAAACACCACAGTCCTAACTGGTCAAGGTTATGGTTATGTAGATTCAGGGTTCGAATTACGAAAATAACTTGGCCTGCCACTTCATGATACAGAAACCGTGAAATATGATTTTTTAATAAATTTTGACTGCAATTTTATTATCCATTTGGCAGTTCATATATATTTTTGCCTGCCAAACCTTAAATTTGGCCTGGCATTTGACCATTGGCAGGCAGCTATTTCGAGCCCTGAGATTAGATAAAACTTACTTAAAGGTTTAGTATTGAAGACTGAATTGAATGTTTTGTCATGTTTACAGGCGTATCCTGAGGGAGGAAGCAAGGAAAGAAAGAGGGCAGCTATTGCTCAAGGTACAGTTGAATTTATAACATGTATATTTATCATAAATGATTTAGTATTACTGACAGTAAAACCCTGTATACTGGATTAGTGAGCACTGGGACCAAGAAAAGCTATCGCGTTTTGCAGTGGTTCCATTTTTTACTCAGGCTACCCCGCAGGTGATTACAATGAATGGATAATGATAATCCAATGTTTGTGTTTCTCTAGCGTTGGCTGGTGAAGTATCAGTAGTCCCACCTTCTCGTTTAATGGCTTTACTGGGTCAGGCTTTAAAATGGCAGCAATATCAAGGGCTACTTCCACCAGGTACTACTATTGATTTATTCAGAGGTAAAGCTGCTGTCAGAGACGAAGAAGAGGAGAGATATCCGTCACTTCTTAGCAAGACAATCAAGGTAATTGTCATATTGAAGACAGCAGTCAAACAACCACATATGTGCAGTAAAAAATATGTAAAATGATCTGCCACACAAATCTGACATCCATTCAGAAAAAAAAAAAACTTTTATCAAGCTTATATTGAGCTCATTTCTCAAAATGTAATTAACAAAACTTAATTATAATACATGCCTAAGACACTCCACAAGAGAAGTTGAACAATTTAATATTTTGACTATATACACTATACCTTGTTCTGGTCTAACTAAACTAGCACATATACATACACATGTCAAAACCACATTACATAGCAACATCACCCTATTATAACACATCTTCTAACAATGTATATAATGTAATGTTTTATTTGGCTAGAGTCTCCCCGATTAGTAGTATACTCTTGTACAGCTAGAAGCATTTGAGCCTTTCATAAAGCTATTGATTGACTATTAGCCTACAAAACAAACGTTCTTTTGGGTTTTTGGGGGAAAATCGGATTTTGGGGTTCTGTGTTATCGTTTAACACAGGAAGTCCAAAACCCGATTTTCCAAAAAAAAAATCCACAAGAACGCCTGTTTTGCAGGTTTATTGACTATTGAATATACATTATTTCAGTTTGGTAGTAAGTCTCACCCTGAGTGTGCCAAGTTTTCTCCTGATGGACAGTACCTAGTGACTGGCAGTGTAGATGGGTTCATAGAAGTGTGGAATTTCACTACAGGAAAGATTAGAAAAGACTTGAAGTACCAGGCACAGGATAACTTTATGATGATGGATCAAAGTGTGTTGTGCTTAGAGTTTAGTAGAGACAGTGAGATGTTGGTGTCTGGAGATACAGATGGCAAGGTTAAGGTAATGGAGGAATAAACGTAACATTTACATCATGTAAAATACCAGTCCTACTATTAAACACTTCATACATGTTGTATGTACATCCACTTTAAATTTGATGTTTAACAATTCCACCACTTTTAATTTGAAAAATATGTTTAAAAAAAGGACAATAATTACTATTAAGCATCAGTACCGTCGCTTGCATCTACCCGTTGGAAGTTTACGTCTAGACAGAACATGTTTTTGTGGTTACTCCCGTCCTAAGGACGAAGTAACCACTATGCTATCGCCCGATGTAAGAATGAATACAAGAAAACAAGAGTGTAACACCCGAACACGCGACTCCTTTCCGAGATCGTGCTGATTTCTTTCCGACATTGCTCCGAACTGTTCACGATAGTACAGCGGAAATACCTCGTGCTCGCTGTTTGGACGGGTTGCTCCAAGTTTCCTAAGTTGGTGAGTATATCTAGTTCTTTTTATTGCATTTAACACTCTTTATCTATCACAGCTTTCATTCTACTATAACGGTAGAAATGAAGAGTATTTTCGTAAGTGTTTTTCAGATTTTAAACCGTTCTTTACGGCGAAATTACACGTTAAATCCACACTTGATGCTCGACGAAGCCGAAGCCATGTTGTCTCGAATCAAGGAGAACAACGCTGTGAACCAAACCATAACGAAACAAACAACAATAAAAAACGGAACAAAAGCAAACACTCAATCCTTTCGGGGAATTAATGAGCCTCGCAAGAGGATAATTGAGCCCCTTTGTGGGAATAATGAGCCTCGTAAGAGGATAATTGAGCCCTTTCGAGGGAATACGAAACAACTACCCCAATGTGGGTATATCAAACAGCCTCTTATTAAGAGGATATATGAATCCAAATGTGAATTAATTAATGAGACACACACAAAAATTCTATCACTGAACGGTACACGTCTTTGTTATGACAACATAGCTTTGCTTATAAGCCAAAAAACAATGAAAGCTGTGATAAATAAAGATCAACATTGTTTTGAAACTGTAAATGACACAAATATGCACAATCAACATAGATCTATTGTAAGAAATGTTCATGTTAAACCACGTGCTAGGGATAGGGAACCATCTAGAATTCCTGTATTAAAATAAATCACAAAAAAAAACAATGAATGTTTCAATGCAATCATCAAACTTCAACACTAAATGCTCAAATAAATAATCAAAGATTGGACCTAAGTAAAAACTGTCAAAATTACCACATTAGAAGATGTTATAATGACAGATCTGATTTTTACTCCTCAAAAACTATTATAAGCATCATTATGATTATTGCACACAAAAATATGCTAATTATTAATTTTTTTTATACATTAGATTTCTGATGAGACACTAGCTGAAATTCAAGCACTAAATGAGGGCACAGCGTCAGGTTTTAAGCCATTCTCATTGACCCCACAGATAGCATTAAAATCACAATATGGGAAGACCATATTGGCAGTATTGAGCAGGATAAAACGTATAATTTCCAAAACATCCGAGTAAAGAAGAACACACTAACGAACGAGGTATATGTTAACACAGCCAAAGGGGATACAACAACAATCAGTGTTACCAACGACTTTCAACAGCAACTAGCATTACCATTAAGTGATTACTCAAACATAACAGTCCAGGGAGAAATCTGGACAGTAAATCGAGTGAATATGTATCATAGTTGCTTTAAATGCCATAAAAAAGTGCAATTATCAAACCAGAATTACCTAGAATGCAATAATTGTAAAATTGCACAAAAGCCAAAAGCTTGTAAAAAAGAGTGGGTTATTGCATTAACCTTTTTGTATAACAATACCAAAGTTGATGTTACCATGTTCACAAATATTGTGCTATTAATACTAAAACAAACACATATTTCTGAAGCAACTCTAACATGTCCAGATGATCTAAAGTCAATCATTTTCAACCTATCTGACAATATTCAAATCACATTTAATAAAACTACAAAGGTGGTTTCTAATATCTTAATTAACTAATTGTATTTCCACCTACCATACGTTTAAATTATAGTCATTTTCATTTCACCGTGAAACACTATTAATAAGACTAATGCACACACTGCTTGTTGGTCATATAGAAAATAAAATAGAGTGGTTTTCATCACACTGTGCACTACTTACTAAGCTAATACACACTAGTAGACTAACTCATAAAATACTCAGCGTTTTCTTTAGTTGAAATATGACTATTAAACACTGACTATTAGTAATTGTTTCACAGTCCAATGAAAACCACTATAGCAATTTATGTCTGGTTTCTTTAGTACTAACTAGCTATTCAAAAAACACAACTACATACTTAAGTTAGTCATAATACTTTCATGGTGAAGTGAAAACAACTCCTTTATATTTCTTGTAGCTCTTTACATGCGTTTATATTAAATCAGTGGTAGAGTGTAAACAATAAAACAGTGAAGCTCTAAAATTAACTACTCAACCTTAGTTATTTGAAAAATAATCATAACGTGAAAAGACCAAATTTAGTCTCCACATACAATACTGCAATGTATAGTGCAAGCAATTGCTGTTCGGTGATCACACTAAATTAATTAATAATTAACTAAAATTCAACAAAATAACTAGTTATTATTTTCTCACAGTCATATTGTCTACACTCTTCAAATCGATGCTGTTTTTAATTATGTTACACTTATCGCTTATGATTCTACAAATCTGTTTTTGTGATTTATTCTTACAATAACAATTTAAATCAATGTAGTTTTATTCTTGTAACTAATTTCAATTAATTTATGATCAATAATTGTACTATTGAAATTGAATAAATGCGTTGATAAACATATATGCTTTTTCTGTATTTCACTATCTGTTGGGATCAACAAGCTCCCACAACTTTTTGTTAGCATTATTGATTTAAAAAAGATTCTGCAAATTAAGTAAAAAAAAACACTGAAATTTTCTCAAATCTCTTCCTCAAAGTTACACAATTTTATATGTTCACTTTATTCTCATTCTTCAATTACTCATTCATTATTTCCATGACATTTTGTAACAAAGTGCACAAAATTCCACTCGCAAGACAATAGATAAACTAAGTTTTTCTACAATTTTCGATCTTGAATATACCAAGTTCTTTCGGGAAAAGATAACTAAAAGCAACTGTCCTGTAAATGTTACAAAATTTGGGGTAACCACATGCGCTCTTAGAGCGCCTTTAATTTGTTAAGCTACAATCTTGGACAAAAAAGTTGACAAAATGTGATTTTTGAGTAAAATCTGCACAAAAATTTATTTTGGTCTATAAAATCATTCCCCTCCCCCTTAAATCAATGTTGCATGACAGCTTATGCATTGTTAAACCCAAGAAAGTGGACATGAAGGCACCCCTTCGTAGTTTGATGCAAATAATATTATTATGAATTGTAAAAACATTATCAACTATTTTTATCCCCCCTCCCATCCCCCATTTTAAGTTATGTCCATGTTTTAAGTTTATGCTAGCCTTATATTATGATTTTCTGTTTAAATACCTTTATTAATGCTCAGTGCTGTTAACTAAATATATGTACATTCTGAAGGTATGGAAGCTTCAGACTGGCCAGTGTCTACGGAGGTTTGAGAGAGCACATTCTAAGGGAGTGACTTGTGTAACATTCTCACGTGATTCTAGTCAACTGTTAAGTGGTTCGTTTGATATGACAATAAGGTAAACATACATTTGAACTACTACATGGTGATGGTAGTGATGGTGATGGTTGGTGGTGATGATGGTGGTGATGATGATGATGGTGGTGATGATGATTATGATTATCATGATGATGATGATGGTGGTGGTGTTGGTGATTGTGGTGGTGGTGATGATGATGGTGGTGATGATGATTATGATGATGGTGGTGGTGGTGGTGATTATGATTATTATCATGATAATGATGGTGTTGGTGATTATGATTATTATGATGGTGGTGGTGTTGTTGTTGATAATAACTATGATTATTATTAAGATGATGATGGTGGTGGTGATGAATATGATGAAGGTGATGATGATGATGATTGTGGTGGTGGTTGTGGTGATGATGATGATGATGATCAAGGTGGTTGTGTTGGTGATTGTAATGATGATCATGATGGTGGTGGTGGTGATAATGGTGGTGATGATGATGATTATCATGATGGCGGTGGTAGTCATGGTGCAGCTGATAGTTATGATACTGATAGTTATGATGATGGTGATAATGATGACAATAATTGTGATAATGATGATAGAGATGATTACATCATGATAGTGATAATACAAAGAAAGATGACTATGATGTTGATGCTAATAATATCATGTGATAATGCAGGCATCAATGCTGATATCATTTATCTTTGTTATCAGAATGCATGGATTAAAGTCTGGTAAAACCCTTAAAGAATTCAGAGGACATACTTCATTTGTCAATGATGTTATCTTCACATCAGATGCTCACAGTATTATTAGTGCCAGTAGTGACGGCACTGTCAAGGTGAGCTATGCAACTCGACCATTCTAGAGACAATTTGAATCATTGTGGTTCTTACTGTATTTTACTAGTAACCCTGTGTCATAGCTTAATAATAAATTATGCTGACTATGGTGATAGTGATGATGATGATAATAATAATAATACCAAACTTTATTTAATCACGGTTACTCAATGAACTTGTGTGAAGTGATGTGTGATGAAAATGATAACAGTGATGGCACTGATGTGTTGTTGATATTTGTAGTGACGTAATGATGATAATGCTGGTGAAGATGATGATGATGAAAATGATAATAGTGATGATGATTATGATGTTGATATTTGTAGTCTGTGGTAATAATGATAATGATGGTGAAGATAATGATGGTGATGATGATTGAAGTGGTGATGATGATAATGACGGTGAAGATGATGATGATGATGAAGATGATAATGACAATAGTGATGATGATAATGATGGTGAAGATGAGAATAGTGATGATGATTATGATGTTGATATTTGTAGTCTGTGGTAATAATGATAATGATGGTGAAGATAATGATGGTGATGATGATTGAAGTGGTGATGATGATAATGACGGTGAAGATGATGATGATGATGAAGATGATAATGACAATAGTGATGATGATAATGATGGTGAAGATGAGAATAGTGATGATGATTATGATGTTGATATTTGTAGTCTGTGGTAATAATGATAATGATGGTGAAGATAATGATGGTGATGATGATTGAAGTGGTGATGATGATAATGACGGTGAAGATGATGATGATGATGAAGATGATAATGACAATAGTGATGATGATAATGATGGTGAAGATGAGAATAGTGATGATGATGTTGATATTTGTAGTGGTAATAATGATAATGATGGTAAAGATGATGATGATAATGATGGTGAGGATGGATGATTATGATAATTATAATAAAGATGATAATGACAACAGTGATGATGATAATGATAGTGAAGATGAGAATAGTGATGATGATGTTGATATTTGTAGTGGTAATAATGATAATGATGGTAAAGATGATGATAATGATGGATGATTATGATAATTATAGTAAAGATGATAATGACGACAGTGATGATGATAATGATAATATTGTTCTGGTTTTTCAGATCTGGAACATCAAATCAACTGAATGTCAGCACACCTTCAAACCGTCTGTTGGCAGTGTTACAATGGATATTGCTGTTAACTGTATACACTTGTTTCCTAAAAACCTGGAACAGTTTGTTGTCTGTAATCGATCAAATACTGTAGTGATAATGAATATGCAAGGACAGGTAAGTACCATACCGTTTGACCACACTGACATCACACATACATTGACATTGTAAAACTTTCTAAAATAAGATCAATACATATTATGTTATGTTTACAACATGATCCGAAGGCGCGTGATTATATAGCCGATACAACACATACGCGAATGTTGTAAACAACTTAAAATATTTAGTAAGTTATAATATGAGTTAGTTCTTTCAAATTTTACCGACATTTTCAAGATTAAAGTAAATCTCGCCGATAAATTTCAAGTCAAAACAAATGCAAATCAGGATATACAATACTAGTGTTGTATTAGAGATACAGCACTCGTCATGGTCTCTTTTGAAAATGTCTCATTAATTATTCATGAGTTTTTTAAAAACAACGGAGGTTTAGCAATGTACAAACTGATCAAAATATGTCCAACTGATTGCCTAAGCATTTGACAAGTAAGAGCAGTAAGCCTAAAAAGATGCGTGACACCATCTTAGTGAAGTAATAAGTTGTTATATTGATATAGTTGCATCAAGGCCTTCTCCTTAGAATCTATGTTGTTTGTTGTAGATTGTACGTAGTTTTGTAAGTTTTGCAAGGCGCACTTTGACAGTTTGCAGCAATGCAGCTGCTTACAATCTATGTTGTTTGTTGTAAATTATACGTAGTTTTACAAGTGTTATAGGCACAGTTTGCAGCAATGCAGCTGCTTACAATCTATGTTGTTTGTTGTAGGTTGTACGTAGTTTTACAAGTGTTATAGGCACAGCAATGCAGCTGCTTACAATCTATGTTGTTTGTTGTAGGTTGTACGTAGTTTTACAAGTGTTATAGGCACAGTTTGCAGCAATGCAGCATACAATCTATGTTGTTTGTTGTAGGTTGTACGTAGTTTTACAAGTGTTATAGGCACAGTTTGCAGCAATGCAGCTGCTTACAATCTATGTTGTTTGTTGTAGGTTGTACGTAGTTTTACAAGTGTTATAGGCACAGTTTGCAGCAATGCAGCTTACAATCTCTGTTGTTTGTTGTAGGTTGTACGTAGTTTTACAAGTGTTATAGGCACAGTTTGCAGCAATGCAGCTTACAATCTATGTTGTTTGTTGTTTGTTGTAGGTTGTACGTAGTTTTACAAGTGTTATAGGCACAGTTTGCAGCAATGCAGCTTACAATCTATGTTGTTTGTTGTAGGTTGTACGTAGTTTTACAAGTGTTATAGTCACAGTTTGCAGCAATGCAGCTGCTTACAATCTATGTTGTTTGTTGTAGATTGTACGTAGTTTTACCAGTGGTAAACGAGAAGGCGGTGATTTCACTACCTGTATTCTGTCACCAAGAGGAGAATGGATGTATTGTATAGGAGAAGATATGGTACTGTATTGCTTTAGTACCACCACAGGAAAACTTGAACAGTCTTTACAGGTATGTATGAAGGATTCGTTTTAGAGCACAATCATTTACATTTGTTTTCATAAACGCTGTCCAAAATGGTAAAACGTTGTTATAAACTAATCATCATACAAGCATAAAGATAGTATATACATGGTGGCATGGCATGGCATGGTGGCATAGCGGTGAGAGCGCTGGCATCTCACAGCTAAGGTCCAGGTTCGAGTCCCGGTGTGTTCTTCTCTCCTATGCCACGAGGGTTTTTCTCCGGGCTATCCGGTTTTCTTCCCTACGCAAAAATGAACATGTGAAATGAATTATCAGCAAAATAATTTACGTAGAGGTAGTCATTGTGTGTGATCCCCCCCCCCTCCTCCCCCCCCCCCCCCCCCCCTCCCCCATTAGTAAGGCACACGTGTCCAGTCTAGTAGAACTGAGACCTTAAAAAAGTGATTTATAGTCCAGGCAATCTACGGCAAAAATATGCCTGACCTGGAACTAATTCCCACAAAAGAAATTCCAACTGATTTTGGTCCTCCAATAACCTCTCAATAACATATCAAAAGTCCCAGAAAATCCCAGCACGGCAACATTCCGAAAAAAATAATTCATTTGAGGCAGTCGAAAAGCGGTTTCTAGCCGCATGGGAACGAGGCTAGTAAAATCATTCATCTTTGCGTTTCGAAAAGACAATGTAAAATCCACAAAAGTAACTTCTCGACATTAAAAACAACTAAACAAATAATCTATAACAAAAATATCAATAACAGAGAACAATAATTTTGTGATTTTCTTAATACTTAGATTTCATAAATTTTCAGAAAAATTGTCAAATAACTAATGTTTGTTTGTAATAAATAGAAATTGCTGAGTTTGTTTGTGTGATCTATCTAAAACCAGAAACTCATAACTAATCCCCTGTTGAGTTTGTGCTAAAACTAGTTCACAAACGAGAGAATAAAAAAGTTTTAATCAATAATTATTAAATGTAAGAAATATAAATTGCCGAGGTTGCTTATCAGTCACACTAGTGTCTGAAAGCCGTCATGCTTATTTCTCGCGGGTATGTTATTTCCACTTGCCGAGTGGTTGTGACCAAGTCAAGAACGCCAGGTATTTCACCTGTTTCAGAAGAAAACTAAACAAAGAATTCTGCATTTACTCTTGTATCAAGGTAATTAATGTATCGATGATTTGAGTGAGTTATTTTTAGTAATAGATAAGTTGAAATGATTCACGCCATGATAAGATAAATCATAGCATTTTTTAGAATGAATTTATTAATTCCAGCTGATTGAAAAAAAAAAATGTAACATAATTTGACTTGGGATAGAGAAAGTATTAATTCGTGAAGAGATCTGAAGAAGTTTCCCTATTAAGTCCTTTTTGGATTGATAATCAAGAACTGGATAGATTTTGTTTCGTCCGCATTCTTTCCACACAATCTAGTAACGTTTTTAATGTTGAATCAATTACATTGGTGAATCAACGATATTGAAAAACACCTGGTAATTTGTATTAACTTTTTAACAGAAATTTGACAACTAAAAACAGCTTTGTTTTTTGCCAGATTTTATCTCTTGCATCACATAATAAGTACCCAATATATTTTGGCGGGAAAATAATGATGCAGGTCTTCATAATAATAAACCAAACTCCCCTTTTATACCGCAGTCTGCAAGTGTTAAAGCTTATTGAAATTTACAATTTCTAAGTGTATCGTAGTTCTGATAGCGAGGTATAAACTTAGAATTTTTTATATAACAGGATAAAATATAAGGATGGAATACCCCCACTGCAAAATTTGTCATAAAGCTATTGAAAATGACGGCGTTGTTCTCACCTCCAAAGGCGGAGGTGGCTTTTATCGTGCAAGTAAGGCAAGGGGGGACACGATTAGTGTTGTTCAAGGCGATAGTGTACACAAGGAATGTCGGTAGAGATACACCCACCCAAGTAACATTGTAAAATCTGTACGTGAATTGAAGAGGCGGGACACGCCCAAAGAACTCTTCCTTCTAGCAGAAACTTGCCGTTTCATTTTAAAAAAGACTGCCTATTTTGTGGAACGGAGATTGACAAAGAACAAGAACGGAAAAGGGCACGGATTGTGTGCACGGTTAGAACCATGGACATACAGGAGACAATATTAAACGCATGCGAGGCCAGAGGGGATGAGTGGGCTGAGATGGTACGCGAGAACATTCAAAGTGTCCATGACCTTCCTGCTGCTGATGCCATATGTCACCACCATTCATGTAGCACAAAGTTTAGGACAAAGATGAATATCCCAGGCCCATTTAGTAGCGATCAGCCAGAAAAAAAAAGAAAATGAAAACTGGGCGTCCAGTAGACCAAAACTTGAATGATGACTTTTTAAAGGTAGTCCAATATTTAGAAAAAAACGATGACGAACAAGTTACTGTTTCTGATTTGACTGAAAAAATGCAAGAGATTTTAGGAGAGCTAGTCGGCTGTTGGAAGTGCCTATATAGCACCCGTCATATGAAAGAGCGAATAATGGAGCATTTTGGAGAGAGCGTGATAATTACAAGCAAACCTGGAAAGACAAATATCGTAACATTCAGAAGGACTGCCACGTCTATCTTAGAAGAGTCTCACGCGAAACAGAAAGTACACGCGAATCCTGAAGACGAGAAATTTGATGTTATTAGAGCTGCAGCAAATTAAGCTTTTACGCAGTTATCTAAAGGCAATAGAGATAACCGACGACTACTACCCTTTAATGGAGACTGACAGCCAAGAAAGGAAATCCTAGAAGTTAAATTCAACGAGGCTACCATTGCTACGATTGAGGACCCAAAAGCTACTTTGGATGTCCTATGGAAAATTAAACCTCATTGCTGTTAAGCTTGACCGAATTGGGCCGGCCTTATGCAAGCTATTCATAAGGGAGTTCACAAGGGCCAGTCATCTGTCTCATTCCTGCCAATGATGGACATGAGTTCTAGCAACATCAAATGCAATACACTCCGGTTCGTCTTAAACCACGCGAAAGAACATGGGATCATAAATCCTATCATTACTTTCGACCAGCCCCTGTGGTACAAGGCATTTTCGTTAATAAACACCGAGTCCCCTGACAGCGAGCTAGCTGCGCAAAGTTATTCCACGCCTTGGGGCATTTCATACTTTGATGAGTTTTCTTCAGTTGTTAGCATCGGGCACTTAATGGCTTGGCCAGGCTTAAAAGAACTGCTTGAGTTGATTTACGCGCCTAATGCTGTTGAGCATATGCTGTAGGGAAAAGCGGTATCACGTGGACTGCGTGGTCACCTCATTATCGATGCTGCACTCAACGCTTTCTTATATTCAGCAGCCCTCGGTGTACAAGTACCACATCTTGGAAGTACAGGTCTGTCAATCGAGGACTGCATGGGGTTGGAAACTACGTGGAAACCAGGTTTTTCCGATTACCACTGAACTCCCACCAGCACCAGAGAACTTACTCAAGATGGTACGATGTAACTGTTCGACGTACTGCTCGACCGCAAGATGTACCTGCCGCAACCATGGACTTGACTGCTCCTTGTCATGTGGTCAATGCCGAGGCACTGGTTGTTCAAATAGCAGCATTGATCCAAATGAAGATACCAATTAGAAACTTTTCCAACTATTTATCGATCTAATGTGAGTTAATGTAGGTTTAATAACGTAGTGGATTGTAAATCGCACGAGGGAGAATTAATTAATGGCCATGGGTAATACTGTCGAGCGAGACAAACCGGCCGTTAAGATAGTAGAATAGAATTAAACACTGAAAGTGTTCAATACTTTGCACTATTTACCACTAAATAGTGTTAATTAAACAATAGAAAATAGAATTAGCATAATTTAGCAGTATTTAGTGGTTGTATTCTATTGATGCAATTTTTCGAAAATTCACATTTCGCTTGTTTACTGGCGTGCTTACAGCAATTTATGAATAAACAAATATGTCTGTGTGCTTTTTAATGATGTTTAATGTTTCCATGCAAAACTATCGCAGTTTCGATAACATTTAAGCAAATTACAGGGCACTTCCGGTTTCAGCCTCGTTTTCATGTAGTAGGCAAAAGGCCTCTCAACCAAAAGCTAAATATCGGAGTGTTGCCGTGCTGGGATTTTTTGGGACTTTTAGTATGTTGTTCTAGACATTAATTCTAACAGGTTTTCGAAGAGAAAGCTTTTGTGGGAATTAGTTCCAGGTCCTACAATAGATTGCCTGGACTATTATATAAACTCAGTAATACGATGATCTTTCATGGACTTTTAGCTACCATAATCAGGGTTGATGTGTAATCACTGCTCCTATGCAACGCATTTGTATTTACGTTATACTATTTTCTATTCCTTTCTGGACAACCTTTATGAAAACAGTCGTATACCAGCACAATGTTGTAAATTGGTCTGCTTTTCTTTGTTGTAGATCCACGAAAAAGATGTGATTGGTACGGTCCATCATCCTCACCAGAATCTGATGGCTACTTACAGTGAAGATGGACAACTAAAGCTATGGAAACCATAGAAACCACCTTGTTGTCATGACTATAATCAGTCGTGCAAGATCAACTATTGCGCATGGTCAAAACACCACATCTCAAAGATAGAGCCAACAAGAGAGGGAGCATTGTTGTAAAATGCAGTCGTTTATTCTATCAACTTGAGTGTTTTGTGTACAGTATTTCATCAGTCAGACTACTAGACAGCCATGCAAAAACTCCGACGAAGAGTTGGTGGGGACAAGAATGAAAAACGAAAAAATGATGCATGGGAAATGAAACGGGAAGGGAAGGGCTCTCATATTTCTGCTCCTTTTAAACCTTCGAACTTCAATTCGTTTCGTCGCAGTTTTCACATGAAAAGTAGGAATATTTTACAATGTTCAAACACACAAGAGTGCGATGTGAATGATAGATTAGACACCAGGGGGCGGTTGTATAAAGCCTGAATAGCGCTATCCACCTGATAAATCCTTATCCAACGGATAAAACCTATACAAATTCTATACACTAGCTGGATAACTCTTATCCATTGAATAACTTTATCCAGGCTTCGTAGCGCTATCCACCGGATAAATGCCTATCCAACGGATAAAACCCATACAAATTCTATACACTGGATAACTCTTATCCAGTGGATAACTTTATCCAGGCTTCGTAGCGCTATCCACCGGATAAATGCCTATCCAACGGATAAAACCCATACAAATTCTATACACTGGATAACTCTTATCCAGTGGATAACTTTATCCAGGCTTCGTACAACTGGCCCCAGGAATATTTTATGTATTATATTGTTTCGCATACATGTCTGCAAAAATGTCCTTCATTTTTATTCCTTAATAAAAACATTTTTGACTTTTAAGCCAATCAGAGTGCACTAGACGTAAAGCATAAGCCAATAAGATGGCATATTGGACTCCTAAGTAAACCTCTTTTTGCCAATCAGAAGTCACATATTTAATTATTAATTTTTTATTTCATTTTCCTTTTTTGCGAAAGAAAAAAGGTATCTGATCGGTATGGCCGTGCCAATCAGAATTCACACTACTGATTCGAGGCAAACATCCTTTAGCCAATCAGAGTGCACGTTATATCGTGTTTTTCATATTTCGTCATCGCAAAATACCCAATAGATGAACCAGAACCAGAACCACAATGGTAACGTGATGACCAGTAAAAAACACAGGCAAATATATACGGCCCATTTTAATGCACCATTGCTTTCACTCTGTTCCTCTCTAGACTGCCCTTCGTTTGTGTTCAGTATCTAGAAATAGATGGATAATTAAAGGGTTATTGTCTGAGAACTTAAAAGTTGATTGTTGGGTTGTTATATTCGCTAGCGTCATGATTTGATCTTTTACGTTACGTCGTAAAGCATTGATTCGGAGTAAACATCCTTTAGCCAATCAGTGGCGCACGTTATATCGTGTATTTCATATCTAGTCGACATTGATTCGGAGTAAACATCCTTTAGCCAATCAGAGCGCACGTTATATCGTGTATTTCATATCTAGTCGACATTAATTCGGAATAAACATCCTTTAGCCAATCAGAGCGCACGTTATATCGTGTATTTCATATCTAGTCGACATTGATTCGGAATAAACATCCTTCAGCCAATCAGAGCGCACGTTATATCGTGTATTTCATATCTAGTCGACATTGATTCGGAGTAAACATCCTTTAGCCAATCAGAGCGCACGTTAGATCGTGTATTTCATATCTAGTCGACATTGATTCGGAATAAACATCCTTTAGCCAATCAGAGCGCACGTTATATCGTGTATTTCATATCTAGTCGACATTGATTCGGAATTAGCCTGCGTAGCGGTCCTTTAGCCAATCAGAGCGCACGTTATATCGTGTATTTCATATCAAGGCGACATTGATTCGGAGTAAACATCCTTTAGCCAATCAGAGGTCACGTTATATCGTGTATTTCATATCTAGTCGACATTGATTCGCAGTAAACATCCTTTAGCCAATCAGAGCGCACGTTATATCGTGTATTTCATATCTTGTCGACATTGATTCGGAATAAACATCCTTTAGCCAATCAAAGCGCACGTTATTTCATATCTAGTCGACGTCAGAGCACCATACGTAATAGCAGAACCAGACTGGAAACCACAATGGTATCGTGATGAACAGTAAAAAACAGAAGCCAATCTCCTTGCATGTATCACAAGGATCATCGTCAAACTGTGCTGGAGGACCAGTAGGCTGCCATTGCACTACATTTGAGCTGGGGTTCTAGGAATAGATTGATAATTAAAAGGTTATTGGAGGGGGCGTAAGGGTTTGTGGTGATGCGGTTTCGCGTTGCTTTTTGTGCTTTTGTTTTTTTCATTTACATCTGCGGTTTTACAAATAAATCTTGCGGTTGCAGTTTTTAGCAAATTTTGTTGCGGTATAGTACGGATTTTGTCCATTAATTGTTTGTGCGGTTTTGCGGTTTCCAATCCCCCTTGTACCCCCGGTGCGCTCTGTGACAGTTATTATGGTTAGGTTTTTCTGTCAGTACTTACGTTTACTTACGTTTAAAACAGAAGCGGTAGCATCTTTGACTTCAATGCTGTGACTGTCTGTAGACTGGACAGCGGTCATCTCCATTTGCTGGTTCGACGTCTCGGAATTAATAGGAAAGGGTGGGTAGGCGGCATTGCTGTTATCGTACCCCCCTGATTCTCCTCCACAGTGCTCTCCAGCTTCTCCATTAAAGTCAGTAGGGTTGGGAGGATATACAGGATTGCTGATAACGTGTCCCCCTATTCCTTCTCCATATCTACCAGGGAGGGGAGGGTGGATAGTTTGTTCACAAGTCATGGCAATACAGCTTTGCTGTGGGTATGGGCCTGTACTCTGCTGGTCAACTGACTCTTCGTATGATGGCGGAGGAGGATTAAGCGCTGTCATCGTGTAGTCTTATGACTGACTATGGCCAAAAAACAACTGCTGATGTGATATAAGGTCACGATGTTTAGTTGTAAATCGACGACTTGGATGATAGCAAATTAACTTCCGCCTTGCATGGTCGAGTCTCTTTGAAGACCAGTGAAGCTTTAACTGAAAATAAAATCGTGCTGAATGCACGTTATGGTATTATAAGTAAAAACACAAATAGAAATATATAACAGTCAATGACAGAAGGAAGATATCAACTGAATGCACCCTGGCGGTGTTTAAAACAATAAAGCCTATATTCCAAACGTCGTATCTCACATGTGTCGAACTAATTCAAATGAGCAAAACCTATTTGAATTTGATTTATTAGCTTCGGCACATATGAGATGCGACGTTTGAACTATATCATGGGCCTATAAGAATAAACTGACGTCAAGTTAACTCGGCACAGACATGTATCAAAGAGATTCTTACTTACAGCTAGACGTTTCGAACCTCCACCTAGCTAACGACGTATAAAATAGCACAATTCAAAGTAAAGAATAGTATTTTACGTCGTAAGTCCCTTTAGCCGAAGCTAATATCTTCCAGAGAGCTGACGGTGCGCTCATTTTACTTCCCTCTCTCCATCGTTTTACGGGTATCGAAAGCTACCTTTTAAAAGCTACACGGAAAGAAGAGAGGTCGAAACAAAGATGCGAAGCTATACTGGGAATTAAACTCGGGACCTCTCGCACCGAAAGCCGCACTCTAGCCAACTATGCCATCCTTTCTCCTAATGATCAAAAGTTAAACGCTTTGCGAGCCAGATACGCCTTTTCAGTTTTGCATGCGAATAATATAAAACATTTTTTGAGTGAATGGTTCATGGTGTGTCAGTTTGTAACTACTGCTGAAACTAAAAAAACATTGAAAATGTATAAATTTCTTACCAATATTAATTAAACAATCCCAGTGATGCACAATCCCCTTATTGGTTCTGATACTGCTCCTTTGTATACATCAAATAACGAAATCCATACAATGAAACATGTGATTTCTCATTGCATTATAAGATGATTTCTTTATTTTCCTTAATAATGACGTCATCGCTTGTTTTTATTTATAAGGATATACGTATCAAACATGTAATACCCCTATCAGTACGTGTTGGTTCTCATTGCATTATAAGATGATTTCTTTATTTTCCTATGTCATAATAATGGCGTCATCGCTTGTTTTTATTTATAAGGATATACTTATAAGAACAACCTTGTTTTTGCAAGCGAAAAGGCAAAAAAAAACCTTGAATGAGGTTGAAATCAGCCGATGGCAATGAATCTTCTGAAGGCAAGGGACATTTTAAAATTAACATATCAATTGTTTCTATAAACGATAGGTAATATAAATATAATGAAAATTTGTAAAACCGTCAAAAATGTTCATTTAACTTTACTGATTAGTTTTCGAGCTTTAGCTCTTCGTCGGAGTAAAAGAGTTGAAACTTGTTTCTATAGAACATTTCACTAGAACATAAAAGGTATACTTCAATTATTTTTGTGTTTCGTTTCATAGGTTTACTTCTCTAGTGACCATGATTCTTTGCGTTAAGCTAGACTATTGGTTGTGACGTCACAAGGGTGATACTCCTGTTTCTGGTTCTTTTGTCCTATTGATCTTTTCTTGTAAATAGGGCTACATAAATAATAAATTATTATTATTGATAGCATGTGATATAATCTTTTGAATCTAGTATTTATCATGTGGTATGACGAGAAATGCAGGTCTTAACAAGCAACAATAGTAGAATTACATTAAAAGTCGTACAAAGATCCCTCAACGCGTGCTTCTTGTTAAGTTTAACACCAAGATTACCTTGTGCAATATAGTAAGGAAAACAAAACTGGTTTATTCGTGACCTGGATGTGTTATAACGTATGCCTGACACAACTGAAACCCCATATATTTTAAAACATAAGTGTAGTTGTTGTTGTTTGTCACTCGCAATTAATTGATAATGTATATGATAGTATTCATGATGAGCCGGCAAACGGTGACCACAATGGAGCATAATTACAAGCTATATATTGTATTTGTTATCGACATCATTTTTTAATTTCTTTGTAATTTAATTCCATATATACATAAAAATGGTTATACTATAAATGTCTAGATATTAATATATTATAAAGTATATCGGCTTATATTTACAAGTTTCAAAAATTTTAAATAATTTTAAAATATATATCTAAATCTGATTATATGGAATACAAAGAACCTAAAAACTCGAGCTTTTAGTAAAGTTTAGCTATAAATGTCTTGTCATGATTCAAACGCTGTCGCCATTTGATCCTTGATATCTTCCCATCAGTGTTCATTTCAGTCGTTTATTTATCCATCCATCCATTTTGAATTCACTTAATTAATCAATGATTGACATGGGTGGCCTATACAGCGCATCCATTACATATGTATATTTATTTATTCCTGAATTCATTAACCCAGTCAATTGTTATCTCCATTCGATTGTTTATTTCTTTGTTTTTCATCCCATTCATTCAGTGATCAATTCCATGCCTTTACATGCCATCCACTAAGGTTCATAGAATATTAATTATTGTCGACGTCTAAAACATGAATAAAGCAACATAGCACGACGGCGCAGCACTGGCACAGTAATTCACAGCAATCAAGAATATCTTCAGTTGTGCAGTCCAGATCTGTACATGTTTCAGTTGATTCACTGCAGTCGCACAGACAGTCACAGCATGCACAAGCAAGAATATTTCCACTAGTGCAGTCCAGATTTGTTCCAGTTGATGCACCGCTGTGATTATTTATTATCTGGGGAAAAATAAATATAAATAAATAAAAGTACGATTGAATGAGCGAGCCCCTTTTACTCAGCAGCACCGCGTATATAGAGGGTCCTGAAGTGGGGTCCGAATCCCATTTCCCAGTATATATTTGGACCAAATCCCAGTCAAAAATCACATATAATCCCATCAGTTTTGCTCGAATTTTCAGTCCCATTTCCATTTTCTATTGTTCTTTTATTTGTAAATCTCAGTCCCAGTGCATCCAATCCCATTTTCCCAGTCCAAAATAAGGCCAATCCCAGCTCCCATTTTACCCCTCCAGCCCCCTCCAATCACAGACACTTTAACGTACCATTGCATTTCTCGAATGATATCTGCTGGGCCTTTCCACAACATTATAATTTACTATTCGCGGCTGATGTTGATGTGTTGTCGGTGTGTCATCCACTGGCTGTGTGTCGATGATACCAGAAGTGTTGTTCTCTCCTGACGTCTGGCTGGTTTCTCCAGTAGTTTTTTCATAGGTCGATGTGTCAGGCAGTGGTTGTGTATTAATGATATAGTTATTAGTTAGACTTGGATTTATATCGTCTATGTGTTGAACGGAAGTGTTGTTCTCGCATAATGGTGTGTGGGTTTCTCCAGTAGTTTCTTCATAAGTCGTTGTGTCAGCCAGTGGTTGTGTACCAATGATATTATTAGTTAGACTTGGATTTATATCGTCTATGTGTTGAACGGAAGTGTTGTTCTCTCCTGACGTCTGGGTTTCGGTTTCGCCACTGATGGCTTCTTCATAAGTCGGTGGTGGAATATCAGGCTCCATTAGTTTCGAAATAAATTTTAATTCTTTGTTCGAATGTTGCAGCTTTACAAGTAGAAATATACTTCCAAGATGTCCCTTGTGGTTAAATTTTGTGTCGACGTTCTCTGACCTTAGATTGAACTGAAAGCACTGTATGTGAAACCAAACTGTTCTTGTAAAAATGTTGATTGTTAGTGCGGGAAATTCACCACTATACCATCCATATCCATCATATAAGGTTGTCCAGTTTTTACAAAGTAATAATAGGTTATATAATTGTTAACAATTATGATCAGTACTAGATTCAGATTATATATATATACATTGGAGATGGATATGACGTCATTCAGTGCGAAAGACTTCCGGGAGGCAAGTAAAAACGGCTTTTATCACATCAAACAAATAAATGTAAACCTTCGCTTATTTTTGCCATTTGTTATGTCATATCAAAAGCGAAGAAAAGCATATAAACAGATAAATAAATCGAACTAGTCAATGCATGTGTGACCGTACCACAACCAGACATTGCCCGGACGTGACGAACGAAAGATTTTTGTGGCTACTGCATTCTGGGAATGCGTAGCCACTATGTCATCGAGTCGTGTAAGTAAGAATCGGTATATACTTCATTGCTGAATGTCCATGTAGTCGTTTTATTCGTTTTGTCAACTATAAATGATTGATATGAGACCACACGAAGTATATACCCGTAACTCCACGTACGAAGCCTCCTTCGAAGCCAATCAATATCTATTCGATTAACTTTGTAACCAATAGTCATTCGACTAGCTCACATTCGTTCTTTCGATTCCTTCACGAAGGAAAACAAATGTCAATCGATATTACTTCATGCTTGCAATTGATCGTGATCTGTGGAACGTTTGACAAACCTGAAGTTGTGGGACTTCAAGATCACAAGTTTCTTCGATTTTCGGTAGGTAAAGTTTATTTTTCGAAAAAGTATTCAAACTTTTACTTATCACAGCTTTCGTAATTGAATAAAATGAAAGGTTTTTCAAGTTTTATTTACCGTTTAGGCTGATATTTACGCCGGGATTTATGAGTCAGCAAAATCGCTCGCTCAGTATTTACGATGAATCAGCTCCGTTTGCAGATCCCAAACAACAAAAACCGAACTGAAAACCCCGTCAGGGAATACATGAGCCTTTCATGAGGATGAATGAGCCTCTTTGTAGGAAAACTGAGTCACATTGTGGAATAAATCAGCCCCATTCAGTGGGATATTAATTCAACCTCGAAGGATATTCAAGAAATCCTCAAGTTGTGTATACAAGGAAAATGACAGACCTGTTTACAGGTTCTACTACCTTTCATCTACCAAACAACAATGGAAGCTGTGATAAGTAAATTTGAGCATTCTTGTGACATTGTCGATAATTCTAATGACAATTTATGCCAAAATCAAACGTACAAAAAGTGATCTGTTGGAAATAATGCTGCACAATTGCAAGATTATGTGAACATTGAAGAGAGAGAGAAAATTAGGCAAAAATAATCAAGCAAAAAACAATCCTTAGAAAGTCAACACCTAGATTATCTATCTATCTAAACAACAAAAATTATTGTTATTGATATAGAGCTAATATTCTCAACTAAAAAAATTGAATAATTTTTCAAACTGCTGTATAAAATTGAAAACTACAACCCTATAAACTACATCTGACAAAAAGGTGGAAAATAATTTTCTTTGTGCACAATATTCTAAACCAACAAGACAATGACCAGCAACAAAAAGCTAACAGCTTCACCTAGAGTTTTCATGTTTCCCCAAATCATATTCAACCGAAATTCAATAATAAGCAAATAATTCATTGACTATATATATCTCTATTAAAGGACTAACTTTTCAAAATTCAAAACTTCAGCTATTTATTTCTCTGCTTCATCTTTTGTAAACGGAAATGTTGATTAATTAATTATTTTTTCTTTTTTATTCATCAGGTCTATGTCATCCTCGGGAACCCAGGGGTATTCTTCTGTCGCTCGTTTCTCGCTTCCACAACATATACCCCTGGGAACGTAGTCTGTTGGAGCTTGTTCCGGAAGTCAAAATTCAAACTTATTTAACGACTTTCTTTGAATGGTTATCTTGATTTTCATTGGTCGACCTAATAAGGTCGACCAATCAGGAAAGAGCTGAATTTTGACTTCCGGAACAAGCTCCAACAGACTACGTTCCCAGGGGTATATGTTGTGGAAGCGAGAAACGAGCGACAGAAGAATACCCCTGGGTTCCCGAGGATGGGTCTATGTAAACACCGCCAAGTTCAGGTCTAGACTTTTGTAATTTAGTGGGAAAGGAATTAATTAAAAGACTTGATCTATCTCTCTTGTATTTTCAGTTTAACTCTATTACATAAAAAAGCAGTCGAATAAACATTATGGTTCTTGAAAACTTTTTCCATACAATTCCCTCATATGATTGCACTACTCTTGCTTCTACGCCAAAGACTAATTCCATTTGTTCCAACAAATTGCACTGCACTGTCAATATATGTAATCTGTGTGCGACTGTAGAACCACCATAGCATACCACATCATTTCTAGCATAATATTTACATTTCCAAAATACCAATAATTTAATGCACTATGCACTGCACATTCGCTCATTGGACGTCTCTTTACAAAATATTACGATGGAACGGCTATAAACTAGTAATTATATTTACTTTTGCCTTCGATTTCTATTCAGACTATTCAGTAGCCACATGCGCTCATTGAGCGTCTATTTTTTTGGAAGTCAATGTGTGACGAACCATTGCAAGGACGTGACAAAAACACTTCCTCTTTCAGCCTGTTCAAATCCAAGAAAAATGAATCATACTGACGTAGTACCAACGTAGCCTATAACGCATACATTACATATGTATATTCATTTATTCCTGAATTCATTAACCCAGTCAATTGTTATCTCCATTCGATTGTTTATTTCTTTGTTTTTCATCCCATTCATTCAGTGATCAATTCCATGCCTTTCAGGTTACATGCCATCCACTAAGGTTCTTCGTCATAGAATATTAATCATCGTCTAAACAAAAGCAACATATCAAGACAGAGCAGCACTGGCACAGTAATTCACAGCAATCACGAATATCATTAGTTCTGCAGTCCAGATCTATTTCAGTTGATTCACTGCAGTCGCACAGACATTCACAGCATGAGGAATCTATTCCAGTTGATGCACTGTTATTACTTACTATCTAGGGAAAAATAGATATAAATAAATAAATGTACGATTGAACGAGCGAACGTATCCCTCTTCCTCTCCCGGGGCGGTCGGATTCCCTTGAAAAATGGATAGGGGTGCTGGACGGACGGTTTTGAAATTAATGACCCTAAAAGGAACGCATAAATAAAACTCAGATACTGATTTCAGACCCTAAAAGGTACAACCACATCTAACATTTTTTTTAATTTAAAATTGATAAATACACACTCATCTCATCAAATACTTTGCAATGTTGATGTATTGTTGAAGTTTATATATATTATTTTTATATGACACTGTTTCAATGTGTATATCTTAAGTTCGAAAACTGACCCATAAAGGTACGGTGCCAGTTCGAGACCCTAAAAGGTACGCGATCGAGGGTCTTATTTTCGACCCTATCAGAAAGGTCCGTCGAGCACCCCTATCCATTTTAAGGGAGTCCCCCCGGGCTTCCTCTGCAGCCCCCTCTAATCAAAGACACTTTAACGTACCATAGCATTTCTCGAATGATATCTGCTGGGCCTTTCCACAACTTTATAATGTACTTTTCGCCGTTGATGTTCGTGTGTTGTTGGTGTGTCAGGCAGTGGTTGTGTACCAATGATATTATTAGTTAGACTTGGGTTTATATCGTCTATGTGTTGAACGGAACTGTTGTTCTCGCATAATGATGTGTGGGTTTCTCCAGTGGTTTCTTCATAAGTCGTTGTGTCAGGCAGTGGTTGTGTATCAATGATATTATTAGTTAGACTTGGGTTTATATTGTCTGTGTATTGAACGGAAGTGTTGTTCTCTCCCGACGTCTGGGTTTCGCCACTGATGGCTTCTTCATAAGTCGGTGGTGGAATATCAGGCTCCATTTGTTTTGAAATTAAATTTTAATTCTTGGTTCCAATGTTGCAGCTTTATACTTCTAAGATGTCCCCTGTTATTTTATTTTATGTCGCCGTTCTCTGACCTTAGATTGAACTAAAAGCATTATGTGAAACTGTTCTTGTACAAATGTTGATTGTTTAATTAATAGTCGGCGATAAATTCACCGCTGTACCATCCATATCCATCATAAAATTAGGTTGTCCAGTTTTCATACAGTAATAATAGGTTACTATAGGAATTGATTGAGGCCATACACTACTGTTTGTAAAGTTATCTTGAGCTTTCGTCGGGCACCGACATCATTTATAGAAGAGTGAGCTGAAGGATTTGTTCGAAATTTGCATAGTCAAGCGAGTGTAAAACAAAGGCGTCAAAACAATAGTGTCAAAATAGTTCTTGCATTCGTCACGGAAACTTCTTGCAGGTCCGGTTTTTTTGTTGTGGATATGTGCGGCTTCTAAGAGTCTTTTACGTTGACTGGTTCGTTGTTTCTGTATATGATCTTTATGTCAAAATCTATGGTAGATCTCATTTGGCACTTTGCTCTGAGATTCAGATTAATCAGTATATTTTGGATATGGATATGACGTCATTCAGTGCGAAAGACTTCCGGGAGGCAACGAGTACCACAACAGGTTTTTATCGCATCAAGCAAATAAATGTAAACCTTCGCTTATTTTTGCCAGTTGTTTTCATGTTATATCACCATTAGAAAAGCGAAGGAAAGCTTATAAATACATCGAGCTAGTTAGATTTTTTGGAAGTCAAAATTTGTGATAAATGACGTACACCATAACAATACACCAACTGACAATGCGCCTGATAATAGACTATAGAAGTTTTCGATTTTTATAATCGATAGTTGCTTAGTTAGCGCAAGGGTTGAAGTGTTTATAGTCTAGTATAGGGGCTGGTTCTCTCCTTCCTAGCTCCCTGGTCTTTTGATTAATGCGAGTTAGTTTTTTGTCGGGATAGCGCGGTTGAGGCCGAATTATACGTAAATCGATTCGATGCTTCAGCCTCATGGAATGTCTCGGAGGATCGCCCCACTTTTTTTCAAATTTTTGATTGAAGTTCGATTCCAGGATTGACCGGTATTTTTAGTGATATTTGTTTTCTTTTTATTAATGAAAAGAATTTTCTTTTTTTGGGTCACCTCCCTTCTATTACTTTCTTTATTGTTTAGTATCACAATGTATCTTCCTAATACTTGGGATTCCTGTGTAGAAATAATGACCGCGAAAGACTAGTATTGTTAAAATAAACAAAGGGACCCCAATGTAATTCTGCAATGGGCATAAGACAATTTCCAATGCAAAAAATATTATACACTTATTTGAAATATTAATGGAAACTAGCGAGTAAACTATAGTATAGGCTGCATCGGTGCTTGATATACACCTACTTGCAAGAACGTTGTCATTAACATTTGAACATTTGCAATTTAGTGGATTAGGAATAAATTAAAAGTACAAAAGAAAGAGTTCTGCTTCAATGATCTTCTTTTGTACTTTTAACTTATTCCTATTCCACTAAATTACAAATGTTCAAATGTTGTATGACAACGTTCTTGCAAGTAGGTGTAAATGATAGGACATATAATGAAATTTGTAACACCGTAAAAAAAGTTGACTTAACTTTACTGACGTTTCGAGCTTTAGCCCTTCGTCGGAGTAAAAAAGGATTTCATTATATTACCTATTTGAAATATAGGTTGTATTGAAGGGAAAAAAGTGCATTGTTAATGAATGGATAACAGGAACTTTGTATTTTTCTTTTGACACAGAATATTAGTATCTTTATTTTTAGGGCAATAATTTATTTCTAACAACCTATTTAGCACAGTACTGAAATTACACTTAACAATGAGCTTGCAGCATTAAACATGTCTTAATATTTAAGATGATCATCTTCTTATGAAACCTCATATAATATATTAGTAATAAATTATTATTAAATTATTAAAAGCGATTTCCCTTTCTCAAACAATCAAGTACCACAAGAGGGCCTGTCACAAGCTAACGTTCTTTATCCCATAATATTATCATATAAATTACAGCCAATCAAAATGCTTGAAAACCATTGTATATCCAATGGTACTCAAATGCCTCTTCCCATGAGACATTGTGGGTTCTCTTTATTTTATATGATGTGGGATAAAATAGCTATACAATATCTTCTTGTAACATCCCGTGTATTCCACTTGTCACTTGTATTTTCTTTGCATACACACTCACCTAAAAGCTTGTGTGTACACTATAAAATATATTGAAGTGACTCATGGGATAATCCATGATATGCCACTCGAAACCATAGTATTACAAGTATATATTAGTAGTATAAGCTTGCCATACAAATGTTCCCTGCTAATTAAATGTGTTCATATTATTGTACTGGTTGAAACTCAAATCTGAACTTATACACACTATCGTCTAATGCTTAAACAAAGACTTCAATATGGGTCAACCTGTAATACCAGCTGTGGATCCAGAAATTTGTCAGGGGGCTTCCCGATTGCAAATGAAGTGCTCTTACAGTGGGGACACTCCAACAGGGACCACTTTAGATGAATAGCGCAGCGCAGGAATGCTAAAAATAGCTCCAAGACTCGGACAAACATTGTGTTCAGTATTACCGTGTTGAGCAATTAGCCCTTTCGGAGTTGCTCAGTGAACTGGTACGAGTCGGCAACGCGATGCATTTTGGGGCTGTTCTATGGGACGCTACCAAAACATTTGCCGCTAAAGACCACGAAACCTTCCAGTGAATGTTGAAATACTCAGATGAAAAACAATCATTTTAAGTCAGACAAGATATTCTTTGAGCAGAACCACCGAAGCCATCACAGCTGCCCTTGAAAGCTATTTTGAAACGCTTGCGTTCGCTAAGAAGCACAAAATTATCGGGTATTCGAACGAGCTAATTCGAAGGTGAGCTGAGGTTGTTTGAAACTAGGTATCGACGAAATTAGCCATATTTTTGCCAGCTTAATTGCAATTACAAATCAAATTTTGTCTGTATATTAATGTTTCTTAGAGTTACCTGTAGACAACAACTTAGATAAAGAGATCATGTCGTCAATTCTGATGGTTGAATTCATCACGAAAGAATGAACACAAACCTTGTAATTACGCTTTCAAAACATTTTCAAGCGAAAGATCAACAATCTATTTTTGCCGTCAGACTATATAGTTACTAACTTTAAAAAGATAAATTAAGACAAAAGTTAATATGTGATGAAAATAAAACGAGCACAAATATGAAGTATATGTCTAAAGCAAGACCGTAAACAACCTCATCTTCGAATTTATAGCTCTTTCGATTAACCGGATAATTTTGCGGATAATAACGCCAGCGTTTCAAATTAGCTTTCAATCACAGCTCTGATGGCCTTGGTGGATCTGCTCCAGGAATTGCTTGTTCTTATAACTTAAAACGATTGCTTTTCGTCTCAATATTTCAACATTCACTCAAAGGTTTTGCAGTCTTTAGCGGCAATATTGTGGTAGCGTCCCATAAAATAACCCCATAATGCAGCGCGTAGCCAATTAGTTACCAGTTCCCTGCGCAACTCCGAAAGGGCTAATATATGAACCAATCTTATCATTTCCTGCTGAAATTAGAATAACAACATGATTAAACAAAGATTTGCTTCGATTGGCATTGGAAATAGTCTGCTGAAAGTTAAATAAAAGTTTGTTTGTCCGAGTTAGGCTTTTGTCTCCATTTTTGTGACATCATTAATGCCCTGCGCCATTGATAATCAACCAATCATATTGTTATGAGCGTGAGAACACTATAATTTGAATGGCTTATGCTGTTATCAGTTCAAACTCTGTCTGGTTTAAATGTTTTTTCATTGGACAGTTTGTCTAAGTGGTCCCGGTTGGAGTGCCCACACTGTAAGGTGTTTGTCACCACCATTGTTTTAGATGTGGCTGAGTTTTGTTATGCCATCTACTCCATGATAAATAGTCTCTAAGATCCAACCAGGTTTCAGACAATGGACATCACATAAGACACAAATTCTTCCTAAACTTTCATAGTTCTGTGAAAGACATTTCTTCTCTCATTTTAACATAGCAATTACATAGTTTCAGCCAAGTTTCTATGTCTTTAAATCCAATAGTAACAGCTTCTTCCAAAATCTTGCATATTTCCTCAAATTCCTGATGAAGATGAATTCCTGATTGTTTCTCTTGGGTAATCGTAGCAAAATTTCTCAGCCAAATCTTTACGCCTTACAATCATATGCTCCAATGCCATGTCTAGTCTCCTGTAAGTTGCATTTATCCCATGCCATTGCTTCCATAGCAATAGTGTATTATAACTCTTGTCAAAAAGTTTCTTTTCATCCTCGTTTATCATCTCTAGTTCATTCTCAGGGATATCGAGAGCTCGGCCTAAACATCTCCATTTTTTTCCTATTTCGTGGGCAAGACTTAAAAGTTCTTCAGTGTTAGGACAGCCTGTTTTTATATCCATAATGATAGCAGAACAATATCACAACTAACTGTCCATAAACAAGGTACTTCTTTCGAGGTCTGTTAATAAAATTCAATTCAATTGGTACTTGACAACTTTGTAAATGCAATAATTTTACGGTCCTGAAAAGATAGAAATGTTGTGACATATGAGTAAATGTATCTATTATTTAAAAACTATCACTTAGGGTTAGATGAATAACAGATAATAATAATGGAGACATAGTTAATAATCTTATTATTACTCTTTTATCAATATTATATCATTCACCAAATTATATTCATTAAGCCCAATTAAGAGGGATAATTGCTTTACTCCTTGCATGCTTAATCAATGATTTAATTGATGCGTAGCAATCACTTTTTTGGGGGGGGACGGTGTGTTAACGATATGGCCGCGCACAACTTTCTCCCGTCCCCCCCAAAGAAACGATTGCTACGCAGGCTAATTGATGACATGCAATCAATTGCTAAATTATCAATAAAAGGTCATGATAATGTTGGCCATTGATTATATCGATTGATGATATTATATATTGGTAATCAATCATCAACATTGTGAATGTGATATGCACTTAATAATTAATCGAAAAACTTTGTGTGACTATCGATTGACCAATACCAATCGATATCAATAATAACTAATTCTCTGTCATCAATTAATATCGATTTAGTTCTGATATCATTGTCATCGATCAAGTGCACCAATTTTAGTATATAATTTATATCCTTATTAGCAATAATTGTATGAGGCTGAGTTTGTGAGCCACAATTTATAAAAGAGGGGAAAATAATGTAGCAAAAAGTACTTTCATTTTTATTTTCCAACCAGCCGGCTGCTGTAGCATACAAACTAAAACAAAGCCATTCTAAGTGATGTCTCACTTTCAATAAAGTTTGCTCAAAGGACTCCAAGAAATTACATGCAGTTCTACAGTGGACATTATAATAATCATTGTTTTCAATATAATTTGTATCAGTATTTTGATTACTGTGGCGATAGTTTCATGTAACCAAGTTATTCAGTATATCTTTTTGTAGTTATATACCTTAATAATTGATATTCGTAAACTGTTGCAACGAATTTAACTGATCTATTTTATTTCTAAGCATATAATTGTTGAAATACTATAGTAATATTGACCGCGTTTATGTACTTCCAAGATTATGTAAATTACGACACAAACAATTACGGTTAAAACCCTTCGTTCAAGTAAACTGTGATTTTATATGATGGCTTTCATCGATTAATGTTAAACTAAAATACCATTTCGTTTTTATAAACAAAATGTATTTAAATAGCTCAATATTACAAACACTTTTTCGATGTTGGCAAATCTATTATTGACTGTCTTTTAAAAGGGATGAAATTTTGATTTGTTTGTCGTATTTCATTATAATAACCAAGTTTATAGTTCTCTCAAATACTTACTTGAAGATTTCCACGTCCGTTTTTCTTCGAATATTGAACAAGTGCTGTTTTTGCAGCTCAAAATAGCACTTTACAAATTATGTCTTACGAGTACTACTTCTTTGTGCGCAGAACGATGTTTTGACCACGTGATATATTGTTTGATAGACAGGAAGCCCAACGAGAGAGCCATATTAAATATGACATCACATCAAAACAATCTAACAAAATTACAGCAAAATCAAAGTAAAATTTAATTTATGAGATAGATAAAACTATGTACAGTTAGATATTATACTCTCGAAGAAATCTCGAAGGAGATAAGACTTAACCTAAATCTTTACAATTCTTGTCCATGTAAACAAACTGTGATAGCAACTCATTTTACAATGATTGAGCGACAAAGGTATCATAAATTAGCAAATGTGCGATGCATGGTTTGAAAATATTTGCCTTGCATGCAGCACAATAAAAAATAGCCGCGAAACAGGCGTTCAGTGGACTTTTGGGAAAAGATCTTGGGATTCCTGTGTTGTAACGAGCGAGCAAAAAGGAAGCTAGGCCCCAGAGTGGCTAGGCCCCATTTCTCGCGTGTATGCAGATAACACAGGAGCCCCAAATATCGATTTTCACAAAAACTTCACAGAAATCAGTTTCCATGCTAACAGAGTCTCTCGTGATTTCAGGGAATAAAAATGGTAGTATTTACCTTTTCTGTTTTAGGCGTATAGAAATTAATACAACACAGGTAGTAAGCCATTTGTATTATATCAGTAACTAATTGTACTAGAATGCTAAGTTATAAAAGAGGAAAGAAAATATGAATAAGAAAGAAAATTCTTATAGTAACGCATGCGGTAAAAAAATGACGTCATCATGCAAATGACGTATTACCAATTATTACGTATTATCATCATCATCATCATCATCATCATCATCATCATCATTATTATTATTATTATCATTATCATTTTTATTATTATTATTATTATTATTATTATTATTATTATTATTATTATTATTATTATTATTATTATCATTATTATTATTATTATTATTATAATTTGAAGCGCGTAACACTATAGGAATATATACTTTATCTCATACAAAACTATCTTATCATGTTTATAAAAAGCTAAGCGTGGAAATATCTTATTATCTCGGCTGTTCTTATCTGATAGTGTATCTCTATTAATCACTGACTAGCGCACAGAGTTCGACTGTTAGCAACAAGAGGAATAATTAACTTGTACTAGACAAAACAATCAGCCGAACACTACTTAATCTCCCGGGGGGGGGGGGGGGGGTTCTCCCTTAGAAAATGGATAGGGGTGCTCGACGGACGGTTTTGAAAATGACCCTAAAAGGTACGCATAAATTAACTCAGATACTGATTTCAGACCCTAAAAGGTACTAAAATGTTTTCAATATGTATAATCTTAAGTTCGAAAACTTACCCTAAAAGGTACGGTGCCAGTTCGAGACCCTAAAAGGTACGCGAGGGACTTATTTTCGACCCTAATAAAAGGTCCGTCGAGCACCCCTATCCATTTTCAAAGGGAGATCCCCCCCCCCCCCCCCCCCCCTCCGGCTTAATCTATACACTGAGCAGGAGTGCGCGCATGAGTGGGGGTTTTAACTGATCAGCTACTTCTGCGAATAACACTTCAGGAACAAGATGAAAACAATTAAATACCAAAAATAGAAAACAATTTTAGAAAAACAATTCAGACTGAATTGGGTGATTGATCGATTAATTTTATTGATTGATCACATTGAGAAGGAAGAAATTATAGGTATTATCAATAAATGATAATACAAATGCATCAAGGACATCAAGCGGCTATAGTTAAAACAGTTATGCGCTTTAATTTGTAATAATATCAAAATTCTTGTTTATTTTAAATGACGATTAACGACAAAAAAAAGAAAAAAAAAATCACATTGACTGAGAAGGAAGAAATTATAGGTATTATCAATAATTGATAATATAAATGCATCAAAGATATCAAGCGGCTATACTGAGTTAAAACAGTCATGCGCTTTTGTAATAATATCAAAATTCGTGTTTATTTTAAATGATTAAAAACCTTGAAATTTGGTGACTTTGGTGTCAGTTTGGAGGCAGATGTACAGGAAAAACAAACAATTTTTTAACCATGCAAGTACAAATCTTAAACGAAGACAAACAAGAAATACATTAAAGTCGCTTTTTTTCTAATTTACCGAAGTGCATAGAAAATCGCTAAATTAAAGCTGTGAAGAAAAAAACGCTATTTTGTCTAATCAGTAGAGCCTTCGATTAACAAGATTTTCGCCACTTAATAAACCATCTGTTCTCTCTTGGCAAAAGGGTAAGAGGAATTCTTTTATTCCGCAAGTAAATTACTAAAAAACATCATTCAGTAAACAGTGTTTTCTTAGCTAGAATCTTCTGAGACTGAACTAGCTTGACTTTTATTTTGTTGTAGCATTTAACATGAGGATTTTTTGGTCAGAACTACACTGATTGGTATGATACAGATGTTATTAGTTTACTTATTGTTTAGCAATCAGTTGTTTTGGCATGATTAACACTGAGTTCACTTCTTTTTCAGATTTTGAGTTATGATTAAACCATAACATTTTCTGCCCATCACTTCAAACTGGGGAGCCCAAACTGGACCAAAGGACGGCCGGCGTAGTCGTAACAAAGTTACTTGTCGCTGGAACAAACTGAGGAGAACTTCTAGTTGTCGCTGGTTTAACTCCAAGAGTCTTTATACATAAGGTACAAACAACTACATTATTAGTAGAACGATTGTCATAGTCAGTTGTATCTCAAAATACACAATCAAAGCAGTTTATGTTTAATTTGGTTTGTCTTTGTGTGTCATATTCTACCATTGGCAATACATACAGACTGAGAGCCGGGTTATTTTATATCTTGCATGCTATGGCGTTTGTAAGGTCTAATAAATCTGACAGTTCGTAAAGAGCAATTATTAATGAAGTGCAAACGCTGAATACAAACCCTTTTGTTGCCAGAATAGTCATAAAATAAATCATTTTGTATTTCGTTTTTATTTCAAGTCAATTTGGCTCAAGTCTTGATCACTAAATTAAGTGCCGCACCCGGAGTTAAAACATCGATTATCCAAAGAACATTGTTTTCAAATTGAAAAATAATAATAATAATCAATCTTTATCCAGGAAAGCGTACACCCACATAAGTGTTTTAAAGTAGGGTCCTGCAAAACTTAAATAAATTAAATAATAAAATAATAAAATACAATACAAATGTGCTGAAAAAACGTCTAGCTAATATAAAATTGCGTTGTTAGTTTATACCAATTAAGGTTTTGGCTTAGAAGTAACAAATTAATATCAGTGTAAAATTGTTTCATATAATAACAAACGAATAGGAATAGTAAGTTTTTGACTGATTTTATTGTTTTGTTTTATCAATATATCTTAACATTGTATATATTAAGCGCTATTGAACTTTAGGATTTTAGCGCTATATAAATTATTTATTATTATTATTATTATTATTATTATTATTATTATTATTATTATTATTATTATTATTATTATTATTATTATTATTATTATTATTATTATTATTATTATTATTATTATTATTATTATTAAAAAGAGTGCTTCATACTTTCCACTATGTTTCGTGTGTTGACGCGCTCCTAAATAGCTAGTCTAAGGGCCCGGGCAAACGGTTTCAACATTTGCTTCAACATCCGTTCGATTTTGTTGAATGGCAATGTTTAAATGCTTTTAAACTCTTTCAACATCAATTCAACATCGATTCAACACGTTTCAACAATGTTGAAAGAGTTTAAAAGCGTTTAAAACATTGCCAGTCAACAAAATCGAACGGATGTTGAAGCAAATGTTGAAACCGTAGGCTGAAAAGCGTTTCTTGTTGATAATTTAGACGGTAATCCTTCGTTTTGTTATCTTAATCACTTGCAGTAAGTTAATGTAATAGGAATCAACTAAGTATTTTTAAAAATAGATAATATCTACTAGGTTCAGTTAAATTGAAAAGAACGGTTACATATATCGCCAAAACGGATCGTTTTTATTTGCAAAAGACAAAACTGATAATTTTTTCTTGACGAACTTAGACCGAAGTTGGAAATCAAGAGTAAAAAACCCTGCATGAATATAAAAATAATAACCAACTAATTACCGAGTACCTAATTTATTTATTTTATTCACTGATATAGTGACAATGTCTCTCAAACACTGAGAAACATCAAATAGAAAGAATATAATACCTCATTACAACTTTAGTTGTCTTTGATAGTGAATAGAACTATATTTCACAGTAGCAGGTGCATTTAGTTTCATGGATATAGTATCTTGCGTTCTAAAAAGGACGAATTCAAATACATTTTGTCTCGCAAACAGCACCACAGACTTGATGAGATCATTAACTTAAAGACACTGAAAGCGAAGTGAATATCGATCGGTGAATAATAACCGAGACGGAGTCAAGGTAACTGACCATTAGTAATATCTATTACTGTAATTGTATAATATTGTAGTTAAAAGTACGATTCTATAACTAGGGTTGTCCTTAGTTTAATAAGCGTGCAGGCAACTGTGAACTGAATGCTCGATCATTAATCAGAGGAATTATCCTTGCAGATATTGTCTCGTTTGTAAGGCTCTTAAAGAAAACACTTGGCTGTTATAAATATTATTTATGACAAACATCCGCCTTTTCAGGAATACCGTATTTACACGAATAAGCGCCGCCCTCGAATAAGCGCCGCATTTGAACGCTAAAATGTTACCCTAGAAAAGCATGAAAAAATTATTTTTTATCAAAAGCTATATTCTTCAGTTCAAAGTAATTATATTTCACCGCTCGCTCATCAAGTTATCTCCCCAATATTCTAAGTTCTGATCAAGAAGGGGATCATGAGATCAAGAAAAATGTAATATTAAAGCGCGCGCAGCGCTTATTCGAGTAAATATGCTGTGTACTTTGTTTTAGACTAAGCAGTTAAAATGATAAAGAATTAGTATTTTAAATTAATTGATTGATTGGATTGAAGTGTTCAAGGATCTTCATGTTGGTAATAATATCAAATGAACGGAAGTCCCCAACATTTCTTGTTCATTCTGCGCGACCCCTTCGGGCAGAACCTGTCACCACCCAAGTGTATATTTTGCTGATCAAGAGCTGTGCTCATCGTTGGAGATCACACAGTACTCATGTGCTTACAATATTTATGGAGTGTATATTCATAGAAAAAAGTACAAATACAAAAGTACGAATATTAATTGACATAAAATAATTGTCAATGAGAGAAGACGTTATTACAAGAGATAAATATATGTAAAAAGAAAATGAAGGAAAAATAAACTGAAAAAGTGCATATTACAATGTAATATAACATAATTTGAGAGTAACTTGCTCTATAAAAATCTTTTCGTATCCATTATATATTTTTGGACATATAAAAACAATTTTTGGCTTTGTTTGAGTGTTAGATATGGGGAAAACCATATTCAGAAAGAAATTTATTTTCTTACTATCAGATCAGAAACAGGCTGTTTGTAAAGCTGTGATAACAAAGTTCGACGTTGAGCGGCATATATATCGAGAGCAATGTAAGAGATAATGAGCATTGACTAATCAACAGATCCATCGTTACAGTCACAGCGGGGTGGGGGGGGGGGGGGGGTACTCCCTTTGTCCAAGTGGCAGGGGTGATCGGCGGAGGTTTTGAAAACGACCCCTAAAAGGTACGCACAGATTAAAATTACTGTTAGAACCTCATTTCAACCCCTAAAAGGTACGGATCGGTGCGATGTTCTTGCCAGCCAAGCTTACTTTTAGCAACAGAGCAGAGTTAAAATGACCCTTAAAGGTATGGATGATTCATGCTTTTAAGCCAGAACCCTAAAAGGACCCTAAAAGCTAAGGTACGCACAGGAAATATTTTCAACCCTAAAAGGTACGCCGATCATCCCTACCATTTGGACAAAGGCAGTATACCCCCTCCCCTCCCCGTCCCACCCCCGGAGTTAATTTATTCCTTCCTACAAGATTAGTTTCAGAAGTATTTTCAAATCCAAACTAAAGAGATAACCGGCAATTGCAAAGAGACTGAATGTTGTTACATAAGAACAGACTCGGCGGGTAATGCACATTCAATTATTGGCAATTTAAATTCAAAACTAATTACAAAATTAATTACAGAAAAGTTGTAGAAAACCAAGGGGAAGGTGCGAATGGGACGTGAGTGCCCATGCGAGGCACCTCCGCTCTAAATCACAATAGAAAAAAAGAAATTTTAAAGTGTTTGTTATTTAATATTATTTAGCCCTATGATAGGAACATTCACTAACAGACGACCAGGCCAGGTGGCACGGTTTGTCAATGTCAAAAGATTTTTTAACGAGTGAAAAACAAGAGGCGGATAGGAAGTTCTTAAATTAGAAAACATTGTTCAGACTAGATGAGGAAGCGATTTTACATACAAGATTCCAGAGTTTAACAATACAATTAACGAGTAGGAAACCTGAAATGTATTGGTTTTACAAGTTTGTGTTTTCAGCATAAATAGAGAATATTACAATTTTTCTTGAGCATCCATGTGGTATAAAGGTAACAAAAACATCGACATTAACATTGGAATAACCCGTATAGCGGACATTTATAAGAAAATCATTAGATCCTTAATTTCTCGGTCATAACATAATGGTAACATTATGTTAGTTTTGAGATCAGCTAATGTAACGAGGCATATGGGCTCAGTGATCAAAAATATTTATAACCAGTTTTTTGGGGATCAAGGATCAGATTTTTATGATACCTCGTCACTACCCTGACTGGCTGACTGACTTTTTAGTTCAGCTGATAGCTGAACTAAAAACTAAAACTATTTTATATTTATTTTTATGATGTCAACATGTACAGCTATAGATCACTCACAAATACACTACAAAAAAGATATCATTTTCTTTGTTTTTGCTTCAAATTTGCAAGATGAAACGCGCATGACTAATAGTATGGCTAATGGTATGGAATTGTTTATAACTTACAGGGGGTTGTAATTTTCTTTTAACAGATATTACAAGACTCCATTTGTGACTGATGTTTGTGGACCTCAGCGCGGAGTGGTCAGTATAAAAGTTAACACCAATGTTCAACAACATCACTCTTGCCTCTCAAGTACAAAACTGCACCTTTTGGCCGAAATCCTACGATCCAGAACCGGTTAAACAGGTTTTTTGGAGCTACATCTTCACGAGTGCAGCGTGTTGTGTTCTGTCCATACCAACAACCATCTTAAACTTACTGGTTGTCATAGCAATCTACAGAACTAAAAGTCTTCATAGACCGTACAACTTCTTGCTGTGTAGCCTGGCCGCTTCAGATTTTATAATTGGGTTTTTAGCAGAACCGTTATATATAAGTCACGTGATCATGGAAATTAGGGGTGACAAGACATGGTTTTGCGTGACAGGAGCTGCCACAGCCTTCGTTTCTTATACAACCGCTGGAGCTTCGTTGTTCACCTTAGCTGCGATGAGTATAGACCGCTGGCTTGCAATTGACTATCCGTTCGAATATCGCTCAATTGTGACGTCATGTCGTGTTGGTAGAACATTGCTCGTTTTGTGGATCCTGGGTGCTATAGGATCATCTTTACGCTTGTTTCTAACAGTGAAATATTTCATGTTTTCTCTTTCAATCGTAATGCTCGTTGGTTTAATCATCATTTTTGTCGCCAATATACGAGCTTTTCGTTCTTTGAAGAAACAAAGGCAACGTCTTTTACGGCGAATGCAGCTCCATCAAGGCCAGGAAGAAATCAAACTAGCGCGTTCTAGAAAGTTCCTTATTACAATGCTATATGTTCTCGGTCTTGTGCTGTTGTGTTACGTGCCTTTTGGTACTGTCACGGTAGTCACGGCTATGGATGGCGTGACGAGTAGCACACGTGCAGCGTGGAATATCGCTGATCCTATTGGTTACATGAATTCGTCATTAAACCCTATTGTTTACTGTCTTCGTATACCTGACATCGCTAAGGCAGTTAAGGCACTCATCAATAAACTATATTGTAGTTTGGGTTTTAGAGTAATTCGTGTTAAGCCTGAGAATAATATTCCTAACAAGTTTGCTGACTTACGCGACACAAAAAACTCTCTTGGAAAACTACCAACAATACCTGAAGAACATGTTTCTGTAGAAAATGGGAATACAAAAAGTTAATATTTTATTACAATTTTTAACACGCTTTTACTATATGCATGAATGTTTTCCAAAAGAATATTACCATTGAACGTCGTACCAACTTAGGTACATCAATTCATGTTTTTTAACGTTACGAATATCATACATATTGCATGGCAAAATATTAAAATTGGAAAATCATATTAAACTTAAATTATTAAAAATTTACGTATTTTCTCTGTTGTTGTTTGCTGTTTTTTTATTATTTTCTTACTTCTTTCATATATTTTACGATTTTTATTTGCTGGTTGTGATGAGAAGTTATAAGAACATATGATAACTTATTTCCACGGTCATGGGATCCTGCTAAAATAGACAAAAAGGTGATGATGGTTAACCCTCTTTTTTGGAATTGAGGAATTGTTTTTGGAGCTCCTTTGTATATTTAGTCGAGAGAGACTGAGTCCCAGTTGTTCGGCGCCATATTTGAACAAACAAAATGGCGGTCACAACAAGAAGAGGCAGTGGAGGAAAAACAAATATTTATTGGACGAAAGACAGTATCCTTCTCATAGATTATAATATTTATGTTATAAGGATTATCTTTGAGCATCTTTGATTTTACTTTATGTTTGTTTTATTCGATATTTGAGGCATAAAAGTAGCCTCATAAAATTTGAAGTTTTGTCAATATTTGTGTTCTCGATACAATTTGCTTCTCGTTTTGTCCTTAAAGTATTACGATTCATATTTTATACATTTATTAAGGCACTTTTAGTTTTTTTTTTGCGTCTATGAGTTAAAATTGTGCTCTAATGTGTACATAAACTATATATGTGTACGCAAACTTGCTGCGAGTTTTTCTTGATTCTTTATAAAGCTGACAATCAAGATGGCAGTATCGTCAAAGTCCATTTTCCAGGCAAGTGAATAAAGCTATGTTTTATAATCAATGCATTAAGATATTTATGTTATTTGTTTGTGTGTATTAGAATGATAATTATGATATTATAGCCTAGTCCCACAGGGATTACAGTGCTGCTAATTCAACCAGGGACACCTCGAGTTTATTAGCCAATCACGTTTGAGCTTAAGAACAAAAGATATCTACTTTGTCTCCTTATCAGCCAATCAAATTATAGGCGCGAATTGACTTGATGGATCGTCTATATCTGGTTCTTTTGTTCTTAAGCTCAAACGTGATTGGCTAATAAACTCAGGGTGGCCCCGGTTGAATTAGCAGCACTGTAAAATTGTCATTATATTTTGCTTAAAACTAGTCTTAATTATTAGGTGATGGTGTAGAATGCATGGGGAACATCTTATATCTACCAATCAGACTTGTTTCAATGTTGTATTTTATTGTTCTAATTATAGGAGTTAACCTAGAGCCCACATTTGACATCAAGAAGCCAATGGTTAAGAAACCTGTGAAGCCAAGAAGACCTGATTCTCTAATGTTACAAAAAAGATCAAAGATTGAAGCGATGAAAAAGATCAAGGCTTTGAAAAGTGACAAAGAAATCATGGAGGACAAGACTAGGCAAGATCTTGATGATATACCAGTCAAAGATACTGCAAATCACCAAGGTAACACATGAAATAGGGGGGGAAAGAGCATGTTACGTGGAACCCCGTTAATCCGGCCACCGAAGGGACAGCCCAATGAATGTTATAGAAAATGCATGGGCATGCATTTCGTTGGGACCTAAAAAACTGGCCGCAATAACGGGTAGGCTGTATTAAGCAGGTGGCCGTAAGGCAGGGTTCCAATGTACATTACATTTTTCATCAATTTTTTCAATAGGGAAAATTGAAAATAAAAACCAAAACCAAACTCAATGATTTTGAACCTAACAATGATTTTATAATTGAGTGTGTTAGTAACATACAATGTTTTTACTGCAAATCAAAATGTAAGGTCAGTGAATTTTGCTGTTTATAAAAATTATTATCAATATCTACACTAACTGATAATATTTGTTGTTGATTGATAGTAAGTGAATCACCTAAAAAAGTAGGCTTGAAAGATTTAAAACCAGAAGACAAGAAACGAGTTGCTAACTTAGTGAAAGAGCTAGCTAAAGTTGGTGAGGAAAGAGAGGTAGCCTTGTCACAGCTCAATGAAGAAAGAATGGCATTTGAAGAAAGACTGCAAATATTACAGGAGGAGTATGATGGCAATATCAACGAGAAATTGAGTATCCTTCTCAATGATGAATGAAATAATTAGCCAACTCCGCCGGCATCCCCCTTGGGATTCCTTTAGATATTTGGGATTCTTTTTGATATTTGGGATTTCTTTGGATATTTGGGATTCCTTTGGATATTTGGGATTCCTTTGGATATTTGGGATTCCTTTGGATATTTGGGATTCCTTTGGATATTTGGGATTCCTTTGGATTTTTGGGATTCTTTTGGATATTTGGGATTCCTTTGGATTAGGGCCTCTTCCTCTCCCCCTCCTCCTCATTTTTCGTTCTTCTCCGTCTTTCTTGTTTGTTTTTATTCCAAAGGAAGCCCAAAAGAGTTACCTGCGGAAGAGGCTATGAAATATTATATGGTTTTGTGTTTTTTATCTCACAGCTTTGTTCTGCGAAACCCAGGGTTTGGCACTGATCACAAGTACTATGTGCTTTGAGTTTGTTTGATGTCTTGTCCTCTCTTGCAACACAACATTAGATTGAACATACTTTATTTGATATTTACTGATGGGATATTTATTTAATTTGTCATTGTAAAATATTTTCAGATTTTTTGGTCTGTAGAGTAGAAATGATATTTGAAGTTTGTTTGTTTAGTATAGAGTATTCAAGTGTGATGTCACAAAAAAAATTCACAAAAGATGTTCACAAGCCAAATTTGGTGAGAATCAGTCAAATATCAGCTGGGATATGGCCACTTTAATACATAATTCCCCCATACAAATCACTGTAATTTAAGCTCAGTTGCTATATCTCAGCTGCTATTTGATGAATTCCAGTCAAATTTGCTGTGTGAATGCCTTTTTTGATTGCCTATTAAAATTGAGAACCAAAAATATGATATAGTGAAAATATTGTTTTATGACGTCATCACTTGAGTACTCTGTAACAGAAGCGAGCGAGTGGTTGGTTGTGTTCTCTTTTGATGTATACCTACTGCATGTCCTGTAAATGTTGACATTCTTAACACACATACAGATTTGCAGAATAGGTTTTTAGAGCTCCAAGACCTACTTAAGAAATACAAAGAAGATGAAAAAAGTAAACACACTCCACGTCAAGATGTCATGAAAAATGTAAGTGTGTGTGGCAGCTCGTAATGAAATTGTATGAATTTTAAGAAAACTCTTTTTATTCTTTTCAATAGCAATCAAGTCATACCACACAAACATCTCCATTCCTCAGTCCATTTGGTAGTCAGCACAAGATCCCATTCCAGGAAATACCTGGGAATGAGAGAAAGATATCACCAATACACAAAAAGATTGACACTAATGAATCAAACATTTCCAGGAGCAATTCAACACCAGGAACTAAGAGAACTGTATCTCCACAAGAAAGTCCTGGCAACAGTGAAACAAGACTCTCCAGACAATCCACACCAGTACCTAGTACTTCTGACCTTGTTCCTGGAAATGACAGAGTTGAGATGTCCCAGGAATCCAAATCAAAGTCGGTAATTACCAGCACTACAAGACAACAACCTTCTGCCAGTTCACAGGATGCAAGATTACATGAACAAGCCAGGCGTTCAAAACATGAATCTACACCAGTACCTGGTACTTCAGCCCTTGTTCCTGGACATGACAGAGTTGAGATGTCCCATGAATCCAAATCAAAGTCTGTAATTACCAGCACTACAAGACAACAACCTTCTGCCAGTTCACAGGATGCAAGATTACATGAACAGGCCAGGCATTCCAAACATGAATCTACACCAGTACCTGGTACTTCAGCCCTTGTTCCTGGGCATGACAGAGTTGAGATGTCCCATGAATCCAAATCAAAGTCTGTAATTACCAGCACTACAAGACAACAACCTTCTGCCAGTTCACAGGATGCAAGATTACATGAACAGGCCAGGCGTTCAAAACATGAATCCAGGAGTAGTGCCCATGTGTCACAGCAAAGTCCTGTTGTAAGAAAAGTGGCCCGTGCACGTCACGATGCTACAGATTTGCCAGAAACAGAGCAACCAATGTCACACCATAATCAATCATTATCTTGTCATCCTCCCACTAAGACTACAGACCAGGAACCGCCTGTCTATGTCAATAAGATATTTGATATGTCAGTGGCAAGACCCATCAATGGAAGGCCTTTTCTACCTCCAGTGATGGACACCAATAATAGGTACATATTCAATCATTTATTATGAATAATTGTATCTTCATAATAAACATCTATAATGAGGGCTTCTCATGTGCCATGAATTAGACTAATGATCCTTTCATCTGCAAGTGATCAGTAACTCCTGAAATTTATCAACTGATAGTTGTTGGTGAGATCAGCTCATCTGCCTTATTATTATCTATGACAGAAGCTATTATATTGCAGATTATTAAAGTTTGTATTCAAATAATGTCTATTCCTTTACTGAGTTGCTATCTTGTCTATATTTGTACATAATGTTTAACATGTCTGTTTGTACTATATACAATATGAGTGGCCGGTCTGTATAGGATATACAGTGGTTGGTCGAAGACGAGCCACTGTATATCTCGGACACAAATATATTGCATACTGTACTTATGAAACTCCAACTTTAGTTCTTTAATATTTTACTGAAATTGTCAAGATAAAAGTAAATCTGGCCGAGAAAATTCAAGTTAAAACAAATCTGTATGGGATATACAACGTCCTCCACAGTTGTGAATTCTTTTATCTATTTCTCATGAATTATTAATGAGTTTTATAATACATCTTATTCACTTTTTATTCTATAATGTTCTTTTCCTTCAGGTCTCAGTCTGATACCTCCCAAAGTTTTTCAGCTGAGCTTGATGCTGTCTATCGCCTGTACTGTCGTGAATATGAACTACAGCTACAACTACAGCAACAACAACTTGAGCTACAGAAACAGCAGTTACAGCTACAACAACAACTACAACAGCTGGAGTTGTTCCAACAACGACAGCAAACACAACAACAAGTTACAGCTCCTGTAATTCAGGTACAATCCAAAATGTTGACATTGATGATAATGATATTAAACTGCTTACAACAACAACAACAACAACAACAACTTTATTACCAGCAATATCCAGAAGAATTATACAATTTCAATTTAAGGAATGTTCAGATAAATGGATAAAAGTTTCTCAGAATAGCGTAAAAAGCTAATCAAGCTGAGCAACTACTAACTAGTATATTAAATAAAGAATTGATTGGTAATACAGTTGGCAATCAACAAAAAGAAGAAAAAAACATTACAAGTTCAAACATTCAAAAACTAATATCAAGGAGCATACTCTGGGGCCATAATTCTGCTCCTGCGACAATATTTTCCATGTGAAATCATTGGTACACACAGAGACAAAAATTAGAGGATTTTCCAATATGTGGATTGCAACCATTCCCAAGAGAGTGAATTGAACAAAAGAAATGACAGCCATACTGGTGGTCTTGACAAAAGAAAACCATTACCGTGACTGGTGGTACTTTTGTTCAATTCGCTCTCCTGGGAATAGTTGCAATCCACCTATATCAAAACCCCTTTGGTGTAGAGATCTAAGACAGTAATGATATTTTCTTCAATAAAATTCTGAGTCATCAATATTTTCTTTATCGTCATAGCAACAACCATCAACACCAGCTAAACCAATCATCAGAGAAACACCCATCCCTACCCCAGCTCCCCAACCATCAGCACAGCCAAGGCAGGTATCACCTTTAGATGGCCTGGTACCCACTCCAAATGATTCTCAACACCAACAGTCTACATCATTCAAGACTAATGGGAGAACCACCTTGGATGAAGGAAGACATGGTGAAGAGCAAACAGTACGAAGAATAACCAGTTCAAAAAGGTATAGTGTTTGATGATCATGATAATGATAGCAAAAATGATGATAAAGATCATAAATAGTATAATTCTATTTTTTGTTTGTTTCTGTTCTGTCACCCCTGACCCCAAGTTAATTTTAATTAGATATTTGATCATTGGTATTAGCTCATTTATAAAACAATGCAATACATGTCTGTAACTCTTTTATGAATTACCTTTGTATACATGTACAATTGAGTTAGCCATGTCTACAGTGCAAAATATTATTATTTTAATGAATATTGTTTACATTTAGACCCCAGAAAAGTCAGAGACCATCCTACCATGATGGAAGCTACACAACTCATCATCCAATACCAATCCAGGAACCAGCTGGCTTGGAGGACATGGATGATTTCAAACACAATTCACTCCAACACCAATCACAAAGAACAAAAGGTTCTGTGAGCAAAGAAATAATAATCAACCCCAAGGAAGCAGCACAGTTCAACTTCTCATTGTACAAAGATAGCATCCTGTCACCCAAGAAAAACACCACAACAACTATTGATTGGTCTAGTGCTTCTGACTTTGATTTCCGAAGGATGCAGGAGAGTAGAATACGAGAGCATTATAGTCTTCCACAATACCCACTGCAGTCAACACAGGCATCATTACCATTACATGAACCTGTTCCTTCTAGAGCTAGTTACAACTTGTATGAGAGAACTAGCATTGCAGAAGAGCCATCTAAAGTGAATGGAAGGGAAGTGAATGGAAGAAATTATCCCAGACATGATACACATGAAATGGATGGAAGGAAAGTGGATGGGAGAAGTTATCCCAGACCTGATACACATGAAATGGATGAAAGGGAAGTGGATGGGAGAAGTTATCCCAGACATGATACACATGAAATGGATGGAAGGGAAGTGAATGGGAGAAGTTATCCCAGACATGATACACATGAAATGGATGGAAGGGAAGTGAATGGGAGAAGTTATCCCAGACATGATACACATGAAATGGATGGAAGGGAAGTGAATGGGAGAAGTTATCCCAGACATGATACCCATGAAATAGATGGAAGGGAAGTGGATGGGAGAAGTTATCCCAGACCTGATACACATGAAATGGATGGAAGGGAAGTGAATGGGAGAAGTTATTCCAGACATGATAGACATAATGGCAACTCCAGCAACAGGCAAACACAGCCACTGTACCAAAGCTATCAAACTCGTTATGATCCTCAGCATCCTTCAAACCAACACTATTCTTTATACACGTCAAGAGATCAGATTAATCATCGCGATAATCATTATGTTGATAATGATGAGATCATTGCGCCTTGGGTATCACCCAGCAGCTCATTACAACGAGACATACATCAAGAACCATCGCATGACCTCAACTATCCTCTTCAAATTGTTGACCTTGTAAATGAATTAGAAGAAGAGCCTACAATATCCAGCCCATCTCGCAAGCCCAGCTACACAGTGTATCCTAATTCACTCCTAGCAGATCCAATAGCACTTGGTGGTGTTTTAGACTCTACAGATTCTGGATACTCCAATGTTTCAAAAGATGTTTATGAACGCAAAAGTTCACAACATGTAGTAGACCTGGATTCCCAGGCAGAGAATGAAGAACGTGATGTTCTTGAAGATATATTCTTCATTTGATCATTAGCCTGAGTATCAGGCCCTTTGGCGGAGAGAGGAGGGGGGGTCAGGCCCTTTGGGGGAGGGGGGAGGGAGGAGGGAGACTCAGGCTATTTGATCATCATTTACTGCTATTTGTGCTTTAGAGCAGATTTCGCATGACTGTGAAAAGTTCAGTGCATTATGCGTGCATATTATCTTTTGACATGCCTTGATGTGCCATGACTGCATTGGTGCCTTGAGCTTTTCATAGTCATATGAAATCTGCTTTAGTGAGAAAATTTAAATATTATAAAATATAGGAATCTAAGGCAGGGCTCAAAATAGCTGCCTGCCAATGGCCAAATGCCAGGCCAAAATTATTGAGGTTTGTCAGGCAAAAAAAAATATGAACTGCCAAATGGATAATAAAATTGCACTCAAAATTTACTGGAAATAATATTTCACAGTTTCTGCATCTGGAAGTGGCAGGCCAAGTTAATGTCTTAGTTCAAGCCCTGTAAGTTGGCATATTTAATAGTGTCCGTTGCAGCTGCTTTGTGGGGTAGGAAGCCCATACCAACAAGTGGCTGCGAGGGAGACTATTAGAAGAATATGAACAAGCACATGAACTGTACAAATATGTTTTATTATAATCTAACATATGAAAAATGTCTTTCACATGTATAATCAAGATTGTTCTCCTGAAGCCCTTTCAATAGGGATACTCGAACCGTGAACACTTAACTTTTTTTCATGTTATTATATTCTTTATAATATACTGTACTAAATTACTTGATTCTGATTGGACGAGAGGAGTACAATTAAATTGTAAATTGTACTCTGCAGAGTACCAATTAGTTTTTCAGTATATTATAAATAAAAAATCGCACAATCTTCTTGTACAATTTGTAATTAATAGATACTTGTGATGTTTTGAAAGTTATCAAATTGCACTCGCCTAAAAGGCTCGTCCAATTTTGAAAACTTTTAAAACATCGCTCATACCTATTAATTATGAATTGTACTCAAGATCATGCGATTTCCTATACGAACTTGCTAATGCTCCAAAACCTCTAAAAATGAAGCAGTGAGTTCAAATACACGAAGGGCAAATAATAAATATTATACAAATCTATTCGCTCATGGGATGTGGGTTAAAAAAGGAAAAAAATAACACAAAGTGTTCACGGTTCAAGTGCCCTCACTGTAAATAAGGCACAGTTTTTATAGTATGTACAGTAAATATGAAGTATTTCTTGGCAAACTTCATAAAGGTTTTCTCACAACAAAGAAAACACTTTCGTAGTTCATCTTCAACATTGATCTACAGTTCTCAACATAGCCAGACGATACGTTCATCTTTTCTTTCTGAAATGAAAAATAAACATGAATTCAAAAACTGATATACAATATTAGTGGGAAAACAGCATTGATGTTGACTTGACAGAGTGAATCCTCTTCCTCACAGGTGTGTTTAGTTTCGGTCATGCAACAAGAGGGGAGCGTTGCGTGACTGAAACTAAACACAGCTGCAAGGGAGACTACTCTGTACTGGGCATTGCCTTGACCTAGCAATTTCTAGGGGCTTTCAGGTTTTATTAGGGGCTTTGGAAAAATGTGTGAGCAAACTATGTCCTATTTTTGAATGTCTGGTATAGAGGGATTTCAGTGTACACTGATTACTTTTCAAACTGTTATGTGTAATGCATGTAATAATGTTCTTTGTTAGAAAGTTTCTTGTGACTTGAATAATAATTATTATCATTGTTGTATCTATAAAAATCATTTTATAATAATATTTTATAATAGTGTAAGAGGAGTAGCTGAAATATTGTTCCACATTTTGTGACTAGTTTACAATAAAATGTATATTTTATAATAATTATTAATGAGTTTTTATTTCTAAAAGTGACTATTAATCACTATAAAAAGACAAGTAAAGTTGTAATGAGGTATTGTTTCCTTTTGTATTTGATGTTTCTGCTTGAGTGATACTGACTAAATAGTCACTAAGGCTACGTTTACACGGTACCGGACGAATGTTTGACCGGTCAAAACAACATCCGCTTAGGGGTTCCGTTCACACGGGACCACACTAAACCAGCAATAATTTGGACACCTAACTGATCAAATATTCGTCTGAACAGAGCGAAAATACTGATCGGTTACGTGTGTACAGCATGTCCAGGACAATCTTTTGACCGGTCAAAAATTTATCCGGTACCGTGTAAACCTAGCCTAAATAGAAACTATTTGTTAGTAACTATTTTGGTTTTATTTCATGGTTTTAGTGTTTTTGTTGTATGTTTTTGTATGTACAGCAATACCTACCACAATTTCAAAGGAAAAGTTTGTTGTTATAATCCTTTTGATATCTTCATAGCTGAGATCAATTGATAATTCATTGGGCATACCAGAAAAGTGATATAATAACGGCCCTACAAAGTAAAAACAATACATATAAAAATAATTATTTAACATGTAAAAGAGCATTGTTGACTTTTATAATTATTTTACAACTTATAAGTTTTACAGCATTTTTACTAGTCATAAATTGTTCTCATTATTTATAACTCTTGCAAACTCTCAAACTGTCAGGTGGGATATCTTTAGCCTCCTCCACAGACGTCTCAGTGATCTAATTTGGATTTGGGTTTCCTGTGCTACTACTAGAGAGGGACTAGGCGCTAGTTTTTCTCTTCACCACAGGAAGCCCGATGAAAAGAGATATAAGATATGCCTGCGGAGGAGGCTAGGATATCTTCTAACTCACCTAAATTGATCCAATAACCACCAGGCTTCAGTATATTCCAAATATGTTCAATGTATGCAATGACATTATGAGCTGTGTCGATAAAGAAACATGTTGCAATACAGTCCCAGCTGTCTACAAGAAAACAAAACAATATTATCAATACAATAGCCATGGTAACAGTCACCATGGTAACCACCATTATAATTATTACCATGGTAAAGAATCATCACATACTTTTATCTGAGTAAACATCAAGAAAGTTTCCAGCGGCCATTGAGAACTCTGCCCCTGGGGTGATGTCCTGAGGATCAACATCAGGAATTCTGATTGGTCGAACTTGATCAGCTGATGCCCTGATGTTACACCATTGGCCAATATATGGGTGTATAACAGAATCATTGACTCCACTTGACCTTGGAGATAAAATAGATTTTAATATCTATTGTTTTTGTTAGTACATATATTTTGGTATAGCTCAGTACTGTCGCTTGCATTTACCTGTTAATGGTTGTGACAAAAAAATAGCATAGTGTTTACAAGTGTTGGTATTGTGATGCTAAGAGACCTTTTCACAGTTGCATTCAGTGACCATGAATAATAGTAATAAGTCAAGGTTCGCATTGTTGTGCATAGCATTACTTTAATTTATCATGTGCAACAACGCAAACCTCGACTTGGAACTATCATTCGTGGTAACTGAAAGGAACTCTGAAAAGGTCGACTATTTGTCAACTATTTTCAAAATATATTTTGTAATTTTCTTTGTTCTAATAAATATGGTTGGTTAGCAAAACCATAACAAAATATGTCACTGTACATGTACGTCCACCTATGGCATCCTCTTTGTATGCACATTATCATGCACATCAAAACTTATACTGATTGTTTCTATTTTCCTTACCTATTAAGTATGTAATGAGAAGCAAACAACATGTATAAACTCCACTCATTGCCTTGACACTTATAACCTTTGTAAAAAGAAAATATAACTTAGCCTCCTGCAAGAAACTCCTTTTTTACTAAGGGAGACAAAGAGAGACTGGGACTAGGCCTTCCTTCTCTCAAAAATCCCACAGGAATCCCAATCAATAAAGGAGAAAAGCAAGTTATTACTTAGCCTCCTCTGCAAGAAACTCCTTTTTTACTATTGGGCTTCCTGTTTCAAGAAGGGAGACAAAGAGAGACTGGGACTAGGCTTTCCTTCTCTCAAAAATCCCACAGGAATCCCAATCAATAAAGGAGAAAAGCATGTGAAGGAGAAGCTTGCAGTGGAGGCTAGATATTATTACTACGTTACTGCAAAATCATTTACATTATGTAGTGTATTCAGGCAACATTAGTCATAACAGCTCCCATATAGAGAGGACAGGTTTTTAGTTTTCTATTGTAGTGACAGATATATTTGGAGAAATAGCTGATGCTTACAATCTCTCCACTTACCTAATTTCACAATCTCAAACATTAATCGTCCAAGCCCTGCACCTGGCACCAGGATTGAAACATCTTTACTGGGACTGAAAGAAGCATTACATAAATTACTTGGTATAAGAACATTAACGTCAGCTTTGCATTAAAGTAAAGAACAGTTTTTTTACATTGGAAGTCCCTTTAGCTGAAGCTAATCTTCCAGAGAGCCGATGGTGCGCTCAATTTACTTCCCTCTCTCCATCAGTGCTCCGTTTTACAGGTATTTTAAGCTACTTAAAGCTACATGGAATGTGATGTCACTGAGTTATGACTTACATTTTTGAAGGAGGATAAAGTTCAGTTATTTGCTCTAAGATTGGTGTATAGCATGCATCTCTTTCACACTTTCCCTAGTAATAAACAAAAGCATTGCATTTAGTGTTTTTTTAAATATCTTCACAGAAACTTTTCTTATTGCAATGTAGAAATGTCTTGAAGACAACAGTTAAGTTATGGGAAATATCCATGAATAAAGAATTGAAATTCTTTCACTGTATAAGTGAAACACAGATCAATGTACATGAGAAAAATATAATATGCCCTTGGCGGGACTTGAACCCACGGTTACAGCTTTCTAGTCCAATGTGTTGACCACTACACCACAAGGACCAACCACGCTGGATACACAGCCAGACAATGTAGTATACGGCAGCTATGGGAATCAGGGCTATATCAATCTCTAAGGTAAATTTGAACACAATATTTATGTACGTGTAGAGTAGTCTCACCTCTTCAGCCCAGTCCCTCACAAACTGCTTCAAGGTTGTACTGATTTTATCCATGTCAAAACTTGTTATGGGTGGTAAACAATGCAAATGACCTTCACTTTCACCCTGAACAAAAGTAAGCTTAATGAGTTATACTGTCACGAGAGGTACTCAGATATACATACTGTCATCATCATTACTATCATTATCATCATCACTACTGTCATCATCATTACTATCATCACCATCATCACTACTGTCATCATCATTACTATCATCATCATTATCACTACTGTCATCATCATTACTATCATCATCATTATCACTACTGTCATCATCATTACTATCATCATCATTATCACTACTGTAATCATCATCATCATCATCATCACTACTGTCATCATCATTACTATCATCATCATTATCACTACTGTCATCATCATTACTATCATCATCATCATCACTACTACCATCATCATTACTATCATCATCATTATCACTACTGTCATCACCACTACTGTCATCATCATCATCATCATTACTGTCATCATCATTACTATCATCATCATTATCACTACTGTCATCATCATTACTGTCATCATCATTATCACTACTGTCATCACCACTACTGTCATCATCATCATCATCATTACTGTCATCATCATTACTATCATCATCATTATCACTACTGTCATCACCACTACTGTCATCATCATCATCATTACTGTCATCATCATTACTATCATCATCATCATCATTATTATCATCATCATTACTATCATCATCATCATCATTATTATCATCATCACTACTGTCATCATCATTATTACTATCATCACCATCATCATTACCCTGCGATCAGAGTCTCCTTTGCCTTCCCCGTGAGAGAGAAAGGAAAGAGAGACTCTGCCGAAAGCCTGTCGTTTTTCATTTGAGAATGCCTGCCGGTTGCTTAGGAACTGAATAATTTCCACGCCCACTTGCTATAAAATAACATTTTCGTTTCCGGTAACCTTCGACCTCGTACAACTTGTGGGCTATCAGAATAGCGAACTGATAAATGAGCGATTTGCCGTGCCCGGTCGGTAAAGAAACATATCTTGTCCCAAGTTAAATTCTGTTATTCCTCTCTCTTGATAAGTCGATAATTGAAATTTCTTCAAGGAAAATAGACTTTCAAACATGTCAGTTATAGCCTTATGAACGGTCGCCGCCATATTATGCTTGTGGGCGCACAAAAACAAGTTTGACCGGAAGCAAAACCAGTTTGACTAGCCCCGGGTCTTGGGCTAGCGGTACATGAAAGAAACGACAGGCTTTCGGCAGAGTCTCTCTTTCCTTTCTCTCTCACGGGGAAGGCAAAGGAGACTCTGCTCGCAGGGTACATCATCATTACTATCATTATCACTACTGTCATCATCATTACTGTCATCATCTTTACTATTAACCCATCATCATTACTATCATCATCATCATAATCACTACTATCAATACCATGCAGGTCTAGTACATACATTGCATTGTCCCGTGTCTCTGTTTTCAAACATTCCTTCCGTACAGCTTACAATATTTTGCAGGAATTCCTGGTTAACATCTATACATCTTCTTACTTCATCAATATGGTTAGTAAATTCAGGTAGCATTTCGCGATGATGATAAGGGATTTCATTAAAATACTTGTGGACTTTACTTAATCTTCTCGAAGTAAACTCCCTGAAAACGAAAAGTATAAGCAACTACAACTAATAAAATAATACACAAATCTACACCATAACTTACTTGTAAAATAAAAAAGCCTCTACAACTTTCTTGAAATGTAATTTTTCTAATTTTTCTTCGTCTGTTTCTTGATTACTAATATTATTTATCGCAGATTCTGAAAGTGAGTTTTCTTCCGCCATTTTGAAAAATACCGCTGACCGCAAACTACCATGGTACTTTGCGCGCGCTAGAAAGAGAAACAATTATTCAAAATGGCCAACGAAGTGACATTGCATTTTTTTTTTATTTTTCGGTTTTCTAAGCAAATAATTATTCATATTATAAGAACGATGTTTTAAAAAGAACTCACTATTAAGCTTACTATCAATTCTTTTTACAAAAGTATGGTATTCATTTTTTTTATTTTTTTATCTTAGATTTTTGGATTTTTTGAAAAAGTTTTTCTAAAATGTCTCGAGGGCAAACTGATATTTTTCACTTTCCAAAAGAACGTGTTTCCAGTGGTGATAAGTTTCGTTGCCGCAAGTGTCGGATGTATTTGTTTTCGTTTGATAATCTAACAAGTTTCCACAAGAAAATAGAGCCAGTTGATCAGTGTTCTGCTTGGTACCTGGGATGTGATGATGATGGCTTGGATTTGCCTTGGATTAGAGATGCGATAGATAAGGTTATATATCAAATTGTCTTTCATTTTTATCCTTGTTGTTTTGTGGTAATACCAATATTTATTGATATGATGATAAAGGTGAATTAGCATGTTGTGAGTGTTATATAAAGAAAGTTTTTTTTTAAGTTTTGATTTTAAATAACTTGTATTATTGTTTAGTTGATGTAACATTGTAATCATTTATTGATTCAGTGATACATTTACTTTTTCATTCATCCATCTATTCATCCATCCATTCATCTCCATCCATATATTCATTCATCTATCCATCTTTCATTCATCCATCAGTCTGCCGCACTATTCAACCATCCATCTATTCTTTCACCCATCCATCTGTTTATATATCTATTCATTCATTCTTTCATCTATCTATCTATCTGCTCATCTATTAGTTCATTTATTCATCCATCTATTCATTCATCTATTCATCTACTGTCTGTCCATCTATATATTCATTCACCCATCCATCAGTTTATATATCTATTCATTCATTCATTCTTTCATCTATCTATCTGTCTGCCCATCTATTAGTTCATTTATTCATCCATCTATTCATTCATCCATTTATCTATCCATTTGCCATCTATTCATTCATAATTTCATTCATTTAGTTCTATTCCTAAAGAATATACATCTATTGTTGCAGTCTGATTGGACGGAAGGTAAAATCTACTGCACCAAGTGCACATCACGCATCGGAGCATTCAGCATCACCCAAGGTGTAAAGTGCAGTTGTTTTGCTTATGTTATCCCAGCAGTTTGGATCCAGAAATCTAAAGTTGATCAAGTTACTATAGCTGACTCAAAACCCAATATTAGACTACCAAGGCAACCTGGAAATAACAATGGAAATGATGATAATCATGATTTACCAAACACACAAACAGGTTTACAAACCAGTCAAACTAGTATGCAAACTTGTCAAACAGGATCACAAACTTTTCAAACCACATCAAATTCTGGTCAAACTGGATTACAATTTCAAACTGGATTACCAGTATCTCATAGATGTACTGATCAATCTAGTGTACAAACCAGTCAAACTAGTATGCAAACTGGTAAAACTTGTATACAAACAAGTCAGGCTGGATTGAGTAAAGCAGATAATTGTGGAAATCAACCCACAAAGTCCAGTCAAACAAGTTTAATGAGGTCCAATGATGTTGATTCTGAGCCAGGAACTTCTGTTTTGTGTTCCTGCACATTTACTAGAAACAGACACTCAAACCCAGTTTATTCCCAGAAATGTTTTCAATTGCATACAGTACATCACAGATGTGTATTACAAGGGTGTTTATCCAGTGTTCAAGGTAGTCCAGAATCAGATCTGTCTTCATGTTCACAACCAGAGAATGCACAGCCAATGCAGTTATGCTCGCATAGTGTTAATGCTCAACAGGGAATATCCATGGCCAATCCATGTCGATGTAGATTGGCTGGCAGAGAGAGGAGCCATTACCAGATAGTTACAGATGGCAATTCAACTGTCTGTAAAAGGAACAAACGAACATTAAGAAAAAGAAGAAAACAAGCAGACTGTAGTGATGATGAAAGGACCAGTCCTGATTGGCATACTGAATTTAATGATGTGGTAGGCACAGGAAAGATGAATCAGGAAAAGGAAAGAACAGTAAGTTTGGTGAAATGAAAATCATTAAAATAATCCAGGACTTGTTTAACAAGAAACATTAGCAGTATTCTGTACGCTACTCTTAAATCTGAGTTTAAATAAAGTTATATATGTATGTAAAGTTATATACTGTATGTAACAACATCACTGACCATTTAAGGTACAAAGAAACTTATGAAGCAAATAAATAACTTTTATTTTGGAAATCAAATTTAAACCAATAAATTCATGGAATGATCATGTAATGTTTGCAACATTAGCGGTTGTGGTGTAGGAAGGAGCATGATTGTATAGCCGTTACAACACAGACGCAAATGTTGTAAATGACCTTAAAAAATTCATGAATAATTAATGAGACATTTTCAAAAGAAACCATGACCATGACGAGTGTTGTAAATCTGATACAACACTAGTGTTGTATATCCTGATTTGCATAAGTTTTAACTGGTAATTTTACGGCAAAATTTATTTTAATCTTGAAAATTTTGGTCAAATATGAAAGAGCTTACCTAGACATTTTTTAAGTAGTTTACAACATTCGCGTCCGTGTTGTATCGGCGATACAATCGCGCGCCTTCGGCTTGCGATTGTATCTACCGATACAACACGGCCGCTCATGTTGTAAACACTACTAAAAATTGTCTAGGTTACTTCTTTCAAATTTGACCAAAATGTTCGAGATTAAAGTAAATCTCACCGAGAAATTTCAAGTTAGAACTTATGCAAATCAGGATATACAACACTAGTGTTGTATCAGAGCTTATAAAATTCATTAATAATTAATGAGCAATTGACAAAAGAATTCACGTTTGTGACGGAGGTTTTATATCCGATACAGATTCATCCTTAATTTGCATAGTTTTAACTTGAATTTTCTCGGCCAGATTTACTTTTAACTTGACAATTTTAGTAAAATATTAAGAACTAATGTTGGAGTTTCATAAGTACTATACAATATTCGTGTCCGATCTGTATGAGATATACAGTCATACAGATCGGCCACTCATATTGTATATAGTAACAACACTTGTCATGGTCATGTTTTCGTAATTTTTTTTGTAAATTTCTTATTAATTATTCATGATTTTTTAATAAATAATATTAAACTAAATGTTCACCCTCTTTCTGCACTTCTAACTTTTCTTTTATTTCATGTACACATACTTACATTAATATTCCATTGTATTTAATTTCAGGAGGAAAATGAAAACATTCCGGAACACTTGATCTGTCCAATCTGTCTTGACTTGTTATATGAACCATTTCTTTCTCCTTGTGATCATGTATTCTGTGATTCCTGCCTAAGGCTTCTTAATTCTAAATGTCAAAAGAGTGTTCCGCGATGTCCTCTTTGTAGAAAATCAATGAGCTATGTTTACCCTGCAGTTGGTAAGACTTGTGTTGAAACTATATTTAAGGAATATAAAATGATGCGCGTGTCTATACACCTATTTCAAAAATTGTTGACGCAAACAAAGCCACAGTCCACACTCTGAAGCCTGCAAAGGATGTCGGTAATTCTTCTCTTGTTATCGTCATATATTCATAGCATATTTTGGTTGTACGTGTTTGTTTTATATGACCATAACAAGTTGTTGTTGTGGTAGATATAAATATAAATATTTCTTTTAAAAGCGTGCAATAAATCACAAATTATGTCCATGTAACTGACATCCTTTGCAGGCTTTAGAGTGTGGACTATACATGTAGCTTCGGCTGCAACAATGATTTTTGAAATAGGTGTATACTGTGATATAAACATTCTCATAAACATTCTCATTTCTTTTTGTATTTTGTGTAATCCCAATCAGATTGTCCATAGTATCTCAAATATCTTGAGAGTCAGGTCTCAGCATACTACAGGGACCACAGTAATTGGTGTAAGCTGTTGTGGTGTCCCTGCCTTCGTATCAAGGAAAAGCTAAATTATAAAATAAATATCTTATAATTGAATCTGCATAAATTTGGGTTTTATAATTATTTTCTAGAAAAACATTTAACGTTTTTCTTAGAAAATAATTAAAGAACCTAATTATGTGCAGATTCGAAACACTAAAAGTATGCATTTATTAGTACATTTTGTTGTGTTTGTTTGTCTATTTGTGAATTTAGTTTGTTTCTTCTTTTTTTCAGAACTCAGAGAAGAAATCAGAAAAACCCATCCTGACATGTACAGGTATTACATTAATACATCATTACACACCATCATTACATAGAGAACTCTCACACTTTGATTATGAAATTGTCGCACCTTTACACAGGGAGCCCGGCTCTTTGTCGTTTCTTTTCTTTGTTTCTCTCTAGCTTTATATACACTATATTATGTTTGCATCGGGATTCCTGTGGTATGAGACAGTTCCGACATATCGTTTAACATAATGATGTAATTAACAATAACTCGATGTATTAAATTAACAGAAACTCGATGGGAGGATTAAACTCTTATCTGTAACGCACTCGCTAGTACGTCGGAACTGTCTCATACCACAGGTATCCTGAAGCAAACATAATATAGCGTATTATTAACGTAAATAGAGAGAGAGAGAAAAAAGAAAAGAAACGACAAAAAGCCGGGCTCCCTGTGACCTTTATAGCATGTATTGTATGACTACTTTGGGGTACCTTAAAAGCATTAACTCATTCTTGTTTGTGTATGAGGGTGAAATATGCTATATAAGCTACACATTACGTCCTTTCATTATCATGACTAATGAAATAAGTTTTGGTTATCTTTGTAGGAAACGTCACTGGACAGAGCAACGTGCACCACATAGGCGATTACCTTTACCAAGCAGGCGGTTAAAGTCTCGGCAGAAGACATCCAATCATTTCCAGAATGCCCCCATGCCATATAGTGTACTTGTGTTTTTAGTCTGTGTCCTAACTATTTGTGTTCTGTGTCTTGTGATTCTATTTGTATTCTGTCCTCCAACTAGTAATCGCTGTATAACTGTTATTGACTACGAATGAAAAATGAAAAAATGGAAAGATCGGTAGTACAATAATGGGAAAGAGGAAGAATGGGATAGTGTTTAAACGAGAAAGCAAAATAATTGGAAAAGTGTAAAATGATAAAGTGAAATAATGGAAAAGAGAAAGAGTAGAGATGTATGTAGTAGATTAATAACAAGATAATGTTAATATAAAAGTTTAAAATAATAAAATTGCAATAAGTGTAGACTGCGAGCAGTCCCTACTTTTCCCTCCGGATTCAGAAAATTTTAACTTCAATAAAACGAGCGAGCAGGGATTGGGGGCGAACTGGGGAGGGGAGAGGAAAATCCCCGCTTGCCGTGTTTTATTTAAATGCTCATTTTTCTCTCGTTTTCCTCGGAATCTGGAGGGAAAAGAAGGAACTGTTCGCAGTCTACAATAAGTATTTCATTGAATGGTGATAAAGGAATAAAATAGAGAAATAGAGAGGCTCTCCCCCCCCCCCCCCCTCCGTCGGCAAAGCTGTAGCCTCCTCCGCAGGCAACTGTTTTATTGTACTTCTGGGCTTCCTTTTTTAAGAAGAGGGACTGGGAGCGAAAAAAATGAAGGGGGAGGAGGGGAGAAAAGGAGTAGCCTGCGGAGGAGTCTAGCACAAAGCCTGATTAGCAACTGTCGTGTCCATTGCATGGAAAAACCAAACAAGGTTTCAATATCTACTTCCAATACCTTCTTTCAACTTTGAGTAGCAATAATCCAGTCACTTGTCAGATCATTGTCCACTTTGATCAGGAAAACGGAAGTACTTAGAACCAGAAATCTTTTAAACCCATTCATTTAGAAAAGAAACGCGGACAGGTTTACTTACAGCTAAAGACGGAAAGATTGAGACAACTTTCCTCCGTCTAAAAATAGTCTACTTATATAACGTGTTATAGCTGAAGTGGTTGTACAAAAAGTAACGCAAGCCTACGTGACTAGCTTTGCGTGACTTGTACGTTATAGTCGACCATAGTATTAAATTGAGTCGACGTCCAGTCTCGTTTGGGTCAAGTCTCACTAGAGAGTCAATATGGCTGAGGTATCGCGAGCAAAGTCCATCCATCTAATAGTAACTGGGGTAATACTTGTAATAATAAGCAGTGCTCTGTTTGGACTGCTTTACATTATTCATGGCGATCAATATGAATTTGGAGAGAGCGCTATCTTCGACAGGAAAACGGCGTTTTGGGTCGTGATACCGGTAAGATAATATTTTGTTGTACTGATATACAGTAGTCTTTCATTGATATTACAAAAACAGAATGAGCAGTTTTGTCCAGTCATGAGCGGCTATAGACTTAAACTACTTGCATTTAATAACTGTTTTTAAAAATGTCCCCACTGTCGTTCAAGTTTTAATTCCAGTGTAAACACGTTGCGGATGATGCAACTTTTAATGTTCCAACATTCCCTCTTTGTTTTTCTCTGGCGGTATCAGCATTACCTCGACCACTTATGGTTTACTACTAAACTCTTTAACTACCATTTTAGGTCTTGAAAGCTTCGTACGTACACTGCATTATCAAACTTCGTCGGTTTCCCATGTGGAAATTTTGTTTGTTTACATGTGTTCTTTGTATTTTTCATTTTAATTTGTCCTCTTTGAATGCATTTTCACGCTGGCATGTCCCGTTTCGAGATGTTCGCTCATTCCAAAGCGCGCGAAGCTATTGTTCCAAGCGCGTCACTGAAGCCCTTTTTCTATTCTATCGATCGGAAAGTATTAAAAAATATTTCCAATTAAATAAGCTCGTTTTCATTCCGCAGTGGATTTTAAGCTTAAAAGCTTTGTACAAATACAAGCGCAAACAAAAGCTTTTAAAAGGACAATATTTAATTCGTTTAATTTTTGATTTATTTAAGTTTTGAAATTGCAAAACCAATGGAAAAAGGAATTGATAGTGTTGGCGGTGTTTATTATACTGATAATAAACGTCGAGCTTGAATGTTAAAGTAATTTTTCTTTAGCTATTTACACTACTAGCTAGGCAATCATCGCGGTCAATTTACTCGACTAATTATATCTGACGGAGCAAAGTCCACTTTCAATTAATTCAAAACGCGCTTTTACATCTTTGAAGAACTTCAAACTTCACACTGATTGCTATTATCTTCTTTATATTGTATCTTTTTTCTTAAAATTTTATTGCAAGTTATCCTCAGTAATAAGAGACTTTTTTGAAAATGACCTGCTATAAGACCTATAACGGACGTCGCAAGATTGTGTATCAAGAAGAATACAAATTAAAACTCCATGTTTCTTTGTTGTTATTTTTCCGTTTTTGTTGTTGTTTTGTTTGCTCTTTGTTTTGTTTTTCTTTTCTTTATTCCTTTTTCCATTTTCTTTGCTGCATGTTCTTGTTATGTTGTTGTCGTCGTCGTCGTTGCTATATGTAATTATAGACGTACCCGCGTCACTGATAATCAAATTAATGAAAATAAATAAATTTTCATGTTTTTGAAAACAAAATAGAATATATATCTAATAGAGAGGTTTCTTTCTGATTAACGTTGCTTTAGACACTGTAAAACAACAGAGTTCACTTCATGGGGTATTTCCTTGACCTTGTGATTTCTCTTTCTCGTGATAAACACAGGATGTTCACGGAATGCCAAGCATTTATTACATACACTTGCAACACCCGATTTATGACTGGATAATTGCTAATATGATAACGATGATGATGATGATGATAAGTTTACATAGTGTTAGTTATAGTGACGATGATGATGATGGTGACGAAGATGATTGTAATGATGATGATGAAGATGATAGGGAAGGATGATGATGATAGTGACGACATGATGATATGATGATGATGCTGATAATAGTGACATTGATGATGGTGATGATAGTGACATTGATGATGGTGATGATAGTGACATTGATGATGATGATGTTGATGATGATGCTACTGAGTAACAATGATGATGGTGATGATAGTGACATTGATGATGGTGATGATAGTGACATTGATGATGATGATGATGCTACTGAGTGACAATGATGATGATGATGATAGTGACAATGATGATGGTGATGATAGTGACATTGATGATGGTGATGATAGTGACAATGATGATGGTGATGATAGTGACATTGATGATGGTGATGATAGTGACATTGATGTTGATGATGATGCTACTGAGTGACAATGATGATGGTGATGATAGTGACATTGATGATGGTGATGATAGTGACATTGATGATGATGATGATGCTACTGAGTGACAATGATGATGGTGATGATAGTGACATTGATGATGGTGATGATAGTGACATTGATGATGATGATGTTGATGATGATGCTACTGAGTAACAATGATGATGGTGATGATAGTGACATTGATGATGGTGATGATAGTGACATTGATGATGATGATGATGCTACTGAGTGACAATGATGATGATGATGATAGTGACAATGATGATGGTGATGATAGTGACATTGATGATGGTGATGATAGTGACAATGATGATGGTGATGATAGTGACATTGATGATGGTGATGATAGTGACATTGATGTTGATGATGATGCTACTGAGTGACAATGATGATGGTGATGATAGTGACATTGATGATGGTGATGATAGTGACATTGATGATGATGATGATGCTACTGAGTGACAATGATGATGGTGATGATAGTGACATTGATGATGGTGATGATAGTGACATTGATGATGATGATCATAGTGACATTGATGATGGTGATGATAGTGACATTGATGATGATGATGTTGATGATGATGCTACTGAGTGACAATGATGATGATGATCATAGTGACATTGATGATGGTGATGATAGTGACATTGATGATGGTGATGATAGTGACATTGATGATGATGCTGATGATACCGATAGCTTTAACCGCGAATACCCACATTGTAAAAATCGACCTGTACTGAATTATATATTTTTTAATCTTTTCAGATAATAACAACAGGTTTAGTCGGAGTTCTCGCTGGTATCATGAAAAACAAAATATTGGTAAGTTCCCTAGCCTGAGAAAACAGACGTTTCAACGTATCAAAGATATGCCTATTGTTCTGTTGCACTCTCAACCTGTTAAAAAAAAGAAAAAATCTCGCACGCTATAGTCTTTGGTTACTTATCACCTACAATACCATATAGGGCAATGACATTGTTTTCAAGATTGCATACGGTATCTTTGATGCGAAACAACTAGCTAGTTTCGCTGGTTGAAGAGGAGTGAAAGAACGTCTGTTTTTTCAGGCTCTAAGTCCTCCTAAAAACTACCAACTGCATGTCCTCTTCCCAACCTGCACTCAAATGAACTTGAGTCGAGGATAAAAAGATTGTTCAATGTTATCTAAGTATTTCCTGTTGACCATCCATCCATGACATTAATGACGGTGTTCTGTGTCTACTTAGCAATATTTTTTTCTTACTTTCTGTCTGATGTTTTTCAGGTGATCTTGTACTTGATAACCTCTCTAATGTCAACCGGTTTAGCCTGTTTAGTGTCAGTGGGGTATGGATTAAGAGTCACTGATATACGGACAAGCTGCGGCGAAGACAGTATGTATCAGTATATGTATGTAGAAAAACTTTGGACCAAAAGATACGTCCGGTTTAGAGAGGATTCCGGTTTATTGAGGGTCCGGTATAGAGGGGTTTCACTGTAGTTCTTATCGTATACATTATTCTTATCTCTTTTTTTAAAGCCTTCTCCAAGGGGGTGGGGGTCAGAAGTCATGTGACCCACTTCACCCCTGTATCCACCCTTATTACTCGGACTACCTGTGGTAGTACCAGTCTAGGTTTACTTTGCCTATAGGTCTATCGTTTGGTCAAGATAACAAGGCATGCATATATAGGACAAGTAGACGCTCATTGAGCCGTCTTGTTTTCCGTAAATTGACAATATTGCTAGCGTTTCACACGCTTTTTACTCCGACGAAGGGCTAAAGCTCGAAAAGTCAGTAAAGTTAAGTCAACATTTTTTACGGTGTTACAAATTTTATCATATTACCTATCGCTTATATCAAACACCGACAAAGCCTAGAATAGTTACTCGCTAGTTTCTATTTTAAATAAACTATTTTTTTAAGCTCCGACGAAGGTGTTATAAATTTCATTATATTACCTATCGTTTATATCAAACACCGACGCAGCCTATACTAGTTTACTTGCTAGTTTCCATATGTATGTTTAATATTACCGTCATGCAGACTCAATAAATATTGGTAAAACCTGACCTCGACTTTGCCTCGGTTATATGCCTCGAAATCCACTAATCGCTGCGGCGAGTGATTGTTCACTAAGGGGGCTTTCATCTATTAGTGTATGGGGGGAGGGGGGGCAATATTGAGGGGGGGCTACGTTATTTTCGGAAGCTTAATAGGGGGTTCATTTATTAGTGTATGGGGGGTGGCAATATTGAGGGGGATCACGTTATTTTCGGAAGCTTAATAGGGGGTTCATTTATTAGTGTATGGGGGGGCAATATTGAGGGGGATCACGTTATTTTCGGAAGCTTAATAGGGGGTTCATTTATTAGTGTATGGGGGGTGGCAATATTGAGGGGGGTTACGTTATTTTCGGAAGCTATATAGCTAAATTGTATGCTGTTTTAAAGGGGTTTAGAAAAAACTGGACGAAATATAGTGGAGTTATGATACTTTGCCAACCAGGAAGGGGGGTTGGGTATTATATGGAAAAGACAATCGGTGATTTTGCCGACCTCCCCCCTCCCCCATACATAAATATATGAAAGCCCCCTTATATTGTTCACTAATGATAATGTAATATTCCAGGTAGCTGTAAGAATTCCGACACAGCCGTAATGATAGGAACTATCGTGCTTATATCAGCAATGCTATTAAGTATCTCATTTCTGGCAACCGTTCGAGCATGTCAAGCTTTATGGGGACCTTCCAAGGTAACATTCTTAACACTGTCTTAATAAGCAATGCAGCTCTAGGATAGACGGGATTCCTGTGGTGAGATGCGCGGGAATCCTTCGGGTTTCCTCGATCATGCTCACACATGATATATTGAAAATGAAATGAAAACTTTTCCTTTTCTTGTAGTTTTCAAAACAGTCGGTTTTACTCATGCAGTTTTACTTGCACCCGAGATTGAAGAAGCTTTTAAGCCTGGTTCACACTAGCGACATAAGCATAAGCATTATCACTAGCGACATAAGCATAAATTAAGCAACATACGCAGACTCAGTGAAACATTTATCTACTACGTGTGAGAAAAGACAGTTCGGCTAATAAGCAAAGTTCAACTGAGTCTGCGTATGTTGCTTTTGTTTAAATATGCTTTTTTCTCTAGTGTGAACCAGGGTTTAGACATCATTTATTTGTCTGTGCACTTTAACTGTAGTTACAACTTTGGTAATATTTTTAGTAAATTCAAAAATAAGCATGCACATTTGAGCATCTTGACTGAACATATATAGTCGTATTGTTGGGCTGTTTGAATTGACTTCAATTATCGTAACCACCACCACCATCATCATGATCATCATGATCATCTTCATCATCATCATCATCATCATCCAATCATTCAAAGGTTGGCCCAGGTGGTATGTCACCTAATAGTTACTGGTTTGTTGTTGTATATAGAACCGAAAGAAAAAGCGTATCATTAGTACTATCCAATACACCAGGATGGCCAGTAATGGTGGTCCTACTGTACCAGTAGTGAATGGACGATCTAATGCAGTACCAGTACCAGTAGTGGTAGTGAATGGTAATGGTACTTGTCATGCTTGTGGTGGTATCGTTAACCAAGGGGCTGCAGTAAACCAACACCATGAAGGGTCGTCAGGATACAAATCAATCAACTCCACCAACCATAGCAACGGTCAAGTAAACACCGTAGAGGATCATGGTACTCATTCCAACCAGGCCGCAAAGGGTGGTGGTTCTAATTCCGATCAGAGCGCAAAGGATGACGGTACGGCTAATACTACAAGGGATGATGGTATTCATTCAGATCAGGCCGCAAAGGATGGTGGTTCTAATTTATATCAGGTCGCGAAGGATGACGGTACGGCTAGTACTACGAAGGATGATGAGACCCCAAAGGATGATGGTCCTTACTATGCAAAGATGGATGATGCTGGTTATCAAACCATAAGGTATGATGGGGTACCTCAAACCGCGAAGGATGATGGTAATGCTACCACCGCAAAGGATGATGGTACTGCTAGTACTACGAAGGATGATGAGACCCCAAAGGATGATGGTCCTTACTATGTAAAGATGGATGATGCTGGTTATCAAACCATAAAGGATGATGGGGTACCTCAAACCGCGAAGGATGATGGTAATGCTACCACCGCAAAGGATGATGGTACTGCTAGTAACGCAGAGGATGAAGGTGCTTACTCAGAGGCTTACTATTCAATAGCAGACGCCATTGATGATGGGATTGCTAATCAAACCGTGAAGGATGATGGTCCTGTTTGTACCGCAAAGGACGACGGTAGCCGTGCCGAATATAAGTCTCTTGATATTATAAACCCACAGTATGAATCACTGAGTAACGAAACACGAACCAATCCACAAGACAATGCGACGACAACACAAATTAACGAAGCTTTTGACGACGACGAAGAACTTACCACCACTTTGTGAGATTCTGAATCCTTTTGTACTGAACCAGTTGACGAGAAGACGTACTTTGTCTCAAACATAATGAACTTTTCCGCTGTTGTAAAAAGCAAAACAAATCGTTGTTAACACCTTTAATGTGGGCAGACCCTGTCTCAAGCAAAACTAACTTTCCGCTGTTGTGAAACATAGAGTACAAACACTAAAAGTGTGCAATACTTTGTACTATTTACCACTAAATAGTGTAAACAATAGAAAACAAAAGAATTTGCATAATTTAGCAGTATTTAGTGGTATTTATGTTGCACACTTTTAGTGTTTGTACTCTACCAAATCTTTGTTAGCTAGCTCTTGAACGAGAAGACCCCGTCTACTTGGAACAACGCAAACTATTTGTTGCTTTATCAACTACTCTATCATTGTTAACTCAATTGTTATCTCAATTGCAAACTCTTAAACGAAAAGACCTTGTCTACTTCCCGCTGCTTTGTCAATACTAAAAACCTTTGTTAACTCTTCGACGACAAGGCTCTGTCTTAAAGGTATTTTAACAAAATGAACTTCCCATAACTCATTGACGAGAAGACTCGAGCCGTCTTGAGAAGAATTGAACTAGACTGATAAATGTATAGCTTGGGTAATATTAGTAGTGTAGATAGTGTCAATCTTTACCATGACAAAACTATGCTACCATGGTTACTTGTAAGACTGATTCAAAGATAAATGTATAGCTTGGGTAATATTAGTAGTGTAGATAGTGTCAATCTTTACCTTGATAAAACTATGCTACCATGGTTATATTACTTGTATAAGACTGATTCAAAGATAGATGTATAGCTTGGGTAATACTGTTTATTAGTAGTGTAGATATAGTGTCAATCTTTACCATGACAAAACTATGCTACCATGGTTACTTGTAAGACTGATTCAAAGATAAATGTATAGCTTGGGTAATATTAGTAGTGTAGATAGTGTCAATCTTTACCTTGATAAAACTATACTACCATGGTTACTTGTAAGACTGATTCAAAGATAAATGTTGTATAGGAAGTTCTTTACATCTTATAGAATAGTAGCATTTCTTACTTGTCACTAGGTAGATAAGACTTCAATAAACATTTAATACCAAATAAAATCCATTTTTATTTCAGTTTCCAAAAAAAGCTCATCCCATTACTAGACTAATTACATAATGGATAGAAAAACATATTGAAGTATTTTATACATGAATAGAAAAAAAAAATATCGAGATAATTTCATATAATTAATATATAGATGATCGTTACAGCACCACTGATGTCACACGTTAATACACTCAATGAAGTCAGACCGTATGTGACGTCATACTCAAAATGACAATACATTGACGTCACATAGGTAAGACAAAGTAATGACGTCACATGCTATAAATAAGTCAAATAGTTTAAGATCGACATCTATATTCACGTAATTAAGTGCAATATATGACGTCATATGCAAATACAACACGATGACGTCACGCGTAATACAGCGTAATGACGCCACGCGTATAGACCGAATAAAAATATAACGTCCAATTTTAAAACTATTGTTCTTGACTGCCTAGCCTCGTGTTCACGTTGAAACACAATAGTGTTTTTACATGTATACGAGGCTAGCCAGTCATGAACAATACTGAGTTTTTAAAATTGGACGCCATATTTCGATTCGGTGTATGTTTCATACAGTGGATTTCTTGGCGTTGTTATTTACAGTATATGATATAAAACTTTGAACAGAAATTGCGACGTAACTGCGCCAATTCGAACTGATTTTGGTGAAAATAAGATTGACGACTTATTTGATCTTTCTACATTAGCCTAGTTTTTTCGCTCCCCCTTCAGTTAACGGGGGAATGAACTCGCGAAAGAACGTCGGTTTTCTACTTCTAACTAATCACAAATCAGAAAGTGATCAGAGATTTAGAAAGTGTCATTTTTGAACCTAACTATTCAGGATATTTACAGTACTATTCTTGATTAAATGGACTAGCTATTGTTGTGTTTTTAGCATCTTTTTTATTGTTCTTTTACACGCCCGTCGCACGTCTCTCATTCTCCATATAAAGAACACAGGGTTTAGAGTAGCATTGACGTAGATAATAGTATCGGTGATGAATATCATAGTGAAACAATTGGTACCAGTGTAATCGTGAGCTATGATAAACTTGGACAAGATAACTGGTGTATAAAAGATTAGCTGAAGTAAAAACACAAACAGCATTGTCGTGAATGATCGTTGATATTTCTTTACATTGATACATGTGAGGTTCTCAGAGGTGCTGACTTGGTTCTGATGACGCTTTAACCCATGAAACGCCTTGAAATACGCGATGAAAGTCACTATTAAACAAACGAGAAAAGTAACTCCTAGAAAGATCGTGAAGCCACTTGGTCCAAAGACAATAAGCAGACAACCACACAGTATAGCAAACAACCATAAGACAATAATCATCATTATTGCACGGAATGACGTCATCTTGACCCGATATTGCAGCATTAGTCGTATAGCTAAATACCTATCAAGACTTGATACTGTCAGTGTAAACATTAGAGTCAACGGTAATGTATTAGCAAAAAAACGTTCAGTAATGCCCAGTCCGCACAACACCTCAAAACCTTTCAGATTCCAGATTCGAGCTAGTATGTACAGCGGCTGTCCGCATAAGCCCATGAGCAGGTCTGTTAACATTAGGTTGCCTAGAAACCAGTTGGATGCACTTCGTAAGGACTTTGTTTTGATTATAGTGATGATAATGAGACCGTTCAGGCCTATAGTGGGCAGTGCAAGCAAACCGTTGATAACACATGTAGCAATCGCTGTATCGTTGTATAATTTGTCGTATTTAGCGTGGTTAGAAGTCAGTGTCCATAACATACAGGTCCAGTTTTGTGATGTACCCATTGAATACGTACTGGGACTAATCACTATTGACGTCAATGCTGGATTAGTGGGTGTTCATTGTCTGTGGGTGTGGACTTGTAACCTGAAAAAGGATAAGAAATTTAGCCGAGAAGTCAACCAACAAACAAACATGTACACAAACAAACACACAGATAAATAAACGAACAAACACACACACAGACAGACAGACAGACAGACAGACAGACAGACAAACAGACAGACAGACAGACAAACAGACAAATAAACAATGAACACACAGACCAGCGCTATAGCAAACAAACAAACCCACAGACAGACAAACGAACATAAGAACGAGAAAAGATTGGAAAAAAGAGGAAGAGATTTAAACACTAGGAGAGAAAAAATGACAATGAAATAAGGATTTAAAAAAAACCTATGTCAACAAGCAATTTACTAAAAATGAACAAGACACACACAAAAAGACGAACAAAAACAAAGCACTGGACAAAAACGCACACAATAACGACGGAAGACAAACTAGCCAAGAAGCTAGAAGATGTAAGCACACAACGATATAACAAAAACCAGTTTGAATGTGACGGCTGGATATAGTGATAATAATTCACAATGTTAATAAACAGAAACATTATGTGATGCTCTCAAGTTTCGCTCAGATGAAAAACGCAAAAATGAAATAATAAAATAATGTAATACTTAGTATTGTCAGGTTCGATTCAAGAAGAAGATAAAGGAAGAACGCGAAAAGAAAAAGAAAACTCTGACAATGTCATGGTACTATAGAAGTGAAACGCCAAACCATGAAGAACACATACATATATGCATGAATATCCATTAACAAATGTCAAAAATCCTTAATGTCTTTTTGTCGAGAGGAAAGTTAAATACTCTTCCATCACTCGGAGAAGCAAGAAAAGCTTTAAACCAGTGTTGAATAAACATGACATTTTGATAAGATACACACTAACATACTGATAAGCTCCTTCCTTCGGCGGTGAATATATACATGTCCTGTTTTGTCCATATTGACTAACCAGATAGCATTCAAATGAACACTTTATAGGATATTAAACGAACAATAAACGACAATATATGATGTCCAACTTGTCGATGCATTTACCTTAATGATTGACCACTTCAAATGATCGTCATTTTGTTGTCGGTCAGTGTATTCATATAATATTGATGTTCAAGCAAATTCTCTTCTACTCAGTCATGCACAATAATGCACAATATATATCACTGGTTCTTTCAACTGCAGATGTTTCCGAATGTTTCTAGATCGATCCGTAGGCACACTGATCAATGATATTAGAACTCCCAACCAATCGGAGCAATCGAAGTGTAAAGTTGAAAGTGTATAGTTAATCAAGTGTTCTGACCATTCAGTTTTTTCTGTTTTTGTCTTCTTCTACATTTCGCCTTTTATCACCGTTAGAAAAAAACATCTTCCGGGTCCTTTGTACTGTACATTATGCAAATACAAAGACAAGGATTACCCACTTGCTGTTGAATGTCACACCTACTTGTACTGTCAAGTACCTTTAATAAACTTTAAAAAAAACCCGAGATATTTCTATTTTGAATTAAATAACGTTAATTACTTTTATTAATATTGTAAACGTAGTAACTTATTATACTACACTAGAGCAAAAACAATAAAACCATGAAATAAAAACAAAATAGTTACTAACTAATAGTTTTTATTTAGTGACTATTTAGTCAGTATCACTCAACCAGAAACATCAAATACAAATGGAAACAATACCTCATTACAACTTTACTTTAAAAAAAAAAAAACTTTACTTGTCTTTGATAGTGACTAATAGTCACTAAATAAGAACTATTACACAATAACAATTTGATTTTCTTTCATGGATATAGTGCTTTTGCTCTAGCAGTGTTTATCACTGACATAAAAGTGTTGTTGTGTTCTGTACTTTGGGTTTCAAAATGTCAGTGATTTTTATAACTCAAAAACGTGTTGCTTAATGACATTTCACATACGAAGGACTCATTTTATAATGTTAACTTCAACAATTGCAACACTTGTTGTTTCACTGATTCTTTGAATTCTAAAATGATAGCTTTTACATTCTTTAAAAAAATGTTACTTTATAAAGTTAACAACGAAAAATTGTTACTTACTGACATTTCCGATGTTACTCCGGTTCAAATGGGGAATGTTACATCGCACGGAAGAATCTGATGGACATTTCGATCATTTTTTCATGATTAACATTGATCATTCGAATATTAATCCTATACATTTTTGCATGTTACCATTTTATCTTCCATTGTTTCTATAGCAACACCAACGTAATTCACTAGATCTGCCTAGCATATTTCACAATATAAATATTGTTGGCCTTTTTCTCAGTGGCTTTAGTTCCGACTCGATATTTTCTACTTCTAAGTCTAGCCGATGTTTTCTGAGTTAATAAATATTTGACTGACCGGCTTTTTTATGTTTTTCTGACTTTTCCGTTCGATATTTGACTGACTTCTTTTGATGTTTTCTAGTTTTTGTCAGTATGATATCTAAGTTTTACACGGATGTTTTGCTAACCTAGCCCGATCTACATCAAAATATTAATAATATTAGGCAGTACCGTGCGGTGAAGAAGCCGGATTTGCGGCTCACGTTCCCCGAGCATAACACCGAAGATGCAAATTGTGAGCAACAAGAAAAACTTTTACTACATATATCTATAGCTATAATTTGACATCAAATGATATAAATATCAATTGTTCAGTTAAATTTAGCTCTTTTATATATATAAATGAAAACTAGCGAGTAAACTAGTATAGGCTGCGTCGGTGTTTGAGATATAAACGATAGGTAATATAATGTAATTTGTAACACCGTAAAAAAATGTTGGCTTAACTTTACTGACGTTTCGAGCTTTAGCCCTTCGTCATCATTTTTTCCTGTGTTACAAATTTCATTCTATTACCTATCTTTTATATCAGTATAGTTTTACCTTAAACATTTCGACACCATTTGTCTCCTTAGAAACACTGATTCAGCATGTACTGTACTTATAATTGTCATTCAATAACACGAACAGTTCGTAAGCCTTCTTTTCATCATATTTTATATTCATATATACATATTATTTCTCTTTTTCTTCAACGGGTAAGACCAAAGTCGTGTTTGACGTGCAGCCAAGCAGGAATATATTGTTTTTTTTTTTGTTGATGTGCTGCAGTGATTGTTGTTGTTAATCACTTTTAAGAACCGTTGTGCGCGTGGGCCGAACAGTGAACTATCACCGCTTCACCACAAAGGACGAACTTTTCTTTTTACTTTATAGATAACTTGTTTTATAACTATATCCGGGAGGGGGGGGGGGGGGGGGGGGGGGGGGGGGGGGGGGTTATAGATAACTTGGTTTACATGTAAGTCTATATCCCGGGGGGAGGGGGTTATAGATAACTTGATTTATATCTATATCCCGTGGAGGAGGGGGTTATAGATAACTTGATTTATGTCTATATCCCGTGGGGGAGGGGGTTATAGATAATTTGATTTATGTCTATATCCCGTGGGGGAAGGGGTTATGGTTATAGATAACTTGATTTATGTCTATATCCCGTGGAGGAGGGGGTTATAGATAACTTGATTTATGTCTATATCCCGTGGGGGAGGGGGTTATAGTTAATTTGCTTTATGTCTATATCCCGTGGGGGAAGGGGTTATAGATAATTTGATTTATGTATATATCCCGTGGGGGAGGGGGCTATAGATAACTTGTTTTATATCTATATCCCGGGGGGAGGGGGTTAAAGATAGCTTGATTTATGCCCCCACCCCCCTCCGCCAACAAACTGACTTCTCCTCAACGAAATACCAATTAACGAAAACCTTTTCTGAAAGGAGACAGAGGAAAAACAAGAGCTAGACTGATCAAAACAGTCTTAAATGGCAATACAATTTTAATCAAACATCTGATTGTTTTGTATCAACTTAATTAAAACATTTTGTCTAAGATATGCGCTAACAACTTCAAATATTTAGAGTTCTAAATCTAAACAGTTTTATTAACAGAAATACAAGTACAGGTTTCTATAATAATAAATGATAATAAACCTTATTTAACGATGGAATAAAACCAATTTAGTTTCTTTTACTCCTACGAAGTGCTAAAGCTCGAAACGACGTCAGTAAAGTTAAGTCAACATTTTTTACGGTGTATAAATTTCATAACATGGCATGGGTGGCCTAGCGGTTAAATCGCTGGCCTCTCACCGCTGTGGTCCAGGTTCGAGTCCCGGCTCGGGCATGGATTATATGTGAGTTGAGTTTGTTTGATGTGTTCTTCTCTCCTATGCCACGAGGGTTATCCGGGTTATCCGGTTTTCCTCCCTCCACAAAAATGAACATGTGAGCTGTGTTGTGTGCAAAATAATTAACGTAGAGGTAGTGAGTGTGTGTCTGAGTCTCCCCAATTAGCCACTGGCTAAATACATCGGAGACGTTAAAAAAGTGATTTATTTATTTTTTATTTTAACATTACCTATCGTTTATATCAAACACCGACGTAGCCTATACTAGTTTACTCGCTAGTTTCCATTTCAATTTAGCAAAAGCTAATCTTACATTCGGCCATCAAATAAATATATGAAATTATGTACAAGAATAAGAGAACAAAAGAAAGATAAAAAGAATATAAATAAATAAACAAATAGATTAGATACATGATAAAAGGTAAATTACAGTTCGCTATATTGGATAAAAGGATTACTAATTCTCCAAGAAAATATTTAAAAAATGAGACTAATATGAAGTAATAAAGGGCCGACACGATATTTAAACTGAATCAAATCAAATATTTGCATTATACCATACATAAAAGTACTGAGGATATATTATGTTGACGTGATGTTTTTTTCTGCCCTTTTGTTCTTTGATCTCCGAATCCCCTTGGAGCACTCAGTTTTGAAAGACATGTTTGACAGTATGATTATAACGGTTATTAGTCAGTAAAATGAATAGATTCTAGAACAAGCAAGGTGCTAGAGTGGTTTTCATTAACCCGTGAAACAAAGTGTAATAGGGAAAGAGTAATTAAGTGTATTAATGTGTAATAGTGCTATTGAAAAAATGATAATAAAACACAAAGTTAAAGTTAAAGTGTAATAAAGTGTAATAAAGCATATAATTTACGCTAAAGTGTGTTTCACGGGTTAATGAAATCAATAACTAACTAACTAACTCAGAGACTCAGAGACAAAGGGCGATATTTTACCATGGGGGAGGGGGAAAGGGTAAGGCTGTAGATGTGTTTCACACTATGATTATAACGGTCATTAGTCAGTAAAATGAATAGATTCTAGAACAAGCAAGGTGCTATGTAATCAATAACTAACTAACTAACTCAGAGGCTTCAAAGGGCGACATTTTACCAAAGTAAAATGAATAGATTCTAGAACAAGTAAAAGTGCTATGTAATCAATAACTAACTAACTCAGAGACTTCAAAGGGCGATATTTTACCAAGGGGGAGGGCCGGGGAGGGCCGGGGAGGAGGGAGGGAGGAGGCCTATACTAGGAAGACTGTAGATAATTATTTTTGACACTGTGATTATAAGTTGAAATGGATAGATTCTATAAGAACAAGTACATGCTATGTCATCAATAATTAACTGAACTCAGAGACTCCAAAGGGCGATAGGGGTGGGTTAGTGTTGAAGGGGTGGCATCACGTTATACCATATACCCTAGATTTGTAATTTAATGAACTCCCATATAATTCCTATCGGTCTCAAACAAACCATTTTCAGATGATCAACGGCTATTGAAGTGTTGATGACAAGAGAGCGCATGTCTGTAAGCGTGTTTTTTTTATTATTTTCTTAAGTTTGTTGTTTTTTATTATTTTATTATTTGATTTAGTTCAAAAATAAATAATAAATACAAAAAACATATAACAAACAACATAAAAGGCGGCGTGAAAAAGGCGGCAGAATACTTCAATTACATTCTTGTTGTTATTGTATGGCTTCCTCAGCCTCTAAAGTATTCCACGTAGTTCGTCCTTGTGTTCAATATTATTGATCTGATTGTTTTGTACCACGACAAGCCCACCGCCGTGAAGTGGCTATCAACAGTCTTAATCACGTTCAAAATATAGTTTGTTGTTTTCATGTCAAGCCGAAAACGCTTCGTCGACAAACTAGCAGGTTTAGAGTAGCTTTCGTATGACTGTGAACCGTCCAGTGCAGTGTGCGTGCCTTGCCGCGACAATGGTGTTTCTAGAATTTTGATTTTACTTTGTCGTGCTTTTTAAATGTTTTTTTTTTTAATGTTTTATTTGTTAAAGCAGGCTATGTTTTTAGCTATAGTTAGTGGGGGCCTGCTGTCTCTCACACACACTCCACACTACATTTTGTATTCATATAAGCACACTACACTGATTCAATCTGCGCTCGAGCCGTGAGCTTTTCATAGGCATACGAAATCGGCTCTAAGCTTGGAATTTTCTGTGTATAGATGAGGCGTTTTTTTTTATACTTTTCACAAAATTCTTATTAATTCTTTAGGGTATTATATCCTCCGCTAGATGGCAATTAGTTTGAAGTTTTTTTTATACTTTTCACAAAATTCTTATTAATTCTTTAGGGTATTATATCCTCCGCTAGATGGCAATTAGTTATGTCCGTTAGTACTCCAACATATAGTTTGTTTTCATGTTATGGGAAGTAGATTTCGTCGGAAGTTCGCTACAATAGTTTTCCGTTGAGAAGATATATTTAGCACTGATCGAGATTGAATAACATGAACTAGAATAGATTGAAAGATGGAGAAATGGGTTGTTGAATGAATGGATGAGAATAGAAAAATGGATAAATCAACGAAAATATGAATGAATAAATACATGAATGAAAAAATGGATGAATGAATGAAAAATGTCACGAATAGACAAATAAAAGATGAACGGATGTACGGAATGGATTAATTGATGAAGAGATGGATAAATGAATGAATCCCTCTAGATAGATAGATGGATTTGCGAATAATTGGATGGATATATGGATTGATAAATGCTTTATTAGATAGATGTATATAATAATTTTCTAATGAGAAATTGACTGAGTAAAATATAGCCTATCGAGATAATTGCATTTGAATATCATACACACCGATTAACTGAATATATATATTTAGAATAAATGAACAATGAAATAAATGGTTGAATAAGCAAATTTGACTAAATGAGCACTAGTGGAAGGAAGGAAGCAATGCTGTAGTCAATGACCAATCAACTTATTGACAAATGAACAAAAAAAATAAATAATGAAGTGAGTCTAAAATTAAATGAACAAATACTAAAGTATTAACCAATCAATTTTAGTCAATAATTATATGAATGAATGCAATCAGCTGGAATTATGAACAATTAAGAGGATGACCTAATCAGTGACGTCATGTGATGGCGGCCATCTCTGTGACGTAAACAGGATTCCTTATTATACATTATTAAGGCCCGGGCAAACGGTTTTAACATTTGCTTCAACATCCGTTCGATTTTGTTGAATGGCAATGTTTAAACGCTTTTAAAATCTTTCAACATCAATTCAACATCGATTCAACACGTTTCAACAATGTTGAAGGAGTTTAAAACCGTTTAAACATTGCCATTCAACAAAATCGAACGGATGTTGAGGCAAATGTTGAAACCGTTTGCTCGGGCCTTTAGCTTGTGTATTGTTTTGCTCGTTTTCTGCTAGTATTTCTTTTGAATTGAATTGAGTTGAAATCATTTCGCCAACAATATACATTTTACAACTCAGTATTAAAATAAGGTATAGTAAAATATGATTTGAATTCCATCTAATGCTTTACACCAAGTACAAGGCCAACCTCGTTCCCAGGGCCCTCTCCCTTCGCTTTTTTGAAAAGAAAAATTAGATTAGATCTACAAACCAGAAGGCTTTTGCAGCAGTTATTTCCCTCAGACAATATATAGATTGTTCAGGTTATACATGCGATAATGGAAGGATGGATAAATGAAACGAATAAATAAATGGAAGAATAAATGGATGGATGAAGGAATGAGTGAGTTATTGACTGACTGGCTTGGCTGACTGAATGACTGTATAAATGAGTAAAACTATAGTGAATACATAGATGGATTGATGGATATTGAAATTGAAAAAAAAAAATTTACAAAAATGATTTTACCTTTTTTAATCATGTATTAAAAAACATAAACCAATCAAAGGATAATCAAATAGACAATTAATTGCTACAATATCAGTGTTTCTCAATGCAGTTCTTAAGAATGTTTCTTCCTGTAGCATATGTGACAGCAGTTACCATTCCCAGTGTTCTTCCCACAGCAGTTTTATTATTATTATTATCATCATCATCATCATCATCATCATCATCATCATCATCATCATCATCATCATCATCATCATCATCATCATCATCATCATCATCATCATCATCATCATTGTTATTATTATTATTATTATTATTATTATTATTATTATTATTATTATTATTATTATTATTATTATCATTATTATCATGCGGCTCTTCAGTGCTGCTTTTAATAATCGTACACATTTTCTCATAATCAACGAGCAAAACAAATGGCGTTATATGAGCCGAAATTGGTCCAATTTCTTTTTCTCTCTCTCAAAAGGTGTAAATTAAGAGAGAATGTAATATTGTGTAATTGTGTATATATAGTATGAGTGTGATCGTCGCGGCCTGGAATATAAAGCAATTAATGTAATTGCAATTATAGTAGCCCGAAAAAAAATTGAAAAAGATTAAAAACATATATCTAGAATGTAATATATGTGGTTAAAGAGTTCATGAATTTTACCCTTCGAATGAACAGTTTTGATTGATTGTTTGGGATATACAAATGCCGATATGTGATCGGCTTCGATCTCTTTAGGGCGGCTTCAATCGCCTCATAATCAATCGTCTTTACGTCCGGAGTCAAGCATAAACACCAAACAGATTTTCATGTAATTATCTGATCAGCTTGATATATTTTTTTAATGATGATATCAGTTTTGCTAAATTTATCGTCGTCAAACTGGCTTTTCATTCATTATTCAACAAATATTCGCCGAAGGCGAAGTGAATATTTGCAAATTATGACGGGGACAAAGTCAAGGTTATAATTCACTGATATTCACTGGATAATTGTCTTAGTTTAATACACAAGTGGTTGTTTCAAAAAGAAAAAAAATAGCCAGCTTCTTTTTGAAGCAAAAATTGTTCATTTGTTATTTCTAAAAGCGCTTGAAACGCTGTAGGTGATCATCTAGAAATAGTGTGAATATCTAGACCAATCACCTCGCGCGATTTTCTATCATCATGCACTTGTGTATTTATACTAAAGAAGTGACTTTCTCAGTACTACTTAGGCTTTTTATATAAATATATATATATATTATAAGTAAATTTTATTTCATACAATCTTTTTTTCAGTATTAAGTTTTCCCTATTCTATTATTGTAAAGCGTCAAAGGGTCCTAGATATGGATATATATAAGTTTCGGATAATCATTGTGCTTTCATACATAAAGGTTTATTTGAACATTAATTAATTCTTTTATTAATGATACTTTTATCACTATTCAGTCGATTATAGGTGAGAAAAAACGAAAAATTAACTATTTTTTTTATTAATGATACACCAGCAATATTCACTAGATTATAAAGATGAGGGAAAAAACGGAACATTAACTATTTTTTTTATTAATGATACACCAGCAATATTCACTAGATTATAAAGATGAGGGAAAAAACGGAACATTAACTATTTTTTTTATTGATGATATTTTATCAATATTCAGTCGATTAAAGGTGAGAAAAATACGGAACATTAACTATTTTTTTTATTATTTTTAATGACATACCAGCAGTATTCAGTATAGGTGATAAAACACCGAGTATCTTTACCTAAGTAGAAACACTAGTACTCTGTTGTTATAGTTTTATCAGCACGTAACTACTAAAAGCCAATCGAGTTGACCGTGAAATGATCAATCACTCACTCAAGACATGACAACGCAATAAATACTGGTTTCATAAGGCTGCTCTATATTGCCACAAGCGACAGATATGTCTTCCTCATTGATACGGTGACTGGACAGTCAATATGCAGTAGATAGATTTGAATGGAAGAAGTTAAGAGAGTAATGGAAGGAATAATAAAAATAATCTATCAAAAATACTTTTAAAAGTTGTTTTTGCGCGAATTTCTTTGGATAATTTTTCGAGAAGATTTATACGTGATCAAACCAAAGGAGCTGCGAAAATGCACTTAACTTTCGTGAAGCATGTTTGCGCCTTTTAGCGAGTCAAGTTTGAACTCAATATTCATAATCGAACGAAATCTCATTAATGAAGTCATTCTATCTTCAATTATGTCAGCAAAACTCAGTAATAGTCGAATAATGAATAGAAATGTTTCTGTGTGTGAGCGAAATAGAGATAGCCCCGCCAAGGGCAAAGATATTTTTTATCATGTAATTCGTGTAATAGCCGAATAAATAATTCTGAAAAATTATCCTAAAATATATCCTAAGAACAATCTTGAAACTCTTTTTGTTGTGTAAGTGTCATGTCCATTGTGTAAAATGCTGCAAAGAGGATCTTTTCTTGAAAAGCAACAACGAAAAAAAAACCACATTGAATTATATTTAGAATTCTACTGATTATTAAAAACCTTCAAACACCAGCGATTGATGGATTAAGAATTATTCAAATTATCGTATCCTAAAACATCCGAATACAAACTCAACGGAGGAGAAGAAATATTAGATCAAAAATTGAGGCTAGCGAAATGCGCGCTAAAAACTGTAAATTCAATTAATTTAAATTAAAACTGCGAAAGCAAATATATTTGCGTTTCACTCAAAAGCACAGTATCTTTAAGTGTAAAAATATAGACTTTTATCATTATGTTTATAGCGAATATTAAAACTGAAGTAGTTTAACGATAATAGTAATAATAGTAATAATTTGTGTTATGATTTTGAGCGCTCCGGGAACCTTTAATGTTAATTCTAGTTGCGAAACCTTAAAAAGGGAGTTCTTAAAGCCATAATGGCCATCATTATTCATAATGGTTTTGGGTATAAAAATGAAAGCTTATCGAAAAACAACTTTTTCAACGTTAAAAAGAAAACGATTTTTAGCAATCACTTCAGTTTATTCAAAACCCAATATATTTTTTGTAATAAAATTGAATTAAAACTAATTTAAAACTAATTTCTGGAGTTAAAATAACAAGCAAAGATTACTTACTTTTTATCAACGACGATGGTGATGTCGTTGTTCAGTCAAAGTTGACAAATCCTGCTTCTTTTCGTTTGTCTTATCTTATCTTTAAGTAATCAAAGCCATCGAAGCTGCTCATTAACCTCTCAACAAACTACAATACCTCATGTGAGAGAAGCACTTCCCCATGTCCGTAACTTATATTGTGCATGCGCGGCGATCGTATATCCGCGTTTATTATACCATTTGCTAATGGAAGTCAATACAGTACTCAGTGTTTCCTCTTCGATCAATTGTTGCTAGCAACCGTTGTCGTAATGGATAACGAGGCACGGAAAACTTACGCCAACGTCGTCATTCGAACCGCGGCGCAGGTGATCGCTCAGCATATAGGGCAATAATTACAATCCACCATCATTAATTGCTTGGACTATGAAAAAGTACTGATGCAAAGTAATAATGTAAATCAATCAGTTATACCTGCATGCAGTTTACCGGTTTAACGTTTAACGGTTTCCAATAGTGAATTGAAATGCGGTGTATAAGTGAAATACAGATACATTAGACAAATATCAATTGTTACCAATAGTGATTAGTGATTAAAGATGTTGTTATGGCTACCAGTGACACAAGATATCAAAGTACATCTCTGATCGTTTTTTTGTGTGTACAGCTCTGTATTATTCCACTATCCAAATGAAAATATGCGCGAGTCGTTAATTTAGAAGTAAAGTATTTGGAAGGATACAGAGAATACACAAAATTAAATGTTTCCAGCTCGCTCACGCTGCAGCCATTCCCTTCCTTCCTGTGCTATCCTTTTTATCTGCCCGCAGCAAGTATCCTGACTACGCATGCGTAAGTTGATCTTGATTCAATTACCTATCCCACATGGATTCGCGCACAGGAATCCCAATACTCGTTTTACTGCCAAATATATTGCGATATTGAAGTCTGCAAGTCCTGAGAACTAGTGTTACCCATGGCTAAAATGGAAAGAGAAAAATTAACGCTAATAACATGGTTGAAAGAGAGAAGACATCGAAAAAAGAAAAAGGTAACCCTTTTTTTTTATTTATTTGTTTTAAGAAACTATTTCCCCCGGGTGGGGGACACCCTTTTTGCAAGTGGTAGGGGTGGCCCCCGGGCTATTCCTGTGATCTTCTCCTTGTATCTCTCCAGTTTGTACTTTGCACTAGCCGTTGTTCACATAGGGGCTGTTTATATGAAAACGAGTTGTCCCTGCTAGCCGGGATAACTCTTTTGTTTTGTATTCCTCGGGGAACTCAAAACAATAGAGTTATCCCGGCTAGCAGAGACAACTCGCCTTCATATAAACAGCCCCATAGAGTGCAAATAATATACCCGTGAAACAAGTAGTCTAATTAGTACAAAATAGTGCTATAAGCATACAATAGAGAACAATGGAGTTAGCATAAAATTGCACCAAATAGTCTGCTAACCATTTCACGGGTATATTATTTGCACTCTAGAGCGAAAGCACTAGAACCATGAATTAAAAACAAAATAGTTACTAACTAATAGTTCTTATTTAGCGACTGTTAGTTACTATAAAAGACAAGTAAAGTTGTAATGAGGTATTATTTCCTTTTGTATTTGATGTTTCTGAGTCACTAAATAGAAACTATTAGGCCTTTCGCTCTATCACAGCGCAGCGCATAAATACTAAAAATAGCTCCAAGACTCGGACAAACATTGTGTTCAGTTTTACCGTGTTGAGCAATATATGAACCGATCTTATCATTTCCTGCTGAAATTAGAATAACAACGTGATTAAACAAGGATTTGCTTCGATCGGCATTAAAAATAGTCTGCTGAAAGTTAAATAAAAGTTTGTTCGTTTGTCCGAGTAAGGCCTTTGTCTCCATTTTTGGACGTCAGAGAATAATGCCCGGATGAGTATGATGTCGTCATTGTCGTCTCCAAGCACCAAAGTGCTTTACGAATCTTTCCTTTATTATTCAGATTGTGTAATTCTCTTTAAAGAATACTTAAGAATATCGCTATGGCATTTAATATAGTGAATTAAGTGGTGGGTGAAAACACCACATCTATGAATATCAAATGATTTCTAGTATAGTAACTGATAACAATGACAATTTAGTAAAGTTGTAATGTATGTATGATAAACAGAAGTTCAAAACCACGATCTTACCGTTATGAACTTCTGATGATAAACTATTATTGAACAACTGTTTTGGTTTTATTTCATGGTTGCCAAATATGGCGGCTATGTTTTTACCCAGTAGTCCTTTGCGAGCGATGGATTGTGTTTACATAGCTCAACGAAGCAGCTGCTTCTGTTGGGAGTTGTGTTCATTGTCATGGTAAAACTGAGCTATACTGATTATCTTATTGTATAGGAAACAAAACCTTAAAACACGTTTATTGACGAGTTAATTTCATAATTTCTTTTTGTTATGGATCTGCTATTTATTTATTATTTAGCAGTTATCTATTTATTTTATTTGTTATCTATTCATTATTTATTTGTTATTTATTTATTTTATTTGTTATTTATCTGTTATTTATTTATTTTATTTGTTATTTATATGTTATTTTATTTGTTATTTATCTGTTATTTATCTGTTATTTATCTGTTATTTATTTGTTATTTATTTGTTATTTATCTGTTATTTATCTGTTATTTATCTGTTATTTATCTGTTATTTATCTGTTATTTATCTGTTATTTATCTGTTATTTACATGTTATTTATTTGTTATTTATCTGTTATTTATCTGTTATTTATCTGTTATTTATTTGTTATTCATTTGTTATTTATCTGTTATTTATCTGTTATTTATCTGTTATTTATCTGTTATTTATCTGTTATTTATCTGTTATTTATCTGTTATTTATTTGTTATTTATTTGTTATTTATATGTTATTTATTTGTTATTTATCTGTTATTTATCTGTTATTTATTTGTTATTTATTTGTTATTTATCTGTTATTTATCTGTTATTTATCTGTTATTTATTTGTTATTTATCTGTTATTTATCTGTTATTTATTTGTTATTTATTTGTTATTTATCTGTTATTTATCTGTTATTTATCTGTTATTTATTTGTTATTTATTTGTTATTTATCTGTTATTTATCTGTTATTTATATGTTATTTATTTGTTATTTATCTGTTATTTATCTGTTATTTATTTGTTATTTATTTGTTATTTATCTGTTATTTATCTGTTATTTATCTGTTATTTATTTGTTATTTACATGTTATTTATCTGTTATTTATCTGTTATTTATTTGTTATTTATCTGTTATTTACATGTTATTTATCTGTTATTTATTTGTTATTTATCTGTTATTCATTTGTTATTTATCTGTTATTTATCTGTTATTTATTTGTTATTTATCTGTTATTTATCTGTTATTTATCTGTTATTTATCTGTTATTTACATGTTATTTATTTGTTATTTATTTGTTATTTATCTGTTATTTACATGTTATTTATTTGTTATTTATTTGTTATTTATCTGTTATTTATCTGTTATTTATTTGTTATTTATTTGTTATTTATTTGTTATTTATCTGTTATTTACATGTTATTTATTTGTTATTTATTTGTTATTTATCTGTTATTTATTTGTTATTTATTTGTTATTTATTTGTTATTTATTTGTTATTTATCTGTTATTTATTTGTTATTTATCTGTTATTTATTTGTTATTTATCTGTTATTTATCTGTTATTTATCTGTTATTTATCTGTTATTTATCTGTTATTTATTTGTTATTCATTTGTTATTTATTATTTATTTATTTGTTATTTATTTGTTATGTTTATTTGTTATTTATTTATTATTTATTTGTTATTTATTTGTTATTTATTTGTTAGAGTAGACGCACTAAATCCGTGAAACAAATATTACTAATTACTAGTAAATAGTGTTGACGAGACAATAGATAACAAAGGAATTAGCATATTTTAGCACCAATTTTGTACTATTTATTCTTCACGGATTAAGTGCGTTTACTCTATTTATCTGTTATTGATCTGTTATTGATCTGTTATTTATTTGTTATTTATTATTCATTTATCTGTTATTTATTTGTTATTTATTTGTTATTTATCTGTTATTTATCTGTTATTTATCTGTTATTTATCTGTTATTTATCTGTTATTTATTTGTTATTTATTATTCATTTATTTGTTATTTATTTGTTATTTATTTGTTATTTATCTGTTATTTATTTGTTATTTATTTGTTATTTACATGTTATTTATCTGTTATTTATTATTCATTTATTTGTTATTTATCTGTTATTTATTATTCATTTATTTGTTATTTATCTGTTATTTATCTGTTATTTATTATTCATTTATCTGTTATTTATCTGTTATTTATTATTCATTTATTTGTTATTTATCTGTTATTTATTTGTTATTTATTTGTTATTTACATGTTATTTATCTGTTATTTATCTGTTATTTATTTGTTATTTATCTGTTATTTATTTGTTATTTATCTGTTATTTATCTGTTATTTATTTGTTATTTATCTGTTATTTATCTGTTATTTATTATTCATTTATTTGTTATTTATCTGTTATTTATTTGTTATTTATTTGTTATTTACATGTTATTTATCTGTTATTTATCTGTTTTGTATCTGTTATTTATTATTCATTTATTTGTTATTTATTTGTTTTTGTTTTGTTTTATTTGTTTATCTTTATTTGTTATCTATTTATTTATTTTTATTTGTTATCAGTATCTGTTATTTATTTGTTATTCATTTGCCATATGTTATTTCGAAATAAAGTCATTTGTAGAAATTAAAGTTGAAAATCAGTCTTTTTACGTATACTGTCAGTGATCACACATTTCAAGTCAAGAATAATAACAGATCATGTGAAAAATTCTGAGAAATCCGTCTAGCTATGACAACAGTTCTTGTAGATTTAAATATCATTACCCTGTGTTAAGATGGTTTATATTAACAATGTTTTTTTGCATCCTACGCTGACGTTTTTGCTGCCAAGCGAGCAAGCATCAGCGAGCGAGCGCCGGCAGCATACCTAATTCTGAACTCAATCTCGAAGGGGATCCCTGTGGATTCAACAACCAAACGAACCGGTTTAAACAAGTTTTATGCTAAAAGTCTCCGAAACTTATTTATCGTTATTTGGTATTGTGAAATCATGTCAAACTATAAAATAAAGATAAGTTATTGGGTTAAACTCTTAATTAAACTATTTTAAAAGGCAATCCGATCATTCTGTTAGCTTCCTTCGCTGAGTAAAATTACTGATAAACTGGTGCAAACCTGTTTTAACCTGTTTATGCATCACATGCCGTACTTGAGACGCAAGGATTTTTCGCACAGAACTGGTAGCTCTTCATCATGTAAACAGCCCCTTAGTCACAACATAGTCAATATTTGTTTTTTAATATTAAACTGTAAATTACTTGAACCTTTCAATTTTATTATATTTTTGTCAAGCTTTCAATTCACTGAGCCATCGGGATACCCTGCGAGCAGAGGTTTCTTTCTCTTACCTAGAACGACGAGAAAAGTTACTTTTCTCGTCGTTCTAGGTAAGAGAAAGAAACCTCTGCTCGCAGGGTACCATCGGGATGACTGAAAAAACGAAAGTTTGACAAAAATCTAATACAGTTATCATCAATCGAAAATCGTCAACCTACAAGCAACTCTGTGTTTTTATTCCTTTGTACTTTGTTTGATTCTATTTCATGGTTCGACTGCATTTGCCGTTCTATTATATACATAAAAATAAATTACACAACTTCAGCCAGGGGGGTCAACAATATTTCAGGAGGAGCCAACGGTCAGCTGGGACAATTATAACTGTTCTTACATCCCAGCCAGATATGAGTCAATTTGAGTCCCAGGAAACGTTTGGGTTGGCCCAAGAATGTTTCCCAAGAAAATATTTTTTTTAGAACCAAAAAAAGAAAAGAAAAAAACAACAACAAAAATGGTTGTTTAAGTGTTGTTTTATAATTATAAACAAAACATCAGTGTTTGAGATTGGTACGAGAAACGGGGCTACTTCAGGTAATTTCAGAATGACAGGAAGTATATAATGAAAAACGTGAGAGCGTAGAATAATCAAGGTACAGAATTTACAGAATTTAATTCCCAGGAACTTACTCTTATAAGAACAGTTGGCTCCTCCTGACATTTTTTTAACAAATGCTCTTTGTGAATCCTCCGGCCCTCCCCCACTCCTAAAAAACACATCATGGTTCAATTGTACTATATTACAAACAAAATTTATCAATATTGGCAGCACTTACATAAGCTTTGCTTAACACTAGTCTATGTTATAGTCTCTAGTTCCCCGCTTGTTGTGGATTAAACGAAACACCGAGACATACACCTATTTCAATAATCGTTGTCGCAGCGGAAGGTGCAGTCTACACACTCTCAGGAAGCCTGCAAAGAATGTCGGTAACATGAACATAAATTGTTGGTTTATTACTCGTTTTTTCAATAAATATTTGTTTCATCATCTACCACTGCAACAGCTAGTTGCTGGTCATACAACACAGGCAAAAATATGCTATGAATAAATCGAGAAGAGAAGAAAATATCGACATCCTTTGCAGGCTTCAGAGTGTAGACTATAGCTTTGATTGCGACAACGATTTTTGAAATAGGTGCATAACAGCGTCTGCGTTCAAACGAGGCTCATTTTCGTTAGGAATCGACCGTTTCAACCAATAATATGGCTGGGAATATTGGACCTGATTAGAGCCGAGATAGTTCGTCGAGCATGCGCTGTAAGAACCAACGGCTATGGGAACGAGATTGAATGAATAGTAGTGATCATCGGTATGAATGAATTAAATAAAGAGTAAATGCATAAAGGATGGGAGAATTGCATAATTTAATACAGGACTAAATGAATAGCCAGTAATATCTAATAAGAATAAAAAGAAAAAATATAATTAATAGGTGAATAAACAAGCGAGCCAATAAATGAACGAATTAACAAAATAAATGGATGGATGGAGGGAGGGATAAATGAACGAATAAATGAATAATGAACAAGAGAGCATAAGAATTGATGTTCTCTGAATGAATGAATAATGATTAAATGAATGAATGAATGAACGAACGAACGAACGAACGAATGATTGATTGAATGAAGGACTGGCTGAATGACGGAATGGATGGATGGATGAATAAATGAATGATTGAATGAATGAATGAACGAACGAACGAATGATTGATTGAATGAAGGACTTACTGAATGGCGGAATGGATGGATGGATGAATAAATGAATAATTGAATGAATGAATGAACGAACGAATGGATGAATGGATGGATAAAAAGATGAATGAACCAATAAAGGCCGGAAGTGAATTGATTAACATAATCAGCGTATAAGAGCATAGTTTATTATAGAGGGACTGATGTATGTGGCTGAATAATCATTTTTCTATAGACAGCGCGGACACTTCTTTATTCCATAACCAACAATTCTTCTCTATCAATCAACTTTCATCGTTTTCTAACGTTCAGAGACAAGATGTAAAGTGCTTACACACAAGACCATTACATGCTCAGCGTTTAAGTGTTATGCTTCCTTTACTACTTAATATTTTCATATGCATGGTGAGCTGGCATCCAACGGTCTGTAAAAAAAATAAAGAGAAATTTTCCTTGTGAAAATCTAATCAATATTTAACACTGAAGCAGGAGAAGAAAACAGCGTGTTCAAGGATATTCTGGTAGTGTTCGTTCAAGTGTTCGCTAAAAATAATATCTGGCTTTAATTTGTGGTTTTGTTAACCTTGTGTTTTGCACTTATATGGCTCGCTTCTAGCTGTCATCGTAGATCGTTATTTTCCTTAGTATTTAAACGCGTTAAGTGCATTATCTGTGTTATATTTTTGATTGAAAAAGACCGAAAAAGATTCTTGAATGTGGGCAAAAATGCTAATTTGTGTTTATCTAAAGCTTAACCACAAAATCCCCTTTTATATATTCACACGAAATCTTGACTCGACTCGGTACACTGACAAACATTACAAACACAAATCACAACCCTTTTTGAATTGTGAGCTTGGTTTGATTAATTGGCTTTGTATTGTCAGCGTTTCGGTTGTTATTTCGCTGGAAATCAAGCATCCCTAGGGTTCAACGCAATTAATATTTTAAACCTTCGTTGGATTACTAATTCTGCTCATGCGTCGACTAGATAATGACAAGCCGTTCACCTGTGTTATTCACGAGTGAGTGATTGAGAAGGCGATAGGATCTCTACTACCTCCATAACAACACGCTTCTATGAGTCCCTTCTAGACAACAAGGATATATCAGGTAATCTAACTGCTAGAGTTGGTTTTAAAGAATTGTTTTTTCCCTTTGTGTTTTGTTTTGGCGGTTTGTGCCGCACTACCAGACTCCGCGGCTGTGCTGACAAAACTCCGAGTCTGTCCAATTTTAACAGTTTTATATTTGTAACTTTTTTTATAAACATTCATCTAACCTTTCCGAAAGTTTTTTTGTTTAAAATATAAGTATTTAGATTATACTGTTAACTTAGCAAAGTGTGAACATTATAATTTCTGTCATTTCCCGCTTTGTGATGAAATTATGAATTGGAATATAACTAAATAAAAATATCCGTTCTTTAAAAACGAGCAATTCTAATCGACGTTTATTTTATAATAAAGGGGAAAAAAATTCATAACCAATAAAAAAAACACTTCAAAGGGTTAAAACTATCTGCGTTCGAGTTACAAACTATTGCGTAGCATTAACAGTATAAGTTAAGCGGTTAATTATGAGAATACCTCGAACTTGCATGAAATAGAAATTTCACTTAGATTTGTTATTTAAAAAAATTGAGGGTTTAGAATAGTGATTCTTAAAAATAAGAAAAAGAAGGATAAAAAAAAACGTTTTTCTCTCAAGTGTATTCCGCTCATGAGCGAATATTCGGCGGGATCTTTGCTGTGCAAATATAATTCACTAGCCAATGGGAAATTATTCATAACAATTTGCAATAATAAGTTATGTTAAATTGCCAATATTTGATCAGCTACCAAATATCACTTTTGGCTTGTTATTCCTTGATGATCGAAAAACAGTTTCGGCACATTGTTTGGAGATACGACGTTAATTTGTTAAATGCAGCCATCGCGATGGTAGAATGATTTAAGCGCTCTGTATTGTAACAGTGTTCTGGAAGACCCAATCAAGAGGGTCAATTTCCGCTACTATGTAAAATACATGTTTGCCTAAAGGATGTTTGAAGAAGCGCGAATACTGACATTCGGCTGCTTGAATTTCTCGAGTCTACTCATAAACTGACAGAAAGCTATTCCGTTTATTTAATTGAAAACCATCACATTGTCAAATACAGCGTTTTACTCGACCGTAACGGCATCAGTTGAAATGTGTGATCAGAAACTAAGAAAAATAACTAATTAAGGTACTTTTATTGTCTTTAACTTAACATCCCGTGCCGGAAAAAAGGTTTTTCTTGAATTCATGTCGAGGACAGGTTAGCAGAGTGAGTGGATTGGAGAAAAATCATTCGCGCTAAAAGATCAATGTTCGGTTTATTCATTCGTTGTTATCAGTTATCAGATCAAAGCATTGTATTTTGAATGAAGATTTTCCAATAAGTTGATGTGTTCAGCCTCCCGTCCTTACTCCCCACGGTGCCACCTCATAGTTAGCCATTTCAATTTTGAATGTTCAAGCAACGAAGAGTATTAAGCGAAGAGACAAGAACAATATGACTACCGAACGCAGATTGTTGTCATGAAAGTTCGTTTGGAAATTAAAACCACTGAGGTTTTTGCCATGAACCAAGCAGTAAATTATGCCCTTCGGCACATTCATTAAACAGGACAGCTCAAAGCAATTACGGTATCTTAGCAACCGCAACCCACAGATGACTTTAAAAGCGATTACTCGATTGCGACTTTGTTATGGTGATCAATTATTTATCAAGGCGGTAGATAGCAGTCGTTCAAAACCATTAAAACTTCTAATTAACGGTTGTTTTAAATATTAAGCACGAGTTTGAAGGAATACCATTGTTATTCGTACGGTGAATAGGGCGTGTTTCTACAGATTCAACTCGAGTCTGTCACGGAACCAGACTTATTTGTAGACTATTTTAACCAAGTACATACTTACAGAGCCTTGGAATATTGTACTTTCTACGACTGTACAAGGTAATATCCAATTGTTCACTCCAAAACACTTTAATAATGGTTTCGTTAATTTGACGTAATCGTACATCACTTATTTAACACGAACTGGAAAATTTCCGTTCTAAAACCAGAACAAAAACGAAGATGTTTACGTGCTCTTGTCTGATTTCTCGGCTCTTCAAAGCGTTTTTTCTTAACCAGGCATTCATGCTTTTAAAAGAGTATTTTCGATTCCACTAAAACGGTCAACATAGATTTACCGCAATTTCAACCTCACAACTTAGTTTTCAATCATTTTACCGTCTTTTCTCCTTTACTAGAGGGAAATTTGCTATATTCCAACATTGACATGTAACTTCGAAAATCATATAAACATCTGAACAGACTTGTGTACGTCTATCAGGCTTAATGCATCCGGTTTCAGCGCAGACCGAACGGTTTTCTTTTTTGAGCAAGATTTTGTTGATTGATAATTTTTGCACACGTTTCATCACCGAGAATGGTTCAAAACAGAACCGAATTCTGTCATCATTATTATTATATTATGTAATTTGGGCAAATAGTGAATCCGTGAAACATTAGTAAATATTAAATAGTGCTACATTAAACAATAGAATTAGCAAAAATTGTACTATTTAGTATTTAATAATGTTTCACGGAAATACTATTTGTATTATATATCTGTGAAATACAAAATTAACAGCTATAGTGATTTTCATTTGACCGGCCGTGCAAAAAAACCCCGACTATTTAGTTCTTAATTGTTGGTATGAACAAAAGAAAACAATAGATTCATAATGTAATAACAACTATTAGTTTGCCAATTCTTTCACGGTCATAGAGTGAAGACATTTAACCCGTGAAACAAAATTAAATAGTCAAGGTGTAATAGAGTACAAACATTAAAAGCGTGAAACATAAATAGTACTAAATAGTGATATTTTATGCTAATTCTATTGTTTTCTATTGTTTAATTAGCATTATTTAGTACTAATCAGTACTACTTCTTTCACGGGTATAATATTTTTACTCTAGTCAAATAGACACAAAAGAAAACAATGGAATTAAAGACTGCTATTAAAGATGTATTAGTCTAATATCTATTTCACGGGTTGAATGACTTCACTCTATGAAAATCACTCTAGCTAGTACAAAATAGTGCTAAATCAAACAATAGAAAAATCGTATGAGCCGGAAAATCGTATCATTTTGTACTATTTAGTTTTGTAATGTACATATTTTTCCATAAAATGTTGTGGTATTTATCAATAACTGAATTGAATAGCTGTGACTGAATTAAGAGAATCTTAATTTTACTCTGACGAAGGGCTAAAGCTCGAAACGTCGGTAAAGTTAAGTCAACATTTTTTTACGGTGTTAGAAATTTCATTATAACACCTATCATAATTATATTACCTATCATAAGAGAATCTTGAGGCCCGGGCAAACGGTTTCAACATTTAATTTGCTTCAACATCCGTTCGATTTTGTTGAATAGCAATATTTAACGTTTTTAAACTCTTTCAGCATTGTTCAAACATGTTGAATCGATGTTGAATTGATGTTGAAAGAATTTACAAGCGTTTAAACATTGCCATTCATCAAAATCGCACGGATGTTGAAGCAAATGTTGAAACCGTTTGCCCGGGCCCTTAGTTAACAAATTTGTTTTGCTTTCCTTGCAGTATTCGCGATGCATTGTTGGGAGTTTTTGGTGATTATACTGATAGTGCACTTGCCATACAAGACCTGCGGATTGTTCATATCATGGAAGGATAATGTGCAGCTAACAGATGACAATATCTTCATTACAATGAGAAACGTTATTGTACCGCGTAAGCACTTTTTTATGTCAATTATTTTTAAGCACTGACAATATGAGCGGCCGTGCCGTGTTAGCCCTACAAGCAGAGGTTCTTTTTTCTTACCCTTAGAGCGACGAGCGAAGTCGCGGGCGGCGGCAGAGGTTACATTGATCGTCGCTCTTATGATACGCCGTGCTGTATATTGGCATATACAATCACAAGCCGAAGGCGCGTGATTCTATAGCCGATACATCAAGGACGCGAATGTTCTAAACGACTTAAGAAACGTCTAGCCTAGTTCTTTTATATTTTACCAAAATTTGAAGATAATTTGAAGAATCATTTCTCCAGTCCATCCACTGATTTTATACCAACGGAGAAACTGAAGAATTGCACCCTAGGAGACGGGGATGGGGGGTACAAACTTCCTCATTTCGTCACGGACATAGACTATAAGTACATATTAGGAAAGTAATAGAGCGAAAACACTAGAACCATGAAACAAAATCAAATTGTTAGTGTGTAATAGTTCTTATTTAGCGACTATTAGTTACTATAAAAGATAAGTAAAGTTGTAATGAGGTATTGTTTCCTTTTGTATTTGATGTTTCTGGTTGAGTGATACTGACTAAATAGTCACTAAATAAAAACTATTAGTTAGTAACTATTTTGTTTTTATTTCATGGTTCAAGTGTTTTCGCTCTATTAAGAAAATAATATTATAGATTTAATATATTAGTTTGAGACATTGCACTATAGTGGGAAATTTGCAGGGAGGGGTACTCCCTTTGTCCAAGTAGTAGGGGTGATCGGCGTATCTTTTAGGGTAAAAATCTTTCCTGCATGTGCGTACCTTTTAGGGTTCTGGCTTAAAAATAAGTTACGTTACATGATTTCGTACCTGTAAGAGTCATTTTTACTCTGTTTTGTTGCTTTGTTGGCTTTATCAGTTATTTTTATCTGTGCGTACCTTTTAGGGGTCGTTTTCAAAACGTCCGCCGATCACCCCCACCACTTGGACAAAGGGAATACCCCCCGGGGAAATCTGACTGACTAATTATTACAAAATAGATAAAGACCATATGTTTTATGTGCCATGAGGTTCAAAAATAAAATACTTGAAATTTTAATGACATTATCGTTAAAAAGGCTTACAAAACAGGAGTGAATAGAAAAAATACACGCACGCAAATAGAAAGTATTTTATTTTTGAATTTATCAGTTTTATCAGTTATTGACCACAGATCGTAACCATCGGGACCATCATCGGTTGACAGTTGAAGTCTGCATTTACAAGTTTCGATTTATTTAAGCAAATTTCAAAACAAATGTAAATTTAATTTGCTAGAAATAAATTAATGGATGTTCTAACGTTGATAGGAATACATCAGCTAGTTTGACATTTAAATTAACATTAATGTGTTTTTCTATGCAGGCCGACCATTGGGTAAAGAGTTTCGCAATCTGACCGAATCGATGACGTTTGACGAGCGTTGTCAAGCTGGTTATCCACTATCGATGGCCTGGTTACCCAACGAACCATATTCGGGCATCAATGGTCCCCGTAAGGTCAATGGAACTAAAGGAATTATTGCATTCGGGATATTTCCAGGTTAGTTTTCCAACCAACCAACCAACCAACCAACCAACCAACCAACCAACCAACCAACCAACCAACCAACCAACCAACCAACCAACCAACCAACCAACCAACCAACCAACCAACCAACCAACCAACCAACCAACCAACCAACCAACCAACCAACCAACCAACCAACCAACCAACCAACCAACCAACCAACCTAACACGTCTGTATTGTTATCAGGTGTAATAAACCAGATCGTGAAGCACTGCTGTCCTAGGAGCAAGTTCGTCTATGGTAAAATAATGAGATCTGTTCGTCAAGCAGAAGATCATCTTGCAAAAAATATATACGATTTTACATACCCAATTTACGTCCAGAGGTACGTATCCTACTTTTATATACCCAATTTACGTCCAGAGGTACGTATCTTACTTTTACATACCCAATTTACGTCCAGGGGTACGTATCCTACTTTTACATACCCAATTTACGTCCAGGGGTACGTATCCTACTTTTATATACCCAATTTACGTCCAGAGGTACGTATCCTACTTTTACATACCCAATTTACGTCCAGGGGTACGTATCCTACTTTTACATACCCAATTTACGTCCAGAGGTACGTATCCTACTTTTACATACCCAATTTACGTCCAGAGGTACGTATCCTACTTTTACATACCCAATTTACGTCCAGGGGTACGTATCCTACTTTTACATACCCAATTTACGTCCAGGGGTACGTATCCTACTTTTACATACCCAATTTACGTCCAGGGGTACGTATCCTACTTTTACATACCCAATTTACGTCCAGGGGTACGTATCCTACTTTTACATACCCAATTTACGTCCAAAGGTACGTAAGTATTCAAAGCTATTTAAAATTAGCACATACCTTTTTGTTCACAAACGTTTTCTTAAATTAAAACGAAAGTGGTCCAACGTTGCTAGTATCAAACAAGTAAAATAATGGTATAAAACAATTATTAATATCCGTTTTGCTACCATAGGGCTAATAACAATTACTACTGTTTTAATTTCTTGTTTCTTTTTTGACCCTCATGATAATAAGTGTGTATGCAAACCAAGTTTAATGTATACGTACCACGTATCATTTTTACACAACGATATATGTTACGTTATTCTTACGTACTTTGTTTTATCAGATGGAAAAGTAAGACGTACAAGGACCAACCATTTATCCCTGTAGTCCAGGCCCCTCGTGTCATGTTAATTGTTTATGATGACGTCAAAGTGTCCAGGACTTCTGTATTGGTACAGACCATCTTCTCTGCCTGGCCATTCTTGTTTTTTATTATTGGTGTTGCATTAGCAGCAGGCCTGGTTGTCTGGGTCTTGGTAAGCACAATAAAACCATCACATTCCTGTTTATCATACATGTGTTTTCTCCTGTTGTCATGACAGTCTAGTAGACAAACGCTAGCAAAGCTCTTTGGGAGTTGTCGTCTGGTAACCATCTAACAAAAACAGGCCAGTTTTGAGTTCAATATTTGTTGGCACGCACGCAGGCATTTATTTAAAAATTGATGATAACGTTTCTTCTGTGTAATAATGTATTATAAAATAGACACCAAGCTTTCGGCCATCTTGGCCATCATCAGGCTTGAGTTCTTCATTGCACAGATTTATAAGTTTCAATTGTAGGTAAATTTGTGAAAGAGTAGAGGGAAAACCTGTAGTATTTCTATTGTTTGTTCATGGCAGTTCCATTCAATGTCTTATCACGGGCTGTACAAAGGAATATGCCACATCCTATCGAGCCGGGTTAAGACTGCGCACTAAAGAACTCCAAACAGAACTGATTTCAAAGGATCTTTTTTGTTACTTTTTCTAATTGCCCTATTTCATTATGACGTCACATCAAAACATTCTATTGTTCTAACGCTAAGGATCGTGGTCGCCAGTGGGGGACAGATTCATAACAACAATACAAGAATACACGATAAAATTGCATTTACAAGACGGATAGGAAAGAAATGACAACAAAATGCCATAAATATGAAAGTATAAACTTAGACACATAACATAACATACATAAAAAGTAGATAATATGACGCTCAATTTTCAAAGAGAAAGAAGATTTAGTTGAAATTACCATTGTTTTCGGCGATTCTATCCCCCACTGTAAACACATCGTGACGTCATAATGAAATAGGACAATTAAATGGATTTTTCCAGATACTTTACCGGATGGTAGTAAATACTGTTATTCTCGGTTGCAGGAAACAGTCGCTCATTCCAACGAATTCACCATCCAGTTCGTTTCAGGGGCCTGGGACGGGTTTTGGTGGGCAATAGTAACCATGACAACTGTTGGGTAAGCATACGTCATTTTTAGTTACCATGGCGACTGTTAGGCAGGCATCAAATCATTATGAGTTGAACATATCAACTGTTAGGAAAGCATGTGGTCATTATGCAACCATGGTAACAACTATGACAACATCACGGGACGTTATACTGTCTAACTGTGACATCATGTCTGTAGTTGTGACGAACGGAAGGACTTTATTCATATTTTTCATGTTTGAAAATCATAAATACGCTATATTACAAGTAATGTTGTTTAAGGAGAGCAGCGCAATAAGATTTAACAATGAAATCATCCAACCTCGGTCCCAGGACCTTTTCCCTTTGGTTTTGAAAAGGTCCTGGGAACGAGGTTGGAAATCATTAATAACCCATAATAATCTGTTGCTATAGATACGGGGACAAAGCCCCCAAGACTATCCCCGGACGATTGTTCTGTTTGGTTTGGATCATTGTTGGCATCAATATCGTGGCTACTTTTACAGCTCTTATTACAGCTACAGTAACTGCTAATACCCAGCCTTACTTTAATATCAATGGAGCCAAGGTGAGCCATGGGATTCCTGTGGATTTTAGACTGAAAAAAAAAAAAACTATTTTAGTTTGTAAATATATATTTGTACACCCTTTCCGAGAATGTTTGTCACCCGTCAAAAAGCAAACAAGCTAGTGGAGCAAAGGATCATGGATCAATTCAGAAACAAATATGCATTCGGAACGGCCTTTCTTGTTGTTTGACAAGTCAAAACGGTCATTTCGCAATAACAGATTGACAAGTGTAGCAATGTGGCCATGAAATCCCTGTGTTCTAATAAAGTATACATAGGTAACCCATAATCCCCTGCGCTATTAGCTTGTAGGCTTTTCACTTCACGGGTAACAAAGTTTCTCGGAAAGGGTGTGTACAATGTCTATGAATTTACATATTATTTACAAAGATGAAGAAATGGCGGCATAATTGAAAAATTACAAACTATTTACATAGAGTACAAACACTAAAAGTGTGCAATACTTTGTACTATTTACCACTAAATAGTGTTGATTAAACAATAGAGAACAAAATAATTTGCATAATTTAGCAGTATTTAGTGGTATTTATGTTGCACACTTTTAGTGTTTGTACTCTAGTATTGAACAATTTACATACTAGTCTATATAAATGTACCTTGATCTTGTAAATTCGTATTTACAGTTTATTTACAAATTATTCACATACAATATGGAAGGTTTTTTTTTTCTAGGGTTATGAGAGTACTATAGTGTTACTATCTGTGAAATTTTGGTCTGAGTCGCGCGCGCTTACATTCGTGGGTAACTCGATCTCTACAGGCTATTTCATATCGATTCTAAGTTGGGCTTTCTGTTATGAGCTGTTTTGTCTTGGTACCTGCGCATCACTTCAAATCATTGAAAACAAATAATATCAATGTATATCTATTTTAGATTGGCGCTGTAAATGGAAGTGAAGAATTTCGTCTTGGAGTTACGTTGAATGCTGACATGATAGGTTTGTGTTGCTCAAGTAATTGCATGATTCAAGCACAGGGAGCCCAAGCTCGTCACTTGTGATGTTTTACATTAAATGTATGGAGTCGCGAAATATCCTTTCGCTGTGCCTCAAATATAAAATCGCTCTAATTGAGCTAAAACTCGGTCACAGATTAGAAAACAGTTATACACATCTATCTACGTAAAAAAAAGTATATATTATTGTATATTTGAGGCACAGCGAAAGGATATTTCGCGACTCCATACATTTACTGTGAAACATTACAAGTGACGAGCTTGGGCTCCCTGTGGTAAAAATAGTCGATTCTGGTATGGATAGGAATGATAGATATTGGAGTTCAAATAATATACTAGGCATTTGTCAGCCTTTTTGAAATAGGTATATCTATCATTCCATTCCGTCTTGGAACAACCTCTTTTTAATATGTTCATAATTTTTTTGTCTTGGATAAACTTTTTGCAATAGATGTACCTATAATTCCTTTATGTCCTGGAACAACAAGGACTAGACAGCTTATACCTAAACTCCTGGTAAAATAATTACAGTGCATTGTAAAATATGTCGTAAGAAGTACTAATATAAATAAATTATATATCTATGACCTACCGCCTTGGGCTATCAGTTTTTAAGGTGTTTCCCAGTAGTTTTTTAATGACCACACTTCCAATTTTGTGTAATGTAAAATATGTCATAAGAAGTACTAAATAAATTATATGTCTATAACTACCTCCTTGGGCTACCTCTTTTTAATAGCTATATACCCATAGATCTTTCTGTCTTGGAATGGGCTATTGTCTCTTTCAACCTTTATTAAAATAGTTGTAATTTTTTCTAGCTTTTACCATGCCGTCTAGAATGACCAAAGCTCTAATACACCACGAGATTGATGGGATGTTGATTGATAACTATGCCCTGACACGATTCTCAAAGTTCTTTGAAACTGAAAAGAATATTCGTTTGGAGTCAACGATTGACCACTCTATCAACTACGGGATGGTACTTCCTTCAGGCAACACCAAGACCGAGACATGTGTACGAAAATACATGAAGAATTACCGCAATGAGATCTTTGGAAGTATCGACAAACAACTGAAACCGCTGTCAAAGGTAAAGGGCTTGGCTAGTTGCTTGCCTGCTTGCCTGCTTGCCTGCTTGCCTGCTTGCCTGCTTGCCTGCTTGCCTGCTTGCCTGCTTGCCTGCTTGCCTGCTTGCCTGCTTGCCTGCTTGCCTGCTACCTCATAAGCCATTCTGTTTCCTGTTCCATCACCTATTATATTAATACGTCTTATTGTGATTGTTTTTCAGAAAAAGGGAAGTCAGTCTGATTACAGTGTAGAAGCCGCAGGTAAACTATTCTATCAAGAACAACTGTTTGAGACGGTGATCAAGTTTGGTTGCATCATTGTTGGTAGTCTATTGTTCATTGGATTGGTATGGGAGCTGGGGTACAGACGTCATAAGGAAGGTTAGTATATACAGCGACTTGCATCATCGTTGTTCACGGAAAAAATATATGCACACCAAGACCAAAGTGCATTTTGGCTCGTTAGCATTTCAAAACCTCGTTGCTTAGGCTTTATATGCACCAACTCAGATCCTAATCCTGTGTTATTTTATCCCTTAATGAACATATATAGTAAATTTAAGTTAGTGCTTATCTTAACGATGAAACTAAAGTACAACTCAAACCCTGTTGTCTTGTTCTAGCTGTTCACCGCCTCTTCAATCGCTATTGCTGTCGTTCTTCAACACGAAACGCTCTGCAAATTGAAGAAAAACTCAACGACAATCAAGAACTAACAGCCATTGAAAGGAAAAGGAAGGAACTTCTCTTAGAGCAACGAAAGTTTCAGACCAAATGGGTCGATCAGCTTTCAAGCCTCAGCAGCACACGAGAGAAATAGACACCATCACTGTAGATTAACGGTCGCTAGATTTCTATATTTGCATGTTTTATGTTCCCTGCAAGGTTTTCGTTTACTAGTGTAACTAGCTTTTAGATTATTGATAATATCTCATAGCTATAGAAATATAGTGACTGCTCCTAAGCCATATGAGGCCTTCAGACCATTTCACGAATAGCGAAGAGCGCATGTCGCCGGCTTTAAGTGTCTGTAAATACCCGTCACAGAGAAAACACTTTACGAGTGAATATGAAAAAGAGGGAGAAACAAAAAAGCAGCAAGTAGGAAGAAAAGCAAGTGGAAAACAGTTTAGCAAACCTTGTAGTCTTTGCAGACAGGTAGAATGATATTTTTCAGACAGATTTTGAAGCGAAGGCTCATATTGAAAATTGTGAATGTGCAGTCCTTCAGGGGTAGTGTGGGAGAAGATCATATTGAACAGTGCGGATGTGCACCCCTCTAGGGGTAGAGTGAGAGAAGATCACATTGAACAGTGCGAATGTGCGCCCCTCCAGGGGTAGAGTGGGAGAAGATCACATTGAACAGTGCGAATGTGTGCCCCTCCAGGGGTAGAGTGAGAGAAGATCATATTGAACAGTGCGAATGTGCGCCCCTCCAGGGGTAGAATGGAATCGACACCACAAATTAGTGTGCTAAAAATATATATTATCTATACATGTATAAAATCAACAAACGGGGACATTATTTTAATAATTGCTATATAGAAATAGCAATTCGATTATATAACTACAGATAAATAACACTAGATCAAACTAACCAACAATATAACCACAACAGCAACCACCACCACCACAACAACAACAAAACAACAACTGTACAATAATGACAAAACTAACAACAAACAACAACCGCAATAACAACAACAACAAAAAACTATACATGACAAAACTAACAACCAACCAAACTATTAACAAATCAAAATTACCAACAAAGAAAAAAAAAATTACATGCAATTCATTATAAAACAACTTCTCCATAAAATAAGCTCACATTACCAAAACAACATTTTGGGACTTGAAAGTTACTTGAACTTTATAAATTATTCACCCACATTGATTACAAAAGATGTAATAAATCACAATTCAACTACAATTTTCGAAAAGAGCATGAAATTATTGAATGCTTAACATATAATATAGGAAGGAAAGAAAAAAACAGACCAGCTTGAGGATTCTACACTATAAAACAGTGTTTTGTAAACACATATCTAAAATAAACGACTAGAAATTAATGTAAAACAAACAATGTGCCAAGGATTACAATATGTAATAGTTATAATATTTCTTTATGGAAGTAAAAAACAACATCACCAAGAATGCTAACTACCCATGCAACTGATGGCCAAAAATCACCCAAAATGACTATTTTTGATGGGTAATTATAGCCCGTGCAAAATGCTCAAAAATAAAATTAACCCAAAATGACAATTTTTGATGGGTTGTAGTCCATGCAAAATGCACAAAAATGACCCAAAATGACACTTTTTGATGGGTTATAGCCATGCAAAATGCGCAAAAATGGCTATTTTTGATGGGTTATAGCCCGTTCAAAATGCGCAAAAATGACCCAACTTGACGATTTTTGATGGGTTATAGCCCATGCAAAATTCGCAAAAATGACCCAAAATGACATTTTTTGATGGGTTATAGTCCAAGCAAAATGCTCAAAAATGACTATTTTTGATGGGTTGTAGTCCATGCAAAATGCACAAAAATGACCCAAAATGACACTTTTTGATGGGTTATAGCCATGCAAAATGCGCAAAAATGGCTATTTTTGATGGGTTATAGCCCGTTCAAAATGCGCAAAAATGACCCAACTTGACGATTTTTGATGGGTTATAGCCCATGCAAAATTCGCAAAAATGACCCAAAATGACACTTTTTGATGGGTTATAGTCCAAGCAAAATGCGCAAAAATGGCTATTTTTGATGGGTTATAGCCCGTTCAAAATGCGCAAAAATGACCCAACTGGACGATTTTTGATGGGTTATAACCCATGCAAAATGCACAAAAATGACCCAAAATGCAATTTTTGATGGGTTATAGCCCGTGCAAAATGCTCAAAAATGACCCAAAATGACGATTTCTGATGGGTTATAGCCCATGCAAAATGCTCAAAAATGACCCAAAATGACAATTTTTGATGGGTTATAGCCTATGCAAAATGCGCAAAAATGACCCAAAATGACGATTTCTGATGGGTTATAGCCCGTGCAAAATGCTCAAAAATGACCCAAAATGACAATTTTTGATGGGTTATAGCCTATGCAAAATGCGCAAAAATGACCCAAAATGACGATTTCTGATGGATTATAGCCCATGCAAAATGCGCAAAAATGACAATTTTTGATGGGTTATAGCCCATGCAAAATTCGCAAAAATGACCCAAAATGACACTTTTTGATGGGTTATAGTCCAAGCAAAATGCTCAAAAATGACTATTTTTGATGGGTTGTAGTCCATGCAAAATGCACAAAAATGACCCAAAATGACACTTTTTGATGGGTTATAGCCATGCAAAATGCGCAAAAATGGCTATTTTTGATGGGTTATAGCCCGTTCAAAATGCGCAAAAATGACCCAACTTGACGATTTTTGATGGGTTATAGCCCATGCAAAATTCGCAAAAATGACCCAAAATGACACTTTTTGATGGGTTATAGTCCAAGCAAAATGCTCAAAAATGACTATTTTTGATGGGTTGTAGTCCATGCAAAATGCACAAAAATGACCCAAAATGACACTTTTTGATGGGTTATAGCCATGCAAAATGCGCAAAAATGGCTATTTTTGATGGGTTATAGCCCGTTCAAAATGCGCAAAAATGACCCAACTTGACGATTTTTGATGGGTTATAGCCCATGCAAAATTCGCAAAAATGACCCAAAATGACACTTTTTGATGGGTTATAGTCCAAGCAAAATGCGCAAAAATGGCTATTTTTGATGGGTTATAGCCCGTTCAAAATGCGCAAAAATGACCCAACTGGACGATTTTTGATGGGTTATAGCCCATGCAAAATGCACAAAAATGACCCAAAATGCAATTTTTGATGGGTTATAGCTCGTGCAAAATGCTCAAAAATGACCCAAAATGACGATTTCTGATGGGTTATAGCCCATGCAAAATGCTCAAAAATGACCCAAAATGACAATTTTTGATGGGTTATAGCCTATGCAAAATGCGCAAAAATGACCCAAAATGACGATTTCTGATGGGTTATAGCCCGTGCAAAATGCTCAAAAATGACCCAAAATGACAATTTTTGATGGGTTATAGCCCATGCAAAATTCGCAAAAATGACCCAAAATGACACTTTTTGAT